>JAFEMH010002146.1:0-372355 GCA_022495995.1 Adenophora triphylla var. japonica | reverse complement strand
GAAGCTACGAAAAAAAAGACCGTCAATCCAACGACTTGTCGGGGGAGCATTCAACCTCTCGGCCAAGCCTTATGAAAGCCTCGGCTGAAAGGGATTTGCCGTCGGAGAGCCCCAGGCTTGCTTCGGTCGCAAATGCAACGAGAGAAAAGTCGAAGATGGAGCGGCAAGCAGAAGTAATTTCACAACGGAAAAGCAAAAGCAAGCAAAAGATCTTCTTCACGTCTTCGATAAAGCTTTAAAAGAAGTAAATCCACAAATGCGCTTACGGTTACAACATGTTTCTTGATGAGTTAGAAGCACGGTCTACTCTCGAGTTCTACAACATGCTAAAAGACGAAGCTTAATACATTTAACTAATGGCATGTGTTTCTCGATCTGATGAATGGATACCTAGGAGGTCATTAAGCGCCATGCAACGCTTGTCCTGCTCGCTTAATTTGCTTTCCTTTCTTCCCTCGATCCACAGGCGTAGTCTTCTTTAAACTCCAGCGTAGAGAGGCCAACTCTGCGTCTCTCGGTCAGAGATCAGGGGGTCCCTCCCGTAGAGTCAAATAATCCCCGGTAGCTCTCGGGGCTTCGATTCGCCGTGCTTCCGGCTCAGGTCCTCTCTCTCCTCCCTGCGCGAGTACGTAAAGAGAGGACCCAACTCTCCCACAATCGGTCGGTCAACTCCTAGATCTACAAGTAGTCGAAACAAACGTCTCCCGTCACATCGAAGGGTCGGACCGGGCTTCGGCACTCCTAAAGGCAAGTAGCTACTACGGACGGCCAGGGCCCCGAGAATCGCTACGGCGCCTTTTTTGCTCTCCCAGAGACCGGCTTGGGGTGCACTTGACACGAGCTGCACTCATACACCGAGGCCGGATGCTGAGGTCGTCCCGACACGACAGCTCTCCCAGACGTCTAAGGAGTGCCGCGGGAGAGAAGACGGAATACTTCCATACCCTCGAGACAATACAAGAAGGCACTGGAGTTGCCATACGAGAGAGGGAACTACCTCTCCCGCATGGTAACAATGGAGTCGTCCCGGCCGGCAAAGGCTGCTGCTTCATCCCAAATGCCGGGAAACAAGCGACGCGAATATAGAAGGAGGACGAGAGACAAACACTGGAACTCCGACAACGTAGGACCCTTCTGCAAGATCCTCCTGGTCTCAATCCTCCGAGTGTGGGAACCCACTTGTGGATCCCGATGCGTACTGTGTGTAATCCAGTCTCTCCCGGGCGCGGACCTGGCGATCCATTATCCAGCGTTAAACACAAGGAGGTCGGCGAGCAAATGACCACGGGCTAAACGGCGACGTCGGAGCCTCGGGCATGGCTGGAGTCTCTCTCGCCACCACAAGGCAATTGAGCAAAGCGGGGCTTCCCCCTCTCATAAGCAGATCCCCGGTCGCCGGACGGTCGATACCAGTGAAGAGTCTCCCCCCAGGCGCCAGCGGGACAATATCCTGCTCCCGGCTCTGCCCGATGCCACACCACATCCTAGCGAGCGCCATGACAAATCCCGAGGAGGCGAGCCGGAAAGCGTGCGCAAGCGTCACGCCTGAGGCAAATACATCCCAAGAGACGTCACTCTACCATCATCAACCATGAACCGCTCCGGCGGCTCGGGAAATGTCGATATGACCCGAATCAAAGGATCATGCCACTGCACCCAGCTTTCTTCCAACGAAGTACGAAGAAAGTGCTATGCACTTAGCTTCATGCCGCTCACCGCAGCACCACCAACCAAAGGAAGCGAGATGGCCTCCACCTCCAGGTCCTCCAATCAAAGCCCGAAAATCCTCAAAGTGGGCACCGTTTCATTGTAGGAGAAACGGTACACGTGCCTCCTAACATCCCGAACTTCGCGGCGGCCGCAGCAAATCCCAATCGGGGAACCCGACTCCTTAAAAGACCTTGAAACAGAGGCAAAAGACGAGCCTTACCTCGAAAGCCCGTCTCACGATGCCTGCATCTGCGGCGCCGCATCCCACGTTTGTCAAGCTGCTCAAGGAAGTGTGCTTTGCCTCCTCTAGCAAGCCTCGGCGGCAAAATTCTAGGGACATACGAAGAATCCATGGCAAAAATGGAGGTTCTAGAGAAAATGGGGAAGGCACGAAGAATGGTGCAAATGGGAAATGAGGAAGAACCGAGGCCTTTGGAAAGCATTTATATCCTTTCCAAAAAGCAAGGTTGGTCCCGTCACGGACCTCTTTGCATGCCCCCTAACGTATGCTTCCGTACGGACCTCCTTGCAAGCAGAGACTCCATTTCCCCGAAAAGCAGTACAAAAACCCTTTGTCCTGCCGGCAAAACCTGCCTCCAACGGTCCAAACAGCTGGCCAGAGCCATTTCAGGACAAACAACACTACCCACAAACGCACTCTCGGCTCATGCATGGCATGTGCGAAAAATAAAAATAATAATAGCAACAATTTCTAGGACAATTCAGGGAATCACAAAGCAATAAATGAACATTACACCTTAAAATAAAATCTTTTGTTTGCCATGCAAATACATATGTTTTATTACGGGTACCCAAAAATGTCTACATTGCTAAACAAAAAAAAAAAAAAAAAAAAGAAAGGATATGAAAAGAGGAAAGCAATATGAATACTTACTTTCGAGAATCCTCATCAATGCGTCACTCCTCGCGAGGAATCCTCCCGAAGAAAAGTCGGGCATCCCGGCGAAGCTCGCGCGTCACATCCTCACTCGTCGGAATACCTGCACAAGGCACACGCTTTTTGAGGCTCCCACGAGAAGTACTCGGAAGAGATCAAATCACGCGAAAGGGATCAAAAGAAAAAGAAAGGCTCACGAGGAGACCCTCACTTTGTGCGCCGTGCGGAAGCATGGGCGATAAAAGGGCTGCTCCCTCGAAGGCCACTGCGGCTCACGAAGGCGTCAGGCATCCATGCTATGCCGCCCCCTCGAAAGCCCCCTCTGCTTTGCGGCTCAGGCTCGGCTCTAGGCGGAGGAACGTCCACGAGAATGCCTCGAAGGCATAGGCTCGTGCGCGGCACACGGCGCGCGAACCGACGGGACACCTTCGACGCCGTCTTCTTAGCGAAGGAGCGCGTCGCCACGTAACGGCGAGTCGGCATATCGTAGGCTCTCCCGGGACTGCACCAACAACAAGCCGAGGAAGCGCTCATCAAATACGGTTATACTCAACAAAAAAAAAGAAAAACGCGAGAAAAGATGCCAAGATGGAAAAGAGTCGGCACACTCACCGATCTGTCGGGGTCCGCTCTGTATGCGAGCGGGAGCTGCTCCGAGCAGTACGAGACACCCTCCTCCTCGATCCGTCCCCGCGGACGTACGTGAAATCCCGGTCCGGCATCGGAACCTCACAGGGGAGCTGCGGGCGGCCTCTCTCTCCGCGCCGGTGCACAGGGGCGTCCTCGGCTTCCTCCTCACGAAGGCCCCAGGTACTCCTCTCCGTCTGAGATGAACTCCTCGGCGGCACCGTCAAGGTACCTCTCGAAGTCCGGCACATCCATGTCCCGGGAATCAAGCATCCCAAAGGGAGGGTCCCTCGGAGCCACGGGAAGCACGGGGCCATCTTTGCCCGGAAGACTCGCTCCCAGTGCACGTGGCGTCACGAGTCGAGCCTCGCGGCATCTTCGCGCGCGCTTTGTCACCTCGGGAGCCCCCTCGGAACTCATCTCCCTCATACCGAACCCACGGGAGCAGACGAACCCCTCACGGCTATCCCGCTCCAACGCTCTGCACATCCCAAGTGGCGATGGTGAGGCTTCCCAGTGGTCCTCCTCTTCCTCGCCGTACGAGCCCGTCCCGGCGTAGCGGGGTACGCGGCGACGACCCGGGATCCCTATCCCACGGGAAGCCTTTGGAAAACCTCATAAAACCACACAGTGACAAAAAACGAGAGAAGGCTCGAGTGCAAAAGACAACGGAGAAAAGACAAGTTGCTAAATCAAAAACGGCAATAAACTCATTACCTCCAAGCAAAGTCAAAGCGAGACGACGGGCGCGCCCACCCCAGCTAAAGCCGGTCCAAGGAGAAGTAGAGCTCGGCCAAGCTGCCTCGCCCCAAGCAATGTCGCGAGACCCTATCCCGGATCGGTCGAAGCTCTCCAGCGGAGCAAAGAGGAGGCTGCGGTCGCGTGGTTCGAACAAAGTCTCGGACGGTGCATACCACAAGAAGGAGCGCGCCAGCGTAAGCTTGCTCCTTTGTCACCTTAGCCGTACCCGAATGTAGGCCCAATGCGGCGTGATCCTCGTCTCACGTGCGCCCCATGTGCGGCATCCCACGGGCCCTGCGAGGACGGGGCTCGAAAGCCCGGCGGCTCGGTCGACAAGACATCATCAGAGATCATGTCTCTCCACCTGCAGGCCCCCTTTGAAGGAGAGCCCGGTAATAGCGGCAAAATCGGTGGGCGTCACTTTGTCACCTCGCCCGGCTCGGGTGGAAGGTGTGGGTGGTATCCCACAATACTCGGATAAACCCGGGAAGACACTCTTGTTCTTCCTCGTGTCGAACACTCCAGCGGGTTCTCAGCGAACACACCTAGGCCGAAGCATAAACCAAACTCCGGGGGACTCGGCCTACCGCCCACGGAAATATCGGGCATCCATTTGCTGCCATAGCTCCACAACTGACCTCGAGCGATCCCGAGTCTTCATCCTCTTGGCCTTCCCGGCCGTAAGCCCCGCATCCTGCGAGGTAAACACAAAGAAAGGTACGTCAATCACGATTACTTAATATAAAGGCACATATAACCCGTCACAAAACACGGCACATATTGCACCTAATTTTTCACATACATTATACATATAATTTTTCATGTAACCCGTCACAAAAACACGGCACACAATGCACATAATTTTCACATATAATTTCTCCCATGCGATCCCAGTCACCAAACACGGCACACACGTACACATTTTCTCAAAAGAAGAAAAAGGGGGATTAAACCTACACGACACATTTTCAAAAGAAAATCCGTCCCAACACGGCACATATTGCACATATTTTCCCCACAAAGTCCGTCACCCAAAAACACGGCACACACTATATAGCACACTCTCAAAAGAAAATCCGTCCCAACACGGCACACACTTTCACATATAACCCGTCACAAAACACGGCACAGGTCACATTTTTGCACAAAAATTATCACTACACGATAATTTTCTCATAATGTACATACATAAATAGCATACGGTACAAAACACCAAAGCATGCAATTCACTAGATAGGCACTTTATTTTCACAAATAAGAGCTAATCTACACATTTCTGCACAAAATACACATACCCACAATTTTTACATGTCCATTTTCAACAATTCATCAAGAATTTCACAAAAGGGCATAAAATAAAAAAAAAAAAATTCAAAAATGCGAAAAACTAAAACCTAGTTCTAGCATTCAAAAATTCGAGCAGGGAATCAAAACGGAACAGATTTCTTACCTCCCCAACGTTCATGGAGCGACGATTATGCACCTCCGGATTCGGATACAAAACATCAGGATTCTTCGAAGATGGAACGAACGAAGTCGATTCCTTTGAAGCTCCATCATTGCTCAACCACTTCTTTGCGTTGACGACGACTCCTTCGAGATCCTTCGGCCATGGCAAGAAATTCAAGCAAAAATTTTTTGATTTTTGGTTAACAATGGAGGAATTTTTCTCTCTCTCTCGCACTAGTTCACGGCTGGAAAAATGAGGAAGAAGGAATGGGGAAGGGCCTCGGTATTTAAAGCTGGTCAAACACAGGAGGCTGTAAAAAACCAAGGTGGTCCGTACGGACCTCTTTGCAAGAGGTTGGTCCGTACGGACCTCTTTGCAAGGGTGGCCAAATTACTTTTACGCCTTATAATCTTTGCCCCAGGCATCCCTAAGGCCTTTTCCGGCAAATCAGTGCGGAATGGTCCCTAACTAACCCTTCAATTCAATCCCAGGCCATCGGCGTAAGACCGGTCCTCGCCCTTCAACGGCAATTCAACCACCGGCCGTCGGCGTAAGACCGGTCCTCGCCACTTCAACGGCAATTCAATCCTCGGCCATCAAGCGTAAGACCGATCCTCGCCCGCTCCACGGCAATCCAACCACCGCCCGCTCAGCGGCAATTCGGGAAGGAGCGGCCTCCCTCCCGGCCACGAATATCGAGGCCTGAGACGCCTCAAACGCTCAATGACAACTCAACCACGAAGGTCCGAAGTCATCTTCCCAACGAGAAAGGGCCCTACGGAGGTCATGCATCCCCGGCAATTCAAGGCGGTCGGATGTAGCCGAACTTCGCCAGCAACGCAAGCACCGGCCATCGAAGTAAGCCCAGCTCCTCCCGACAAGTCAAAGGAAGTCATGCAAGGCTGCATATCCCAGCGCCGACCATCATCCTTGCCCACGGCTCCGACGGCAAAACAAGCACGCGAAGGAGCGACACCTCAGTCTGAGTCCCAGGCACGAAGCGCCTCCCAACGCCAAATGGTGAAGCAATCATCGGCCATCATCCTTGCCAGCTTCAACGGCGGCTCAAGCACGGCGGTCGTCGTAAGTCCGACCTTCTACATCAACATGCAAAAACACAAATGGCACCAGCCGCCGCGGATGACAATTGAAAGTCCTCCGGCGTGGCACCCAACCGCAATCGAAGACGATTCAAGTCCTCGCGACTATCTCAGGCCCGGAAGGCCCTAAAGCCACCCGATTAGGAAAATCGTAAAACTTCCATCCCGGGGACGCCACCACGTCCTCACATTTGACCTATACGGTCACCCGGGACGCCGCCACGTCCTTATCACCGACCTATACGGTCACCGGACGCCACCACGTCCTTATCACCGACCTATGCGGTCACCCGGGGACGCCGCCACGTCCTTATCCGGCTATACGGTCACGCCGCGTCACTTATCACTTTATACGGTCGCGGGGACGCCGCGCGTCCTTATCACCGACTATACGGTCACCGGGCGCGCAGCGTCCTTATCACCGACTTTATCACGGTCGCCGGGACGCCGCCACGTCCTTATCACAACCCTACGGTCACCCGGGACGCCTTCGCAGCGTCCTTATCACCGACCTATGCGGTCACCGGGCGCCACCACGTCCTTATCACCGACCTATACGGTCGCGGGGCCTTCGCCGCGTCCGCATCACCGACCTATACGGTCGCCGGGACGCCGCCACGTCCTTATCACCGACTATACGGTCGCGGGACGCCGCCACGTCCGCTTATCACCGACCTATCACGGTCACCCGGGACGCCACCGCGTCCTTATCACCGACCTATACGGTCACGCGGACGCCGCCGCGTCCGCTATCACCGACCTATCACTGGTCACCCGGGACGCCGCCCGCGTCCTTATCACCGACCTTTATACTGGTCGCGGGACGCCGCGCGTCCTTATCACCGACCTATACGGTCGCCGGGACGCCACGCGTCACTTATCACCGACCTATATCGGTCACCCGGGACGCCGCGCGTCCTATCACCCATTTATACGGTCGCCGGGCCGCCGCGCGTCTTTCACCGGCGACTTTCGGTCACCGGGACGCCGCCACGTCTTTACCCTGACTATCACCTATGCGGTCGCCGGGGGCGCCACCACGTCCTTTACGCGTCAACCTATCACGGTCACCGGGACGCGCCGTCCTACGCGGCTGACCTCGGCGGTCACACTGACACTCCGGGGCACCACCGCGCCGCGTTCGCGAGAACACTCACCCCACGCCGAACTACGACCAGGGCTTGATTCCCGCCAGGGATACGTAGGAATCCTATCGCGGGGTCCGGCTATTGACCTAAACGGTCACCCGAAAAGGACACCGCCACGTCCTCACGACCTCACGGTCACTTCCTCTCCCGGCCACGCGATCCAGTTAGGACCCTTATCTTATCGGCGACCCCACTTCTTTCATAAGTGACGTCGTCGAGGGCTTGTAAGTACCCCAATCTGGATCACTCCTTTCAAACACCGGGAAACACCGCGGACTCATCCACGCAGTCTCGGAGACCTCTCTCACTCAAAACCCTCTCAAAACCCTCTCAACCCCCAACCAAACCCGGGGGAGGAGCCTTTGCAGGATAAAAAGGGACAAAAGGACCTTTTGGGAATTTTCGAAATCGAGAAAAGCAATTAAGGTCCGTACGGACCTCTTTGTTTCAATGATTACTAAATCCCTTAAAGTCCACAATATTCCCTCAAATCCGGGAGAAATGATGACTTCCATGCGAGTTGGTCGTACGGACCTCTTTGCATGCAAGATGGTCCGTACGGACCTTATTGCTCGGGGAACATCATCATTCCCAAATATTCTCCATCATTGCGAGATTCCCTCAAATCGAGGAAATCCAAAATTACTGGATAACCAAGAAGGTCCGTACGGACCTCTTTGCTCGAAATTTTTACTATAAATAGAGGGCTCCCCCTCCTCATTTTACACACCTCCCACTTCTCTCTTCCTCCACTAAGCCTTACGGCTCCCCTTCTAAGACCTTTCGAGGCATTCCGGCCCTTCGGATCCTTAGAGGCCTTGAGCCCCCTCGAGGTGCTCAGAAGCCTCTCAGGCGCTCCAGACGGCTCCCGCGCTGCCCGAGGCACTCTCGAGGTACTACGAGGCCCCTCGTGGTACTCAGAGGCCTTGCACAGTCTTTCCACGGTGTCCGGCTCTTTCGAGTCAAGCAGGCGATCCCAAACCTTGCCGAACCTCTGCCCAGATCCAACCCCAGCTGATTCAGCGCACGCCTTAGAACCTCTGCCCGTGATCCAGCGATCCCCACGCACGCCGAACCTCTGCCGAACGCGGCCTACAACCTCAACTCACGCCGAAACTACGTCCGCGGACAACCGGCATCCCGAAGCAAACCAGGAACGCTACTCAGGCCTCAAACACTATTCCCTGCGGAAGGCAGACACGAACCAACATTGGTAAGGCTTCCTTCCTATTCTATTTCAATACATTTCAATACAATGTAGACATCCGATCTGACATGCATTTTTAAAAGCACACACACACACACACAACATTTAAAGGATATTAGGGGTATCAGAAAGACTGCGTTTACGAGGCTACTCGGGTGAGCTCTAATATTCTAATATTCTCTTCCCGAGGAGTCATCTGACCTCCGAACTCAAAATCTCATCACACAAAAACAGTTTAAAATTTATCTTTAAACTGATGCCCTTTTTCAATGTTTTGGGCTTAATAAAAACGGCGTGGCGACTCTACAAAATGCGAAAGCAAAACGGCGAGACACCTCCAACGCGCAAAACGCTAAAACGGAATAAGCCAGATGCCGGGGCGCGATTGTGCTGCCTCTCGGATCCGGGCGACTTCCCGAACGAGCGACGAATTGCGAGATGCACGGGGGCCCTCCGCGCGCGAGCCGGATCCCAGGTAATTTCACCTGCGGCCCTCACATGAATGCTCGAGCTCTGATGCAAATCATACTGAGAATGGGGTATTTTTGGATCTCCATGGAAGCCGACTGCATCCAGTTTGTCAAAAGCTGCGACAAATGTCAGCGATACTCAAATCTTAATCACTTGCCTCCTCACGAGTTATACTGCATGACAACCCCTTGGCCTTTCGTCACTTGGGGAATTGATGTCATAGGCAAAAATCACACCGTCGGGCGATGCGGCCACGAGTTCGTCTTGGTAGCCGTGGATTACTTCACCAAGTGGGTTGAAGCAAAGTCCTACAAAATCCTCAACTCGAAGAAAGTTGCCCTCTTCATCAAAGAAAACATCATGTGCAGATACGGGTTGCCAGCCGAAATCATCTCAGATAATGGATCCCACTTCGAAGGGGAATGTGAAAAACTATTGGCGGAATTCTGAATAACCCGTCACAAGTCATCTCCCTACAGGCCCCAAACCAACGGAGCCGTCGGAAGCGACAAACAAGACTCTGGAAAATATCATCCGGAAAATGGGCATGTCGAAGGCGAGAGATTGGCCCGAGAAGTTACACTTGGCACTGCGGGGCTCTGAACATCGGTCGAACGGCAAGCGGGAAACACCTTTTGCCCTCACATACGGAATGGAAGCCGTACTCCCAATCGAGCTAGAGATCCCCTCGCTCCGTATCTGCTTTGGAAAGCCGGATCAACGAGGTCGAATGGCTCCGAGTCGCCATGATGAATTGGCCCTACTAGATGAACGCCGGCGAAGGCCATGGAACACGTCAGGGCCTACCAAGGAAGAATGGCGAGCCTTCGACAAGAAAGTAAAGCATCGGGAAATCCGAGAAGGTGATCTTGTTCTAAAAGAAAAGCCCGATCCGTATCAACCCTCTCGGCAAATGGGAGCTGTATGGGTCGGGCCATATGTCGTCCAGAAGATCTTCTCAGGAGGAGCCATGCAACTTGCGGACCTCGACGGGAATCCCTTTGTACACCCAGTGAATGGTGACAAGGCTGCGCAGATACTACGCGTAAAAACAAAAAAAAAAAAAAAAACAAAAAAAGAGTGCTAAAGAGTAATACCCAACTAGGTTAGAAACCCTTGAAAAGGGCGGCCAAGGTAAAAAACAGGGTTGCACCAAAAAAAAAAAACACAAAAACAAAAAAAAAACAAAAACAAAAAAAAAAAAGAAGAGTGCTAAAAGAGTAATACCCAACTAGGTTAGAAACCCGAAAAGGGCGGCCTAGGTAAAAAACAGGGTTGCACAAAAAAAAAACAAAAAAACAAAAAAACAAAAAAAGAGTGCTAAAGAGTAATACCCAGACTAGGTTAGAAACTAGAAAAGGGCGGCCTACTGAGTAAAAAACAGGGTTGCAAAAAAAAAAAACAAAAAAACAAAAGAGTTCACCGGGTTGAACTACGAAGACTGAGCTCCTCAAAATGAGGGGAACGTAGGCGGCGGAAACGGTTCGGTCTAAAGCACGAATAAAAGCCATACTTTGGCATCAATACGATTGATCGAGACCATGAAAGCGTCTCGAAAAACTCTAAAGCAATTCAAATATTCATTACAAGTTAAAAACTCTTTGATGAGTCTAAGCCCGATTCATTCCTACAGGCGGTAACTGCTAAAAGAAAACTAAGATACATAATCAAACTAATGTGTACGCATGGCAAGAAAGGGATACTCGGAAACCTCGGAGTCACTCCAAGCCACTCGTCTTGGCCTCTCCCTTTTTCTTCCCCCTCCGAGTCTTCTTTTACGGACGGGAAAAATGTCGGTGTTCCTCCTACCAAGCTCACGGTATAGGGACGGGGTCTATCAAACCGGCCTCTGTCGGGGCCTTAGTAGCCACTAGCGTCATCTCTCATCTCCTGTAACCTAGGCGGTAGCATAGGAGCCCTCCTCTCCTGTCTCTTGACGTAAGCCTCATGTCCCGGTCACGAGCGTCTCCGCTCTGTCATGAGGGTTGGCCCTCGCCTCGGCCCTCCTCCTCTCGAAACGGTCGGGACCTCCGCACCCGCGATGGCCTCACCCCAGTACGAAAATAGCCACTGAGTCTCTCCCGGATGCCTCTCATACCAATCCGGGTACCAAGTGGTCGGGAACACCGGTCTCGGACGCTGAGAATGACCCGAGGAGGAAAGGCATCATACCTCCATGCTCGGGAAAGAAATCGGAAACACCGAGGGATCATCCATGGAAACGAGGAGCCACCACCCCAGTGGCTATATCATCAAAACCCTCGAAAGGAACTGCTCCAAGCCAAACTTGTCTCGGTGACCGAGCCGGAATGTAGAAACCGGACCGAGAAAGCCCTAAGCATAACCACATGGGACCCGTCTGAAGCACTCGCGAGTCCCCACCCGCCACCGAGGCACCAACCATCTCGATATCTTCGCCCGCGACCCGCCATCCAACGCTCCCACGAGCCACGATCATCAAAATCTACATCAACACCTCTCTGGCAAAAGTCCGAGGGCACGATCATATCGAGGTTTCCCGAAGAACCCCCAAACGCTCCATCGCCCAGGGGTCAAGAAGAACGGGCCGCCCCGTGCATATACCGCCGTCCGGTAGCTAATGGCCGAGAGCATGAAAAGTTTCCCCAAGAATCAAAGGAACGACATCTCTCGCCGGTGCGACGTGAACGACAACATCCAAAGAGAGACCGATGGCGGATCCCAAAGGAATAGACCATGAACAGGGTGCCAAACATACAAAGTGCAAAGGCATCCCAATAGGCATCATCCACCAAGCCTAGGCCCCTAAATCTGTCGGGAAGACCGGAAATATCGAGATGATCGGGACCGCGGATCATACCTTGCGCTTCCTCCGGGGAATGATGAAGGAGGACGCACAATCTGTCGCGAAAAGAAGCCCCTCCGGCAAAGGGACCGCTATCTCTTCCACCTCCGGACCTCCAAGTAAGGCCCGAAATTCTTCGACAGTCGGAACAATCTCGTTGAAGGAAAGGCAAAAGACATGCCTTCTAGTATCCCAAAACGAAGAAGAAGCTCTTAAGAGGTCATAATCCGGAACCAATTCTTTGAGAGACCACAAGCATCGTATCTTGTATCTTTCTTCAAAGAGTGATCTTCTCGTGCATGATCTCCCTACACCACTCCTTGAACTTTTCAAAGAACAACATTTGCCTTTCTTTGGACAATTTTGGAGAATTTTTGGCCATTTCCATGGTTTTTCTCTCTTTCTCCCGAAAATGGCCGTTGAATTTGGAGGTTGAAGAAGATATTTGAATTTGAAATAAAGCAAGACCAGTGCGAACCAAAATTAAAGGACAGGTGTCGAAGCGCCCCTATCCGCGCGGATGAGTTTGCCAAAAAAATATTTCTTTGCAACAGTCCAAGCTGCTACACCAAAAGAGGAATATTCCGTCCCGGTTGCTCGAAACCTGTGCAAAAAAAAAAAAAAACCTCCCCAAACCACCCATATACCAAACACCCTTGCAAAAAAAAAAAACCAAGGCTCATGCAATGGCCATTTGCATTCATATTGCATTGCATTCATAAAATAAAGTCCTAAATTATTACATTCCAAAAAAAAAGGGAGTGTGCATAAAAAAAAAAAAAACAAGCAAACATAAATAAAATCCTAAATTATTACATCAAAAAAAAAAATGTGCATAAGCTGTACAAATCTAAATCTCAATCTCAAATCTCAAAAAAAAAAATCAATCGGAGTCTCAGCGCCGATGTCTCCCCGGCCCCTCTTGCGACTCGGGCCGCCTCCTCGGGAGCCCCGAAAATCTCGGGCTCGGAATCGTCCTCGTCTCCAGAAAGAGGCTCGTCAGGACCAACCGGCACGCTACGATAGGGCAAGCCGAGATCTGCGAAAAATCGTACCAGAAGGTGAAGGCGTCGGACTCCTGCACGTCTGAAGCACGACCCGCCATGCCGCAAACGTGTCCCCGCCCGTGTGGATCCCCGAGAATGACGTGATCCGAAGGCAACACCGCGCGAGGATCAAGGAGAGGAGACAAAGGAGTCTCGAGGAAGTCTCCGAGCGAATAGGGAAGCCTCCCGTCCGACAAAGCGCCGCCGTGGTCGCCTCGCTCTAGCTCGAGGAGCCCCGCAAGCGACCATCCTCCCGATGAACCTCTTGGCTCCGATCACTTGCTTCGTCAGCTTCTCGACGACCACCTCCGAAAACTGCACAAAAGCAAAAGCGTCAAAAAAAAAAAGAGGTGATGCTAAAGATGATGAAACGGAGGAAAGAAAAGAAGGGGAAAAGGTGAAACCATACCTTCATACCCGGATGAGGCCGGAAAGCTCATGGAAGTCGCTCGGCCGAGGGATCCGCACCCTCAATCGGACCCCATCCCGGGATATAGGAAAAATCCGTCCGAGGGTACCGCGGGATCCCAAGCCCCTCCCTATCCAAAACCCGAGGCATCCTCGCCTCCTCAAGACAAATGTCGCATATGGCTCAATCGCCACGAAGTCCGAGAAGTGCTGCTTGCTCGGTAATCATCCCAGTCATGGACCGATCGCTCGGAGTGCATCATATCGGCGGGAGGCTCCACCGGTGTCCTCAAAGGCGAGTTCACGCCATGCCGGCGCGTCACCCTCTCTCCCGATAATAGGCATCGCAGTCGGACCCTCAAAATCCTCCCATTGCCACTTTGCCCGGATCTCGGCGCCCTTCAGGCTGCGCTACCTCAAAGCGATCCTGTGGGAAGAATATCATCCCCTCATCCGTCTCGGCCTCCGTCAAAGGAAGGCAATCCGCGTACCTAAGCAGTCGTACGCCTCACGGAGCTTATCTTCTCCCGGCATGCTTGGACCAAGACCGCATGGCCGGATACGCCCGACGTACTCCGCCGGCCGCCGCCACACCGTGACGTGGAAAAACTCCAACGCCCATACCCGCGAAAGGTAAAAATCCAATCAATCCAAAGGCAAAAGAAAAGTGCGTGCTCAAAAAAAAAAGAGGGAAAAGCAAAAAGAGAGCTTATACCTCCGTGGCAAACTCGAAGCAATACAAGGAGCTCACAGCCTCTTCCGCCGTACCTATCGAGAGCAAAATAAAGCTCTGCCACACTCGGCCTCTCCCACGAGACATCTCCGGCCGTCTCCATGTCCTCCAAGGACCTCAGCAAGGCAAAGACCGCCGTCCTCTCGGCATGTCCAAAGAGCGTGCTCGAGAAAGCAAACCACAAGAAGGCCACGGCAACTGCGATCGGCGCCTATCCTCTCCTCCCGCCTCATAGCTCGCTATGGTCTCCACGATCTTGCCGTAGACCACGGCATACTCCATCCCCATCCCCTTTTGGGAATAGGGGAAAATCCCATAAGAGCTCGCAGACGCATCGCCGTAGCCATCTCGCCACTCAATGCCGCGTCCATTAAAGGACAGGCCCGTAATCGCAAAGCATAGTCGGAGGGCGTAACCGTAGCCTCGCCCCGTAAGAAGTGGAAGGTGTGGGTCGCGTCCCACCGTTGCCGCGCCGCAGCAAACATCGAAGCCCTTGCTCTTAGGGAACTTGACCAGTCCCCTCAAGCACTCGATAAACTCCCAGAGCCCCGTCTCGACAACAATCTGTCTCGGACTCGGCAAAGCTCCTCGGCCCGCATCCGGAAGCCGGTCCCACAAGTCAATCACAGACTCCACCGATCCTCGGGTCTTCATTTTGTTCAGCTGCTCCGTCACAAAACGGTTTCCGCCCTGTAAAAAAAAAAAAAGAGAAAATGTCAAAAAAAAATTGCATTTGCATATACATTAAAAAAAAAAAAATTCGACAAAGCATAACAAAGATACAATGAGCATAGCCCCATTTTTCTCGCATGAAAGAAAACAGTTTTCAGCAAGTCCCAATGCATTCATCAAAAAAAAAAAGATGCATTCCTACGGGAGTAAAAACTCCGTCCCATTTTCAAAAAAAAATGCATACATGCATATCATCCATCTTACATGCAACGGGAGGAAAAATCCGTCCCACTTTTCAAAAAAAAAATCCTAAACATACATACATCTCATATTGGCAAAATGCCCATTCTTTCCAAACAAAATGCATGCATTGCATCATCATTCATCAATATCAAAATTCAATTTCAAAAAAAAAAAAATCATCATCATCATCAACATGCAATATTCAATTTCAAAAAAAAAAATCACAATTCTTCGAATTTTCACATGTAATTTTCGAATTAAAAAAAAAAAATGTGGCAAATGTTGCCCAAAATTTTCAAAACCAAGAACATCAATCATTCGAATTTTCAAAAAAAAAAAATTCAAAAATCACCCAAAATTTTCAAACAAGAAATCAACAAAGGGATCAAAGGGTTTCAAAGTATACCGTTCGAAGATGCGGATCCGAAGCCCAATGTTGCCAAGCATCGGGGTAATGCTCCTCCTCAACCGATTGCGAAAGATTGTAATGCCTCCTCATTCGGACAAGCTCCAATCGCCTTTCCGCTACCGGGCCACGTACTTGGCCTTGAAAAGCGCCTTCCCGTGTTCCATTGCTCAAAATCGAAGAAATCGGAAGATTTTGAAGCTTTTTGGCCAAAAATGGCGGATTTACTGAGAATTTTCTCTCTCTCTCGTAATTTTCGCAAAACCGAATGGGGAAGAAGAAAAGGGCGTTGGCCCTAATTAATACCCCTGGTTTTCAGTTCCTATCCGCGCGGATAGGATGGCAAGGGTCAAAATGCCCCTTTTGCCCCTTAAAATTCCAGGGACTCGCAATTCGGTCCCCTAACTTGACAGGGAGCAACCAAAGTCAGCCCCTTGTCAAGAAAATCTTCCAAACGGCAGTCAAACGTAAGACCGAGTGACCCGAGAAAGATAACGAGATCCCGTATCTTTCATCAAAATTGCCCCCTAGCCAAACGTAAGACCGAGGTGCCCCGAGAAAGATAACGAGATCCCGTATCTTTCATCAAAATTACCCCAGAAACGTAAGACCGAGTGCCCCGAGAAAGATAACGAGATCCCGTATCTTTCATCAAAATTACCCCCGGCAGTCAAACGTAAGACCAAGTGCCCCGAGAAAGATAACGGATCCCGTATCTTTCATCAAAATCATTCCCCGGCAGTAAAACGTAAGACCGAGTCCCCCGAGAAAGATAACGAGATCCCGTATCTTTCATCAAAATTACCCCCGGCATTCAAACGTAAGACCGACTTCCCCGAGAAAGATAACGAGATCACGTATCTTTCATCAAAAATCATCCCCGGCAGTCAAACGTAAGACCGAGTGCCCCGAGAAAGATAACGAAATCTCGTATCTTTCATCAAAATCCTTCCCGGCAGTCAAACGTAAGACCGAGTGACCCGAGAAAGATAACGAGATCCCATATCTTTCATCAAAATTGCCCCCGGCAGTCAGACGTAAGACCGGAGTGACTGAGAAAGATAACGAGATCCCGTATCTTTCATCAAAATCATCCCCATACTTCAGAAACGTAAGACCAGGTGCCTCGAGAAAGATAACGTGATTTTCCCCGGCATCTCATCAAAATCCACTCCCGCCAAAAGTTAACGGAATCACTGAGCGACCCGAGAAAGATAACGAGATCCCAGTATCTTTCATCAAAATTGCCCCTTCCTACGTGAGTAGCTAACGTAAGACTGAAGTGGCCGAGAAAGATAACGAGATCCCGTATCCTTTCATCAAAATCACCCAACTGGCAGCCAAACGTAAGACCGATTTCCTGCACAAATACGTCCGATTTTCCCCAAAGAAAGGCTAACGAAATCCCCAAAGAAAGTTAACGGAATCCCAAAAGCCAACGGAATCTCGAGTAGTACTCGAACTACGAAAGGGCTTGATTCCCACTAGGGATACGTAGGTAGCCTATCATTAGGTCCAGCCCCTCGACCAAAACGGTCACCCTATCCTTCGGCAGCAGACAAAGTCCACCGAAAGGCCATTTCAAATCAAGGTTCGAGGCACCTAAAACGCCATCATCAAGGTCCGAGGCACCTAAAACGCCATCATCAAGGTTCGAGGCACCTAAAACGCCATCTCCAAGGTTCGAGGCACCTAAAACGCCATCTCCAAGGTTCGAGGCACCTAAAACGCCATCTTCAAGGTTCGAGGCACCTAAGACGCTATCACTAGGAAAGCGATAAATCGCAATCATCCCCAAATAGAGACCAAAAATGGTCATTCCTATCCCCACAGAGCGGATAGCCATCAGACCGAAAATGGTCATCTCTTATCCCTGCCAGAGTTTCTTTCCAAAGAAACGATCGTAGAACTCGCTCATCAGGTTCGAGGCACCTAAAACGCCATCATCTCCAGGGTCAAAGACCCGAACTACGACTGGCTTGATTCCCACTAGGGATACGTAGGTAGCCTATTGAATAGGTTCAGCCACCCGATCACTCGATCATCCCGCCAAATATGGAGCCTTACTCTTATCGACGACCCCGCTTCCTTCGAAAGCGCCGTCGCCGAGGGGCTACTGTAAGTGCTCCAATTTGAGCTTTTTAGAATTTTCGTTAGAAAATTAACGAAAGTTATAACATTTCTAACAATTCCTAACAATCCTAACTTTCCTAACAAAGTGAGGGTAAAATGGGCATTGTTATTTAAGGTTAAACCTTAAAAAGAATCTTAAAAAGCAAAACAAAAGAAGAAAACCATAAATAGCAATGGCTGGAAACACAAAAACTGGCTGTTAATTTGAATTTTGAAAAAGATTATTCTTCTTGTCCAAAGCTGAAGCTGCATTTAATGAACAGTGCACGCTGCCTGGATCCATCCGCGCGGATGAGTTTGCATTTTCAGGAGGGCTATAAATTGAGCCCTCCAGTCACAAAAAAAAAAAAGGAAGAACACAATTTCACCGAACCTCTGGCGAAATATAGAGAGAAAACAGTGAGAATTCTTCAAGAATTGTCACCATTTTCTCTCCAATCTTTCCCAACTCATACTCATCCACTCACTCTCATATTTAAGCCCTAAACACTCATATACTCAAGCCAAACACTCAAGAACACAAGGAAGATTGGTAAACCCTCCTCTTCCTAACCCTAAATCTCAACCATGCATGCATCTTCAAACTACAAAATGTAGTTCTTTCATCTTCTTGCTTTAGATCTAAGAAGATCACCATGGAAGACCATCTCCATGGATGATCTTCTACAAAGATCAACATTACTTTCAAAGCTTTTCTTGCTTACTTGCAAAAATGCACTTTCAAAACCCTAAAAAAACCATTTTCAAGCACAAAATCTTGATTTCAAAGGATAAAATTCCCCTTCCCAAGCAAATGAAATACTTAGTCCTAATGTACCCCAAGGATGGTTTGGTATAGTTGATTCACCACTAAAATGTCTAGTGATCACTAACCAAAACCTAGGGAAATGGGGACAAGCATGGATGCAAAATCCCCCTTAAAATCATATTTTCTTTCTTGAGAAGTTGCTGTCCAGTAGCAATTTTCTCAGACCTCAGTCCATGGTCTTAATTTTTGGACACAGATGAACTTGGAATTTGGAGTTGACTACAAAATACTTTTTGTAGCCAACATCCAGAGCTTTCCAGAAATATTTTTACCTTATTTTTTGGGTGAGTAAAACTCCTCTTTTCAAATTTTCTTTCAGAGGCTAGTTCATCAGCTTCTGGGAATCCAGATCTCATATCTGAGGTTTCCAGAAGGTTTTGACCCCTCAAATCTTCTCCAAAATGGAAAATTCCTTCGCACAAACTTTATTTAAGGTGTCTAGAACAACTTTCATTCTCTGAGTTTATCCAGATTATGAAGTTTTAAGACCCTTGAATCCCTTTCAAAATCAAAGGTCCACTGCCTTTTTTATTCTGGCAGAAATGGCTCTCAACTTCAAAAGTTCTTTTGAGTACCAAATCTCAACCCAAAAATCTTCCAAAAAATCATGGGATCAGTTTAAAGTCTTAAAAAGACATCCCAATTTTTACTTTTCTGAGTTTCAACTTATTTTGGCCAAAACACACACACACACACACACAAATGATTTTCAGCTTGGAAGACTCGTTTTACGAGGCGCGTCGGGTGCACACTAACGTCCTTCCCGACGCGTAACATGACCTCCGAACCTAAATCTCTGATCTCGGGCTTTTTTCAAAGTTTTGGCCCTCAAAATTAAAATGGCGTGGCGACTCCGTTTTTTCCGGTTTTATTTGGTTTTTCAAAGAAACGCAAAAATCGAATTTTCCCGCGAATGGCAACATCATCACAAGGTGCCGGACCCGATTGATTCTGGTTCAGACAAAGAGATGATAGCAATGATTGAGGAAGAAGAACAGAAACAAGACAATCCCCGAGTCATGAGGCCACTGACAGCCATGCCATTAAAGAATTGGGAAACTCTCTCAGGCCCGTCCGCGACCAAGGAGGAAATGATCATGAAACTTGGATTGGTCCCCCGTCCCTTTGTGTCAACCTATGTAAAATCTGCCGAATCTCTCATTGTTGAGTTCGAGTCTCTAGAGTCATCCGATGGCCTTACGCCTGAAGACTATGAGGTTGTAGCTAATGCTGTATTCCCTTTCGTTCTCAATGAAATGATGAATCTTTCTGAGTATCCCTTGATTGCCACTTTAACTAATGATAAATTAACTAATAACTTAAAAACAGTTAATAATGATTCACTAGATGAATAAGCAGACACATTAAATGAACAATATATCAAAGAAATCTTTAAGCAGGTTGTTCGAAAAGAGGAAAATCGAGCCCAAGCAGCCGAAGAGGTTTTGACAAGTGTGAATTTGGGAATGGCGGGAGAGCCTAAAGAGACGCAGATTGGTAGTTTCTTCGAGGGAACCGAGAGGGATACCCTAATTGAGCTGCTAAGAGAATACGTGGATGTGTTTGCATGGTCCTATAAAGATATGCCAGGCCTCGACCCTTCCATAGTTGAACACCGGATACCGCTTGACCCGGAAGTCAAGCCAGTGAAGCAGAAGCTAAGAAGAATTAAGCCAAAATGGTCCCTACAAGTGAAAGAGGAGATAGAAAAGATGCTCAGAGCAGGGTTCATCAGGGTCATTGAGTATCCTACATGGCTTTCCAACATAGTAACGGTGACCAAAGCCAACGGAAAGATCCGATCTTTGCGTAGACTTCGAGAGATCCGAACAAAGCTAGTCTAAAGGACGATTTCCCCTGCCAAACATCGTCATCCTGGTGGATTCCACGGCCAACCATGAGGTTAAGTCCTTCGTCGACGGTTTTTGCTCTGCTACAACCAAATCAAAATGGCAGAAGAAGATCAAGCCAAGATAGCCTTCACGACCCCTTGGGGCACATACTGCTACACGGTCATGCCATTTGGGCTAAAGAATGCCGGGGCTACTTACCAAAGGGCAGCTACAGCCCTATTCCATGACATGATCCACAAAGAAATTGAGGTCTATGTGGACGACATGATAATACACTCCAAAGGATCCGATGGCCAGCACTTTGTTGATTTGAGAAAATTCTTCGGCCGCCTCCGAGACCACAGTATGAGACTGAATCCAGCCAAATGCACCTTCGGTGTAAGACGAGGCAAGGTGCTAGGATATATGGTGACATAACGGGGAATTGAAGTAGACCCCCAGAAAATCAAGGCCATAGTTGAAATGAAACCACCCCGGACACTGACAGAAGTAAAATCCTTCATGGGAAGACTGCAATACATAAGCCGCTTTGTAAATCAGCTGACCTCGATCTGCGAGCCGATCTTCAAGTTGATGAAGAAAAGTGCCTACACAGAATGGACTCCAGAATGCCAGCTCGCCTTTGAACAGATCTGTGATGATGTGCCACCGCCAAAATTTTTCTTTTCGAAAAATGGTTTAACTTTGAAATTTTTCGTTTCTTTGAAAAACCTATCGAAAAAGACCGGAGTCGCCACGCCATTTTTTTTTTAAGGGCCAAAACTTTTAAAAATGCCCGAGATTAGAGATTTGGGTTCGGAGGTCACGTTACATGCCGGGAAGGACGTTAGTGTGCACCCGGAATGCCTCGTAAAACGAGTCTTCCAAGCTGAAAATCATTTGTGTGTGTGTGTGTGTGTGTTTTGGCCAAAATAAGTTGAAACTCAGAAAAGTAAAAATTGGGAATTCTTTATTAGACTTTGGACAGATCCCATGATTTTTGGTGTGATTTTTGGGTTGAGTTTTGGTACTCAAAAGATTTTTGGAAGTTGAAGAACACTTCTGCCAGAATGAAAAAGGCAGTGGACACTTGATTTTGAAATAGATTTAAGGGCTTCAAAACTTCATAATCTGAGAAAACTCAGAGAATGAAAGTTGTTCCAGACACCTTAAATAAGATTTATGTAAAATAATTTTGAATTTTGGAGAAGATTTTAGGACCCAAAACCCTCTGGAAATCTCAGATATGAGATCTGGACTCCCAGAGACTGGTGATCTGACCTTCAAAAGAAAATTTAAAAAAGGGAGTTTTACTCACGCAAAAAATAAAGTAAAAATATGTCTGGAAAGCTCTGGATGTTGGTTACAAAAAGTGTTTTGTAGTCAACACCAAATTTCAAGTTTATCTGTGTCCAAAAAATTAGACCATAGACTGGGGTCTTAGAAAATTGCTACTGGACAGCAACTTCTTCAAGAAAGAAAAACATGATTTTAAAGGGGGTTTGGCATCCATGCTTGTCCCCATTTCCCTAGGTTTTGATTAGTGATCACTTGACATTTTAGTGGTGAATCAACTATATCAAACCATCCTTGGGGTACATTAGGACTAAGCACTTCATTTGCTTGGGAAGGGGAATTTTATCCTTTGAAAATGAGATTTGATGTATGAAAATGATTTTTAGGTTTTTGAAAATGTGTTTTCTTTGCAAGTAAGTAAGAATACTTTGAAAATAATGTTGATCCTTGTAGAAGATTATCCATGGAGATGAACTTCCATGGTGATCTTCTTGGATCTAAGACAAGAAGATGAATGAACTACATTTTGTAGCTTGAAAATGTATGCATGGATGAGAGATTTAGGGTAAGAAGAGGGAGGTTATACCTATCTTCTTTGTGTTTTGGAGTTTTTGGCTTGAGAGTAAGAGTGTTTGAGGCTTGAATATGAGAGTGTTTGAGTGAGTGTGATTTTGGTTGAATAGTTGAGAAAAAGGTGGCAATTCTATGGAATTCTCACTGTTTTCTCTCTATTTTCGCCAAAGTGCAGTTGAGGAAATGTGTTCTTCTTTTCTATTTTCGAGACTGGAGGGCTCAATTTATAGCCCTCTGAAAATGTCAAAGATGTCCGTACGGATAGGGTTGACAGCGTGCACTGTTCATTAAATGCTGCTTCAGGCTTTGGACACAAGGAATAATCTTTTGAAAATTCAAATTAAACAGCCAATTTTTGTTCCAGCCATTTCTATTTTTGGTTTTTCTTATTTCTTTTGCTTTTTTGATTCCTTTCCTTGGTTTATCCTTAAATAACAATGCCCACTTTGCCCTTGCTTGGTTAGAAATGTTAGGAATGTTAGGAATTGTTAGAAATGTTATAACTTTCGTTAATTTTCTAACGAAAATACTAACAAGCTCAAATTGGAGCACTTACAATAGCCCCTCGGCGACGGCGCTTTCGAAGGAAGCGGGGTCGTCGATAAGAGTAAGGCTCCATATTTGACAGGATGATCAAGTGATCGAGTGGCTGAACCTATTTAATAGGCTACCTACGTATCCTTGAAAGGAATCAAGCCGACCGTAGTTCGGGTATTTGACCCTGGAGATGATGGCGTTTTAGGTGCCTCGAACCTGATGAGCGAGTTCTGCAGTCGGTTGCTGAAAAGAAACTCTGCTGGGGATAAGAGATGACCATTTTCGGTCGGATGGCTGAAATTGTATATCCGCTCTGCTGGGGATAGGAATGACCATTTTAGGTTTGATGGCTATCCGCTCTGCTGGGGATAGGAATGACCATTATCGGTCGGGTGGCTATCCGCTCTGCTGGGGATAGGAATGACCATTTTCGGTCGGATGGCTGAACCTAATGATAGGCTACCTACGTATCCTTAAGAGGAATCAAACCAGTCGTAGTTCGGGTCTTTGACCCTGGAGATGACTATTTTGAGGCGTCAACCTGGAGATGATGGCGTTTTAGGTGCCTCTGACCTTGATGATGGCATATTAGGTGCCTCGAACCTTGATGATGGCGTTTTAGGTGCCTCGAACCTTGATAATGGCGTTTTAGGTGCCTCGAACCTTGAAGATGGCATTTTAGGTGCCTCGGACCTCGATGATGGCGTTTTAGGTGCCTCAAACCTGGATGATGATGGCTTTTTAGGTGCCTCGAACCTTGATGATGATGGCGTTTTAGGTGCCTCGGACCTGGATGATGATGGCTTTTTAGGTGCCTCGGACCTTGATGATGATGATGGCGTTTTAGGTGCCTCGAACCTTAATTTGAAATGGCCTTTCGGTGGACTTCGTCTGCTGCCGAAGGAGAGGGTGACCGTTTTGGTCGAGGGGCTGGACCTAAAGATAGGCTACCTACGTATCCCTAGTGGGAATCAAGCCCTTTCGTAGTTCGAGTTTTACTCGAGATTCCGTTGGCTTTTGGGATTCCGTTAACTTTCTTTGCTGGGATTTTGTTAGCCTTTCTTTGAGGAAAAATCGCACGTATTCGTCGGGAAATCGGTCTTACGTTTCTTTGGGGAATAATTTTGATGAAAGATACGGGATCCCGTTATCTTTCTCGGGGAGATCGGTCTTACGTTTTACTGCCGTGGAATAATTTTGATGAAATATATGGGATCCCGTTATCTTACTCGGGGAGATCGGTCCTACGTTTGACTGCCGGGGATGATTTTGATGAGAGAAACGGGATTCTGTTATCTTTCTCGGGGAAATCGGACTTACGTTTGACTGCCGTTGATGATTTTGATGAAAGATACGGGATTCCGTTATCTTTCTCGGGGAAATCGGTCTTACGTTTGACTGCCGTGAAGCTCTTTTGAAGAGGGGATTAACTTTGGTTAACTTTGGTTAACTTTGGTTAACTCTGTTAAGTCTAGGAACAAATTGCAGAGTCCTGAAATTTTAAAGGGTAAAAGGGTCATTTTGACAAGAATTGCGAGGTCTTACAACAAAAATGTCAGAGTCAGGAGGTTCCAGGTTGGTGGCTTAGTTTTGAGAAAAGTATTTCAAAATACAAGAGAATTGAATGCAGGTAAGTTAGCTCCCAGTGGGAAGGACCATATCTCGTCGATCTTTGAAGGCGGCAAATGTGCATATTGGTTATCAACCCCAAGTGGAGACAGAATCCCTAGAAGTTGGAACACCATCCACTTAAAACTTTATTTTATGTAAGTCCAGTTATTTACAACTAGACTTCTCAGGTACGATTTATTTTTAGTTGTCAAGTTCATTCATATATTTCAAGTTATCAAGTTTTATTGAGAATCCTTACTAACTTAAGCATCGGAGGGGCGTTAGCTACGCTAACGCTCAACCCTAACATGAATTTGTTTTGCAAGGTGCAACTTGAGCAAACTAAGTAGGCTCAACATGTTGACACGCCAGTACGGCTGATACTTGTTGGGACCTAAAGTTGGAGTAGGTCTAAGCATGTTAACACGCCAGTACGGCTTCAACATGTTTGGATCTAGGAAGAAGAATTTCAACATGTTGACACGCCGAGACGGGCGATACTTGTTGAAATTCTAGGCTGAAGAGGGATAGAACTTGTTGACACGCCAGGACGGCTGATACTTGTTCTATCTCTTCAAACGGATACCTCTATCAAAGGTACAATTTACATATGGTTAAAAGATATTCATCTTTTCTTACGAATTAAGGTTTTGACACCTTCGCCTGGGCGCACGATTTCACACTTATACAAGTTGTGAACTATTGGTTGTAACATTATCATGTTACCTACGGATTATAACATCAACATGTTACCTAATGAACAAGCAAGTATTGTTGAAAAACCCCAAAATACTTCTTTAAAAACCTTAAAAGTGTTTTCAAAAAAATTTTGCAACTAGAGGATGAGTTGGGTAAGCCAACCAATCCCTAAAAACCTAAGAAAGCTTGGAGTACTAGCCCAACCTAGTACTCCCAAATAAATTGTTTTGGGCTCTCATGAGCCATTACATACCAAAATAAAACTTGTTTTGGGGACATACCCCCCATTTTTTGTGCATACCAACAAAGGTATGACGAATAAAAATCAAAAAAGAAATTGTTTTTGTTCACCCATCCAAAATGCTCAAAAAAATTTCAAATTGTTTTTAAACTTCTTGGCCTGCTGCCGCCGGTGTTGTATTGTTCCCCTTCCCATGATCATTTTTCTCAACTCGAGCTACCAATATGGTACTCAAGGCTTTGCTAGTATCATCAACCAGAGCTTCAAGAGCCGCGGAGTTCACCTCTCCCCCATCTGCTGGCTCACCGATAAAGTCTTCCAAAGATCTTTTTTCTTCCTCCACATCCCAATCCGGAGCCAACCCATTCTTATACTCTTCCATAAGTTGGATTCTGGCTTCAAACACTGCTTTGGTAGCGTTGAACTTGAAGTCCTCTTTTGCAGTACCAAGTTCCTTTTCGTGGGCTTCATTCTCCTTCACTTTCTTGGCCCTGACAACTTCCAACTCCTTCTTCGCAGTCTCAATGTTTTTCTTCAACTTCTCTACCTCCCCAGCATTCTTGTTGGCTTGTTCCTTGTATCCCTCAGCTTCACAGTTGTACTTGGCTGCTTTGATCTTCAAAACATCGAGCTGGTCCATGATAGGACACATAATATCCGCAACCTGAGTAAAAGAAGTGTTAGCACTCATCAAATCTTGGGCAAGGTTCAGGTTTCCTCGTTTTACCTTATCAACGAAACATGTTATCGCATCTTTTAACTTCTTCCTTGCTTTCACCATCTCACAATCATCATTCGCATCCATAGCTTCAGCTTCTGATAGCTTCCTTTTCTTCGCCTCCTCCTTCTTCTTGGAAGCATCCAAATCAGAACTAGAGGCCATAGACATTGGAGTTGGAGGCTTACTTTCCTTCTTGGCAATCCTCTTTGCCTTAGGCTGCAGCCATTAAGTCGGCAAAGACTCACGTTGGATTTGAATCGTGTAGGCTATGATAAGGAGATAAGAAATTAAGATAAGCTGGAAGATTAGAACGACTTGCGAAAGATACAGAGAGATTTTGAGGTGTCAAACCCGTAGACATTTCGGGTAAGCTTGGGGGTAGATTTTCTTCGGGTTCAACTTCGCCTCACCTTCAACCCCTTCGACAGAGAACTTCAACGGGGAATGCCTTAAAGGTCTGTCGATGCACCCAATTTGAAAAGCTGGTTTACGTTTTCTTTCGTTCCTTCTTGCCCCGGAAATAAGTCTGACAACTTAGCAACTTCTACAAAGGGAATTTTAGTGGTTAGCTATCAAAGTGTTAAGAAACATTAATAGAATAGGAAAAATTATTTGCACTACCTTGAAACCTCCATTTGGAAATTACACCCTCCTCGTGATCCAAGGTATCTCTCCTTGCAAAGAAAAACTTATTCTTCCACCCTCTATCAGCAGGATCATTGTTGGAGATCAAAATAGGCTCACCACTCTTAACCCTAAAACCGAACCTTCCTGGACCAAAACCCCTTAAATCCATGGTGTACACCAATTCTTCTAACCCAACAGTCAAATCGGCCCTCTCTCCTAATTTAACTAGGGTTAGTAAGTATCTCCAACCTTGAGGCATCAGTTGGGCATAGTTGAGTTTGGTGCAGGAGAAGAATTTGGTGATCAAGTCGGGGAAAGGAAATTTTAAGCCTATAACAAAGGGATATTCCGGGAAGCATACCCACATAGGGGAATAGTATTCAGAAGTTAAATCAGGGTGAGTGAAGAAGACGGTTTCGTAAGGCATGGCACGATTTTTCTTAATGATTTCTAGGTTAGCCTTAGGAATCAAACATTTTTCTCTATCGGGTTCTTTCAGCAAATTTTGGGTTATGAAACCCTCAGGCAAACCCTCGTTACTCTCGACAACGACGAATTTCTTTCGACCCATTTTTTCAAAAGCGAAACAACAAATTACAGAGAAAATTAAGTTGAAGTGAGAAACTCACCGAAAATTTCTACTTGGTTTTTCTCTCCGACCGTCTTCCTTGGTTCTTCCTCTAGAAACCTCTGTGAAAGCTACGTTTTCGATTTTGTGAAAGGGAGAGTTGAAGAGGGACTGTATTTATTTAAAGAGATTGAAAGCGGTTGGGACTCCAAAAAGAATCATGACTTTTGCCTTGGAACTACCCAGAACCGTCCCATCAAAATCCTTTCGTTTTAAAAACCGCCGTATATCACAGTCCATTTTTGGCAAACTTTTTAAATTTTTTGTTTCTTTATATTCCTCATTTTAAAATTCAAAAAGTTTGGGGGCAATTGTTGGGCCCTACGTTTTTAAGTCAACATGTTTACAACTTGCATCAAACAACTTGATACTAACGAACTTGAGTTGATTCTATTACAACTTGATCTTCTGCAGGTTGGAACATAGTTACGTTAATCCCATTTTTCAGGGAACGTGTCAAAAGAAGTGAAGACCAATTCAAAGACGTTTCCTCGGCAACAGATCGTTATCTCCTCCCTCAACAACAAATGGCGAAGATATCTCAACAAGATCAGCATTACTTCCGAGATTTTAGGCCTATCTTTTCTCTTTGTGAATTAGCCGTTATTTGAGGTATAAAAGGGATCAAACACTGTATTTTGCACACACGTTCACACTAGCCTAAGTTCCCTTTGAATACGCTCTTAGCATTGTAATCACCAAAAAAAAAAAATACTTAGTAACCTTCCGGTCAAGGCAGGTACCAAAACCTCCCGGGGTTTTATACCGGCGAACAAGTTGTTCAAGGGCTTTCCCTAGTCAACAAACAGCTTGTGTCCATTTCTATTAAACCTGATAATCATTGTACCTAGATTCATATCACTTTAGTCACTTTTCTTCTCATCGGAACACGCTTGTTGAAATTTGACCAAAACACCAGTTTCGGGATAACTCGCAGAGGCAGAATTCTTGTTTGCAATCAAGGAAGAAGTACAAGGGAAATTGTTTCAAGTGTGGGCAGAAGGGGCATAAGAGGCAGAATTGTCCGGAAAAGGGGAACGGTAAAGGCAAAGAAGGATCTTCAAAGTCAGTTAATGTGGTTGAAGATTGCTCGGAGGATGTGGATGGAGATATGCTCACGACTTCATCAGCTGTGGAGCACCCGACAGATGGCTGGATTCTGGACTCAGCATGTTCGTTTCACGTGACGGCGAATCGTGATTGGTTCGATACCTACAGGTCAGTTAATTCTGGTATAGTTACTATGGGTAATGGTGCTACATGTAAAATTGCTGGCATAGGAGCTATAAGAATTAAGATGTATGACGGTGTAGTTAGAACATTATGTGATGTTAGACATGTGCCAGATGTTTCTAAAAATCTAATTTTATTAGGTACCTTGGATGCTAACGGTATGAACTATAAAGCACAAGGTGGAGTATTGAAAGTAGTTAAGGGTGCTATGGTTGTGATGAAGGGTGAGAAGGGATCTAAGAACATTTACAGGTTGCTAGGGAGCACGCTTATAGGTGGAGTCACATCCGTTGAATCTGAGGTTGATACTGATGCCCTTCTATGGCATATGAGGCTTGGTCACATGGGTGAAAGGGGGATGCGGGAACTTCATAAATGAAATTTGTTGAAGGGTGTGAAGACTTGTAAACTTGAGTTTTGCAAGTATTGTGTTCTTGGAAAGTAGAACAAGGTGAAATTCAAGACGGGTAAGCATACAACAAAGGGGATTCTCGATTATGTTCATTCAGATGTGTGGGGGCCGGTTAGAACAGAATCTAGAGGTGGACATTATTACTTCGTGACGTTTATTGATGATTTTTCAAGGAAGGTTTGGGTTTACTTCATGAGGCACAAGTCAGAAACTTTTGAGAAGTTCAAGGTGTGGAAAGCTGAAGTGGAAAATCAAACGGGGCAAAAAATCAAGTGTTTGAGGAGTGATAATGGGACAGAGTACACAGATGGCGAGTTCAAGAAGTTCTGTAGAGAGCATGGGATCAAGAGGCACTACACGGTACGCAAGACACCACAGCAAAATGGTGTGGCTGAGAGGATGAATAGAACCATTGCGGAAAGGGCTAGGTGTCTACGATTCAATGCCGGGTTGGCAAAGAACTTTTGGGTTGATGCGGTGAGTATGACATGTTTCTTGATTAACATATCACCTAGAGTCTCTTTGGATAACAGGTTTGCGGAGGAGGTATGGACGGGTAATGAGGTAGACTTCACCAATATCCGGGTGTTTGGGTGTCCATCCTATGTGCATATTTCTAGTGAAGTGCAGTCGAAGCTTGACCCAAAGTCAAAACAGTATGTTTTTCTCGGGTATGAAACAGGTGTGAAAGGATACAAGCTTTGGGATCCCAAGTCAAGCAAGGTGGTGATCAATAGGGATGTAGTTTTTGATGAAAAGGCTATGTTGAAGTGTACTCAAGATGACAAAGAGAAGGTGCCAGAAAGCAAAGAGGGCGAGAAGCAGGTTATTGAGGTGGAGCTACGTGAGGATGATACTGATGTGGATCTCACTCTTCCAGAGTCAGAGGCAACTACACAAGAAGTGGCTAGTACTTCAGTTGGAAGACCTAAGAGAGTAATCAAGCCACCGGTCAGGTATGGGTTTGAAGATATGGCTTCTTATGTTCTTGTTCTTAGTAGTGGAGATCCAAGCACTTTTAAGGAGGCAATAAACAGTCTGGAAAAGGATAAGTGGGTAAATGCTATGGCGGAGGAGATGGAGTCATTGTACAAGAACAATACATGGGATTTGGTGGATCTTCCTAAAGGGAAGCGTGCTATTGGTTGCAAGTGGATTTTCAAGCACAAGGAAGCAGTATCAGAAAAAGAGGGGGAAAAGTTCAAGGCTCGGTTGGTAGCAAAGGGGTATTCTCAGCGAGAGGGGGTGGATTATAATGAGATCTTTTCGCCTGTTGTGAGACACACTTCCATTCGAATTGTGTTGGGTCTTGTAGTGCATTATGATTTGGTGTTGAAGCAGGTGGATGTGAAAACTGCGTTTCTACACGCGAGTTGGATGAGCAGATTTTCATGGAGCAACCACACGGGTTCACGGAGCACCTGGGCGGAGCGTTTGGTTTGTAGATTGAAGAAGTCACTTTATGGGCTGAAGCCGGGCAGCCTCCGAGGCAAGTGGTTTACGAGGTTTGACTCCTACATGGTACGTATTGGCTGGCGTTGTGAGCAGTTGTTCTAAAAATTGGGCTGGCGGCCGCTGGTGGGCCCCCGCCGCGACTTTTCTCTAGGCGGTCAATTAGGCGTTAGGCGGTCTAGCGGTCTGGCGGTCCTAGGCGTTCTAGGCGGTCTAGGCGGACCGGGCGGTGCAGGCGGATTTAGGTGGGCCTAGGCGGATTTAGGCGGGCCTAGGCGGTCTAAGTAATATTTTTTATTTTTTTATTTTTTTTTATTTTTTATTTATTTTTTAATTTTTTTTACTCTTAAATGACGTCGTTTTATAAGGATTGAAAATGAAAACAAATAACACATGGTTGAATTTGACTTAACCTTAGTTTATGTTGTGGATGATGGAATACATTTATAATTTTCATATGCTCTATAACCTTGTGTCAAAATTCTACCCGCCTATGGAATATATATTTGAATTTGTCACTATGTATTATGTATGGACAGAAACTATGGAATATATATAAAAATGTGTGTAAATTCTAGGCCCCGCCTAGGCCCCGCCTCGGCCCCGCCTAGGCGCTCTAGGCGCTAGGCCCGGCCTCGCCGCCTAGGAGCCGCCTAGCGATTTTTAGAACCTTGGTTGTGAGTATGATTGTTGCGTTTATGTGAAGAGCCTTGATGATGGTTCTTTTATTTTTCTGTTACTGTATGTGGATGACATGCTTATCGCGGGTAGAAGTAAGAACGAGGTCAATCAGTTGAAGGCCTTGTTGAGTACAGAGTTTGACATGAAGGATTTGGGGGAAGCCAAGAAGATTCTTGGGATGGAGATTCACCGAGATAGGAAATCTAGGAGATTGTGGTTGCCTCAAGCCGGTTATGTGGAGAAGGTGTTGGAGAGGTTTAATATGCGGGATGTAAAGCCTGTGAAAACACCATTGGCGAATCATTTTAATTTATCTGCCTCAGATTCCCCGAGTTCTACTGAAGATATTCAAAGTATGTCAAAGGTTCTCTATGCAAGCGCAGTGGGATGTCTCATGTATTCTATAGTTTGCACGAGGCCAGTTTGGCGCAAGCTATTAGTGTGGTTAGCAAGTATATGGCGAATCCGGGTAAACAGCATTGGGAAGCAGTCAAGTGGATTCTCAGATATTTGAAGGGCACTATGGATTATGGCATCATGTTTGAAGGTAAGAGTGAGGAGCTTTCTGTTGTGGGATATGTTGATTCAGATTATGCGGGTGACTTGGATCGGAGGAGGTCGACTACGGGTTATGCGTTTACTCTTGATGGTGGACCCATATGTTGGAGATCTATGATTCAGTAGATTATTGCATTGTCTACAACGGAAGCGGAGTACATGGCAGCGGTTGAAGCTGCAAAGGAAGCCTTATGGCTTCGGGGTTTGGTCAACGAATTGGGCATTCAACAAGGTGGAGTGAAGTTGCTTTGTGATAGTCAAAGCGTGATATTTCTAGCGAAGAATCACATTTATCATCAACGGACGAAGCACATTGATGTTCGGTTTCACAAAATTCGGGAGTTGATTGATATGGGTGAGGTTGTGCTAGAGAAGGTTCACATTGTGGAGAATTCTGCTGATATGTTGACGAAGCCGGTCACTACCGACAAGTACAAGCATTGTTTGGACCTGTTGCACATCTCTAGCTGTTAGAGATGGGGTGGTTCGAGCTGGTTCCTTGTATCTTCTGTTGGGTTGGGTGAATGCTCGCCAAGGTGGAGATTGTAGGATGTGGCTCGGCATTGCTGGTGAGGCGGGCGCCCCACCTGGGCCTTGGCGGGCGCCTGAAGGTCAGTATGTTTGGCCATGGCGTGGGGCTTTGAGGCGGACGCCTGGGGAGAGGCGAAGCGGGCGCATCGTAGGCCGTAGGTTGGGCGTGGCTTGGAGAAATCCCAGGCGGGCGCCTGGTGATGCCTGGGGCGGGCGCCTGGCGGCGAACGCTGGGGGGTTTTGGGCCGGCGGTTTCTGGCTTATCTAATCTAAGTTGGACTAGGGTTGGTGACATATATATATGCTTGTAATCCTTTGTAAACTGGAACAGATTATTGCACATAATAATACAGAAATAAGGTTCAAAATCCCAATCGATTTTCATCTCTTTTCTCTTTTGATTTCTCAATTGCTTGTGTGTTCTTGATTTTTGTTTAATTGCTTCCGCTGCAATTGCACAACGATATCTATCTTTATTTATGGGTTCCATCAAGAGATTTTTTTATACGATAGAGTTTTGTATTGTTCTGATGTGCAATTCTTTCCTTTTGTTTTCTCTACTTATTTTTCACTTGGAATTATTACGAATTATTATGAAGTTTCTTGATTATTAAAATCGATTATATATAACATACAATGCTATCTAGTATAAGGTAGGGATGCAGAATTACCCTTATGAGGCACACATATGAATCACACAAGTTCTCCCACAATAGTCTGAACATGAGACTTCCAATGTGTGAAAATCTCTAACACACATCTGGATACCATTGAGCCAAGAGGCCTTAGGTTTGGAGCACTTCTATATACAGTATACAAGTAACACACATTTGGATACCATTGAGCCAAGAGGCCTTAGTTTAGGCCTTAGGTTTGGAGCACTTCTATATATGTAAGTATATTTACGACTCTATTTCTCTCTCTCTCTCTCTCTCTCTCTCTCTCTCTCTCTCTCTCTCTCTCTCTCTCTCTCTCTCTCTCTCTCTATATATATATATATATATATATATATATATATATATATATATATATATATATATAATATACTAGTACATATGCCCGTGTCGAGGGACACGGGTGTATTTTTTTTTTTTTCAAATTATTTTTTTTTTTTTTTAATTTTTAAAAAAAATAAAAAAATCAGTTACTTAATTAATTTAAGTAAACCCTCCTAAAGCCCACTCTTAGCCCGAATTCAAAGTCTTAGTTCAAATTCAAAGTCTTAGCACAAATTACGGGCAAAATAGGAAACAGACTAAATAGTGAGGGCAAAATAGAGAAAAACCCCTCCGAAAGCTGTTCGCTAGAACTGTTCACTGAGGAGGAGTTTAATTTATACTATAGATATATATATATATATATATATATATATATATATATATATATATATATATATATATATATATATATATATATATATATATATATATATATATATATATATATATTTCCTCCGTCCCACACTAGTGTGAACTTATTTTCTTTTTGGTCTGTTCCAGATTAGTGTGAACTGTCCAAAATGGCAAAGAATCTTTACTATTCCACCCACTTATTCTCTCTCATACTTTACTTTTACACTCACAACATTCTCTCTCATAACTATTTCTCCCAATCATTCTCTTTCCTATTTAATTTTTCATACTCACAAATACCTCCTCCACCAATTTATCTCTCCTATTTTTTCTTAATTTTCGTGCCCAAAAAAATGGTCCATATATATATATATATATATATATATATATATATATTCTCTAGATATATACTCCCTCCTTTCCACTCCAGTGTGGACTTATTTCCCTTTTGGGACGTTCCACTCCAGTGTGAACTGTCCAAAATGACAAAGAATCTTTAATATTCCAACCACTCATTCTCTCTCCTATTTTACTTTTACACTCACAACATTCTCTCTCCTAACTATTCCTCCCACTCATTCTCTCTCCTATTTAATTTTTCATACTCACAAACACCTCTTCCACCTATTTCTCTCTTCTACTTTTTCTTAATTCTCGTGTCCAAAAAGTAGGTCCACAGTGGAGTGGGTCAGAGGGAGTATACTTTTACCTCTCATTTGAATTGACGCATATTTTCATTTTGAGAGTTTCATTTATAAAGGTATACTCTAAAAATGAAAACTTTTTTATACTTTTATATTTATTATACTCATATGTCATACTAACAGTAATTATTCACTAACTATTTTATACATCACTTTCTTTTTCATACCTCATTTTTCATACTCACAATATTTATCACACTATACACTCTCCTTAATTTTCTTATAAAATCAATTTTATGCCCCTTCAAACGGGATGAATGAAGTATATCTTATAAAATACTCTCTACATTTTAGAATGATCGTAAAATCTAGGGAGAAACGCGTTTCTCCATAAGTTATGGAGAAACGGGTTACGGGTATCCAGAACCTTTTGAAAGGATATTCAGAAACTTTTTGTATTGGCCATGACCTTGTCCCATGGTTACTTCTGGATATCAGTCTCAAAGGTTCTGGATATCCAAAACCCTTTGAAAGGATATCCAGAAGCTTATGAAAGTGATATCCAGAAACCTTCAAAATGATATCCAGAAACTTTCAAAATGTTTCTGGATATTCATTTGATGGTTCACGGATATACATTTGAAGGTTTACGGATATTCAAACCTTCAATAAGCAATTTCTGGTCTTGGCCTTGGATTTGGCTTCAAATCTATTTTTTCCTGATATCCGCCCAAAGGCTTCGGATATCCGTTCCAAAGCTTCGAATATCCGAACCCTTTGAGACCGATATCCGTAAATTTTCTTCGGTTATCAAACGTATAGCTTCTGGCTATTAAAAACACGTTTCTCCATAGTTATGGAGAAACGCGTTTCTCAGCAGACCTACTCTAGAATGATATTCCTATTTATTATATTACTCTAAATAAGTTTCGAATAATAATTTTAATGTAATCTAAATATTTTAATATTTTTTTATTAATATAATATTTATAATGATGTATTCATAATAAACTTTATTTTTTATGAGTTGGTCTTATAAAAAACACGTTTTTTCTGGCATTTAGAAAAAACGTGTTTTGTGTTTTCCCGTTTGTGTCAATGCCAGTTAAACAAAGTGCCAGTGTGATAAAGTGCCAGTGCATGTGTAACAAAATGCCAGTGAAAAAAGTGTCAGTACCAATTTAAAAAAGTGTCAGTGTAAACTGGCACTGACACTTTGTTAAACGGGCATTAGCACTTTTTACACGGGCACTTTTATATACATGAACTGGCACTCTTCACACTGGCACTCTGTTACACTAACACTGACACTTTGTTACACTAACATTTTTGCTGGCTCTCAAAAACACAAGCACTGGCATTCAAAAACACATGCACTGGCACTCAAAAATACTGGTAATAATTTTTGCTGGCTCTCAAAAACACAAGCACTGTCACTCATAAACACATGGACTGGCACTCCAAAACACATGGACTGGCACTCCAAAACACATACACTGGCATCTAATTACCCAGTCCCCTGCACACCATTCTACACCTTGCTGGCACTCACCATTAACCTTGCTGGCACTCTACCAATTGATATCTGGCACTCTACCAATTGATATTCAATTCAAAGGCTGTGATAATTTGAACAACATTAAAGCTTCACACGAATTTTTCAAGCTATTTCTTCTAAAATGGTTGCAACCGAAGGCGCCATGGCCGTAAGTTAGAAATTGAATTCCGAATTACAAAATATGAAACTTTAGAACCCAAATTGCAACAACTAGTAACCTTGGTGGTAGTAGTAATGTGCGATTGCACTTAGAAACCGAAGGGTTTAAGGTCTGGTGATCAATTCCTGGTAAAAAAGGGTTGTTGAATTTCTAGGGTTAGGGAGTATATAACTTACGGCCAATTCGTCGAGTCTAATTTCTGGCGCCGACGACTAGAGAGAGAGCTGGTGGTGTTTGCGTCTACTGACAGAGTAGAGAGAGAGAGCGCTCGTGGCCTTATATACGATTGGAAAAACACGTTTTTTCAATTGTTTAGAAAAAACGCATTTTTTACAAGTTTTTGGCATTTTTTATTAAACGTTACTCTATAAAAACTTATCAATATTAGATAATTGCTCTTGCACCCTTGCAACTTACTAAAGTTATTCTATTGAAGTAAAAAAATTCTTTTAAAAATATGATGCTTCTCTAGGAGTTCTCAGAAACTTAATTAAATAGTTTATTTGAATATTTTATGTGAACCCGACCGCTCTGCGGTTTAACCGGATACGTTGGAATTAAGGCAATGATTGACTGTCTTAAACACGTTAACGATTATTTTCTTCTCAAAATATATACTCCCTCCTTCCCATTCCCAGTTCAATTGATACTTATTTTTTTTTTGGTTCGTTTCAATCCAATTGAGACTGTTCAAAATGAAAGGAAATTTTTACTATTTTTTTCACTCATTCTCTCTCCTATTTTGCTTTTATACTCACAACACCAATCAAATCACTATTCCTTTCACTCATTCTCTCTCCTATTTAATTTTTCATACTCACAATATTTTCTTTCACTTTTTCTCTCTCTTACTTTTCCTTAATCTGTGTGCCCAAAAATTTGGTATCAATTAGGCTGGATCAGAGGGAGTACTCCTTCGTGTACGATTCGAAAAAACATAAAATAAGTTTTGTATGAAAATTAAAGAAAATATATAGTGAAATAAATATTGTGAATATTAAAATTGAGGTATAAGAGAAAAAATATGATAGAAAATAGTAAGTGAATAATTATTATAAATAGGTCGTATAAATAAAAAAATATTAAAATATTTTCAATTTGAATGTGTGTCTTTTTAAATAGTACAATAAAAATGAAAATGTGTGGCTTTCGGCTTGGATGGAGGGAGTACTCTTATAAGTTGATCTTTGGTTCAATTGCAATCAACCAACCTTAGTTTACCCAATATAAATATTAAACCTTGATCTTTCCTTTATGCATTTTCGCTATTTTGCTGAAAAAAATTGTTTTCAATGAACACTCTAGGTCTAATTTGACTTGTTGGTCGTTGCTTGAATTGTTCCGCCCCCCCCTGTCTCCCGAGGTATGAATTAAATTTTTTATATTTTCTTGAAAGTAGGGGCGGATCTACATTATATAATATATTTATAGTATAAATGAGGGATGCCATGAACAGTTGAATGAATAGTTCTATTGGCCGAAATTCCCATTTTGCCCTCACTATTTTGTCCCTTTCCCATTTTGCCCTTAAAAAAAAAAATTTTTTTAATTAAATTTTGCCCTTAAAAATTTTTTTTTAAAATTAAAAAAAAAAAAGGGGGCTCGGACACGGGCTTAATTACAAAAAAATAATAATCATAACAAAATAACGTGTCCTCGGACACGGGCTTATTCTAGTGTATATATATTGGGCGCTAATATACCCGGTTACGTGAGCAATTTTAGTATATTAATTAGGGCTCTGCTATAACATAATGAATCATGTTCTATTTTCACGAACAATTTTTAGTGTATCCGCTATTATTTATTTCTGGATCCAGGCCCACCTTAATGCAAGGCAAGTGAGGACATTGCCTAGAACCTTCAAATATACTCCCTCCGTCTCAATAAGAGCTGTCCAAAAAATGTCTTGCACGTAAATTAATAAAATGGGTGGGAAGAAAAAATATTGTGAGTGTAATTTGAAAATAGGAGAAATAATGAGTGGAGAGAATAGTAAATTATAATGGTGTTGTGAGTATTAAAATAATGTAGGAGAGAGAATGAGTGGAGGGAATAGTAAAGATTCCTTTGCCAAAAAAGGAAAGTGAAAGCTATTAATGGGACACCCAAAATGACAAAATGGGAAGCTAATATTGGGACGGAGGGAGTATACTAATAATTAGAGTCACATTTTATAGCAAATGTGCTACATTGTTCCGGTGATTGATGAGTCAACTGTAAGTCTCTACAACTCTGCCATCAAGTTTCGATTCTCGATTTCTCTTTTTTACATTTTCTTCTCAATTTTACATTTTTGTCTTTATTCTTCTAATTTGCCATTTGTTCCACAAAAGGCTTTCTTGAATTGTTTTTGTTTAAATATAATTTGCAATTATCCTTATAATTGCAATTTTATAATTATCATTAAAAATTAATTGCAATATTTCTTTAAATTACTTATAATTAATTCAAATAAATTATTTACAATTACCATTTTTAATGATATTGATCATTTATCATTGGGGATTAAAAAAATGAGGGTCCTCGCCAAACTCTTAGCATAGGGCCCCATTTACCACATGACCGGCCCTGTCTGGATCCACAATAACTATAAGCCCTATGATAATCTGAAAAAAATGCGTTTATAATAGGACTTTTTACCAAAAACTCACTCAAAAACATGCTATTTACAAAAAAAAACATGTAAGTTGTGATTTTACAAAAAAACTATTTAGCTAAATATGAATATTACAAAAAACTATTTAGCACACAAAACATGCACCCATCTCTCTTTACCCTCTCTATATTTACCCAACCCAACTCCGGTGACAAGCTTCCCTCCGGCGACCACCTTCCCCGCCTCCGGCGACCACCTCCGGCGAGTCCATTGATTCCGGTCAAGCTATAAGAAATTCAGGCCGAATTTCACCAATTAATTAAACAAATCATCAGCTATAAGAGATTATATAAATGTACGCACTCATCTTTTTTGGATTTGATACCACATTGCTGGTATAATTCTCACAAGTCACTAGCATTTTACTAAAGTTGTAACCTTCTTTTCATGGGATGATAATGTAGCTAGATTACTAGCAATCAGATAATGTGTTACCACATAAGACCGACACATACATGCATATAGAAATATTCCAATTAATTGGTAACAAGTAGAATTAGAAATGATATTATATGAATTCTTGGGTGTTTATATTCAGTGGCTAAAAAAGTTGTAACAATATATTGCATTAAAAAGATTACACGGTCTTGATTATATATATATATATGCATATTTTTTTTTTAATTTTTGCTCAGCCTTGATTATATATGTTACATTTTTCGTTCCTGCATATGCATCACGGGAACTAAATCTGTCAATTATGTGAACCAATATGAGTATTTTCGGTAGCATAATCTTGATGGAAGCACTGTAAGACCAACTAATGTTATACCTTAAAGTGCTTTATCTTGATTTTTGTTCTAGTAAAGCTTAAGTCTAGGCAGGGAATTTTGAGTGATAAAATTTGCCAGGGTTAAGAAAGGGGACGGAGGCAGTGCTGCGGTGGAGAACATGGGGGATGGGCGACTGGGACGGAGGCAGGGGTGGGGGAGGCGCTGAGGGCAGCCGATAAAGGGAGTGCTTGGGGGAAATGTGAATGAAAGTCTGCAAGATGGGTGATTTTGGAGAGAGAGAGAGAGAGAGGGGGAGGGGGAGGAACAGAGGTGGGGACGGGAGAACAGAGGTGGGGAAAATGGGGGATTTGTTAGTCATTTTTTGTATCTGTAAAATAAATTTTGTTGGGTTTATGAATCTCTAGATTTGAGCTATGGAGGGAGAAGAGTGTGTGTGTGTATGTGTGTTTTGTGGGGAAGAAAAGAGGGCATAAATGGGGGAAGGGGAATTGGGGGCTCAAGGATTTGGGGTCTGTAGCACGTAAGTAGAAACATTAAAATATTATTAATAAAGCAAAGATTGATAAATAGCAAAGATTGGTTTTGGTTGTGAAATACTCCCTCCGTCCCACATTACTAGGGCCTTAAACGAGCCGAACCGAGCCGAGCTTTTGATGTTTCGAGCTCGAGCTCGTTAACTTTTAAACGAGCTCGAGCTTTTCTCAAGCTCGAGCTCGAGTCCAGAATGCCCGTTCGAGCTCGGCTCGAATCAAGTTTCGAGCTGGCTCACGAGCTGCTCGAACTCGAGTAATAACGAGCCGAGCTCGAGCTTCGACTTATTTTTTGAAAAAAATCTGAAATCAAACGAGCTTTATCGAGCACTAATTAGAGTTGTAATCGAACTCGAGCTTATATATATATATATATATATATACTAAAATTTATTCGAGCTTTTAACGAGCCGAGCCCGAGTCGAGCTCAAACGAGTCGATCTCGAACAGAGCTCGTCGAACATACGAGTCGAACACGAGCCGAGCTCGAAAAAATGACGAGCTTAAAAATCGGTTCGAGCTCGAGTTCAACTCGAGCCCACTCGAACTCGAGCTTTTTTCGAGCCGAGCTCGAGCAGGCTCGTTTCGTGTAATAGCCCTATACACTACCATGGACCAACTTTTTTGGCACGGGAATTAAGAAAAAGTAGGAGAGAGAAATAGGTGGGGAAGGTGTTTGTGAGTATGGAAAATTAAATAGGAGAGAGAATGAGTGAGAGAAATAGTTAGGAGAGAGAATGTTGTGAGTGTAAAAGTAAAGTAGAAGAGAGAATGAGTTGGTGGGTGGAATAGTAAAGATTATTTGCCATTTTGGGCAGTTCACACTAACTTGGGACGGACCAAAAAGGAAATAAGTCCACACTGGTGTGGGACGGAGGGAGTATGCCATAAAAACATTATGTCCCGATTTAAGGTTTTAGTTGTTTATCAGTTGTTTATCAATTGTTTGTCATGTTTATCAGTTGTTTATCATGTTTATCAGTTGTTTATCAGTTTTTTATCGGTTGTTTATCAGTTATTTATCATGTTTATCATTTGTTTATTAGTTGTTTATCATGTTTATCAGTTGTTTATCAGTTGTTTATCATGTTTATCAATTGTTTATCGGTTGCTTATCAGTTGTTTATCATGTTTATCATGGTTATCAGTTGTTTATCAGTTGTTTATTAGTGTTTATCAGTTGTTTATCATGTTTATCAGTTGTTTATCATGTTTATCGATTGTTTATCGATTGTTTATCCGTGTTTATCAGTTGCTTATCATGTTTATCAGTTGTTTATCGGTTGTTTATCAGTTGTTTATCATGTTTATCAGTTGTTTATCGGTTGTTTATCAGTTGTTTATCATGTTTATCATTTGTTTATCAGTTGTTTATCAGTTGTTTATCATGTTTATCAGTTGTTTATCAGTTGTTTATCATGTTTATCAGTTGTTTATTGGTTGTTTATCAGTTGTTTATCATGGTTATCAGTTGTTTATCAGTTGTTTATTAGTGTTTATCAGTTGTTTATCATGTTTATCAGTTGTTTATCATGTTTATCAGTTGTTTATCAGTTGTTTATCCGTGTTTATCAGTTGTTTATCATGTTTATCAGTTGTTTATCGGTTGTTTATCAGATGTTTATCATGTTTATCATGTTTATCAGTTGTTTATCAATTGTTTATCAGTTGTTTATCAGTTGTTTATCAGTTGTTTATCAGTTGTTTATCATGTTTATCAGTTGTTTATCAGTTGTTTATCAGTTGTTTATCAGTTGTTTATCATGTTTATCTTTTGTTTATCAGTTGTTTATCATGTTTATCATTTGTTTATCAGTTGTTTATCATGTTTATCAGTTGTTTATCATGTTTATCATTTGTTTATCAGTTGTTTATCATGTTTATCAGTTGTTTATCAGTTGTTTATCATGTTTATCAGTTGTTTATCATGTTTATCAGTTGTTTATCAGTTATTTTTGTGCTAAGTGTTTGGTTCAAACAACTGATGAATGGATTTATCAGTTGTTTAATGAGTTTTTGTGCTTGGTATTTGGTTAAACAACCGATAAATGTCATTTATCAGTTATTTTTTAAAAGGTTTTGTGCTAAGTGCTAAGTGAAATGGAGGTCACAGTTGTCTGACCAAAAAAAAAAAAAAATTTTGCAAAATAAAAAAAAAAAAATTGCAAAAAAAAAAAAAAAATTGCAAAAAATAAATAAATAAATAAATAAATTTTTTTGTTCCCAAAATTAAAGAAAGTAGTTTGTTGTAATAAAGAAAGTAATTTTTTGTAATTTCCAACTTATGTGTTTTTTTTTTGTAATTTCCATCTTTCTAAAGTAGTTTTTTGTAAATGCCCCATAATAATATTCCAACTACTGGGTTGTGTTGATTTACAACTCTAACTAATTTTTGTTGCATCAAAAATATCCCACCTAATTATAGTGTGCATCCGTTGCACCTATTTTATGGTAATTTCATCCATTGTTTCATGCTAAGTGCATGTGATTTCAGCATGTGTATGTAAACTAAGTATGAATTTACATTTGTATGATTATAGAAGTGTGTTAAGGGATAACACCTTTTATTTTCAGAAAGTTAACAAGGAGATTAAAATTGGATCATTACAGAAATATGAATTTGAAATGCAAATATGTTCATTCTAGTCGTCAATTTTTCAAGATAGAGAATACTTCAGGGGGTATAGTGAAAAATAGTTTACATATGAAGGAAAACAGGAAAATAATATTTGAAAATTAACCGACCTATTGATTAGCTTTATTTTTAATTTCTACTTTGACTTTCTGTTTTAACCCAAAACCCAAACAGAGAGACAACTCCGTTGACTACAAGCTTTAATATTACTACATCTTACTCACTCTCTCTCTCTCTCCTCTGTCTAATAATAAATACTCCCTCCGTCCCATTTTTTTATAGACTTTTGGATTTTGCACGAAAATTAAGGAGAAAATATTATATTGAAAATGTTGTGAGTGTGAAAATAAAATAGGAGAGAGAATGAGTGGAGAAAATAGTAAATTATAATGGTGATGTGAGTATTAAAATAATGTAGGTGAGAAAATGAGTGGAGGAAATAGTAAAGATTCCTTTCCATTTTAGGAAAAGTACTCTCCGTCCCCATTAATATTAGCACAAACACTTGTTTGCGGGAATTAAGGAATATGATATTTTAATAAAATGTTGTGAGTGTAAAAGAATGAGTGGAGAGAGAATGAGTGGAGGGTGTAATAAATTATAATAGTGTTGTGAGTATTAAAATAATGTAGGAGAGAGAATGAGTGAGGTTGGGTGAATATTTTATTAATATAAAGTTTCCTTTTTGGGAGTGTGTGGATATTAGCGGGACGCTCAAAAAGGAAAGTGTGCTAATATTAGCGGGACGGAGGGAGTATATATTATTGTGGGACGCCCAAAAAGAAAAGTTTATATATTATCATGGGACGGAGGGAGTATATATTATTAAAAATATAATATTATAATATTATATTCACGTATATATTGTTATATACTCTCTCCGTCCCGCAATTAGTTCATTCTTTTTGGTTCGACACGCAAATTAAGGGTGAAGAAAATTTTGTGAGTGTAATAGTAAAATAGGAGAGAGAATGAGTGGAGAAAATAGTAAATTTGAAAAATGTTGTGAGTGTAATAGTAAAATAGAAGAGAGAATGAGTGAGTGAAATAATAAAGATTCTTTCCCAAAAAAAGAAAGGTGAAGCTTTAAATGGAACACCCCAAATGACAAAAGGTGAAGTTATTAATGAGACGGAGGGAGTATATATTAGGAAACTCAGTATGTACTCGCTCCGTCCCATGATAATATATAAACTTTCTTTTTTGGGCGTCCCACAATAATATATAACTTTCCTAAAATGGAAAGGAATCTTTACTATTCCCTCCACTCATTCTCTCTCCTACATTATTTTAATACTCACATCACCATTATAATTTACTATTCTCTCCACTCATTCTCTCTCCTATTTTATTTTCACACTCACAACACTTTCAATATAATACTTCCTCCTTAATTTCCGTGAAAAGCTAAAAGTCTATAAATGTTGAGACGGAGGGAGTATTTGAATCTAACTCTACTTTTTTCTCATAATTCAATTTTCATTTTACAACACTTAATTTTAAATTTTAATTTTCGTACCTAATTTTTATTAACCTTTTTTACGGTAAGAAGGAATTACTCCCTCCGTTCCGTTCGAAAGGGCAATTTTGCCATGGAAATTAAGAAATGAATAAGGAAAGTGATGTAAGAAAGAGAAAAAGGTTAAATGTTGTGAGTATGAAAAATTAAATAGGAGAGAGAATGAGTGGGAGGAATAGTTAGGAGAGAGAATATTGTGAGTGTAAAAGTAAAGTAGGAGAGAGAATGAGTGGGGTAGGAAGAGTATAAAAATAATAAAAACTTTTCTTTTTGGGGTTGTGCCCTTTTAAATGGGACGTTCAAAAAGAAAATTTGTGTCCTTTCGAGCGGGACGGAGTGAGTATATGGACGGAGGGAGTATATACTTTTGATAATATCATCGAGAGTTCAAGGACCAACTTGCTATAAACAAAACGTCTTTTTTTTTTTTTTTGGAATGAAAGTTGTACCGACACTAGAAACATCTATCTTGAAGATTGAAATAAGTTTTATGTCTTCATTTTTTTTCTTTGTTAAATTCGTGAAAATAATTAAACTCTAACAGGACGAGTAACAATGCATGCTTATCTACGATTTTTTTTTAGCGAATGACGAATAAGCATTCACAATAATAATAATGAAAGAGGCGAGATTTCATAAAAATCGAAGGCTCATTCCAAATATCATAGTAATTTCATCTTTTAACTTACAACAAACAACAAAGATTATTCTAATCTAGATCATTAGACGTTCGAATTTCAATCCGATTAACACTTGAACACTGCCTTAAACTGAAATTTAAGAAATCCCGGATAAATTTTGCTTTGAACACACGATGTATTATAAAATTCGGGTTGATGAGAAAACGTCCATCAGATATCCCAAAATTCACAAAACATTTTTGTGCAGTAAGAACGTTTACATCCCACTTCATTGGGAAGTAATACAAGAATTAACGCAATTACAAGAAAACGAAAATAATAAATAATAAAACATACAATCATATGATATCAACGAGTAGAGAAATCTACGGCTCTAAAAAGGGAAAAAATCTACGGATCTTAATGAATCCGGACCAGCTAGATCGGGTCCAAGCTCGATCTGATTCAAAGGCCCAGTATGATGTGGCATACCCTATACCGCCAGAGTTAAGACCGCGGACCTATAGGCCTCGATATCAAGACCGCATTCCTCTCATACCATCCCAATCAAGACCGAAGGGATTCGGACCGTCAGCTAGGTGACCGCGGGAGTTGTGACCGTCTCATCCATGCCCGCGTCAATTATCATTGACCGCGCCCAAGATGTTGACTGCGGTCTCATACCAGACTCCCGGTTATCTCGCCAGACTCCCGGTTATGACCAAAACTTATTGAGTAAGTTTACTTACTGGCTCTGACAGTACAGTAATCGGCTCACTCCCATCGCATTGAATGCGGCTCAGACAGGCGCCTACTATTGACATTAATGCTCCGCGCCAACTCTCCCAAATACACGGCTCCCGTCTTTTTCAGCGACATCCCCTCTGACAGTGAATCTTCATTTCCTGACAGAGGCAATCAGACGCGGACACGTGTATCTGGCCAAAGACTAAGATGCCCTTTAGGGCTGACCTCATGGCTTACCTCAACAAGCACCTCTCCATCACCTATAAATAGAAGACCTTTGTCCCCTTGGACAAGGTAAGTGCCAAATTGACATTGTAAGTCATTGCCTAAACCCTAAACACATACACACACACTATAAGACATTCTAAGGTCTTATTCTCAGGTTATTATATCTCTCTTGATATCTTATCCTCACACCCGAAGACCTGAGTTGGATTAACATCCGATTTGACCTTAACGGTGCTTTGTTTTGTTGTGTTCTAGGTACATTCCAATATATCTTGCCAGATATCCTACCAACCGCTCTGACCTCAAAAACCCAGGCGTCATCAGTGGTTTCATTTCCGAGAACAATCATAATTTTCTCGTAAACTTTTGTGTCAAAACATCGATCGTGTTCTAAAACACTCATTGTCAAAAAAGCCAATCATTTTCAGCCTTTTTCGACAAAATATCTAAAACTCTGGGAAATGCCGGTTATTTAACACTTCCTGAAGATAACCAAGCTTCTCCTTCCAATATCAATCCTACGAGACCAAGCACCTCGGCCTTTCTCAGGTTGAGGGCCCGTTCTCAAAGCTTGAATAGCCTCTCCCCAGTTCAAAGGGATCTGAAGAGGCTCGCTGAGGAGGCTAGGAAAGAAAAAGTTTTGGCCCTCCTATATAACAGCCCAAAAACCTCTCCCCCACCTACCACTCTTAAAACTCCTATCCCTTCCCCAAACACTCATATCACTCCAGAACTGATCCTCAAAAGACAGGAAGCCCTGGCCGCAAGGTCCAAACTGGTAGATGAGGCCATGGCCATCAATGATGCTCAGTTGGATTTAGTAGAGCTAGAAGCAAAGGGTGGAGTGGCCCTCAAAGAAGGTTCCCAACGGTTCTCCCAAAGAGTCCCCGCCTACTCACTTGCTAGTCAAGCTAAGAGGACAAAACGGGTTGAACCAACCTTTGATAGAGGACAAAAGGATGTGGTCGAAATTGACGATATCGAGGAGAGAGGGGAAGAGGCTCAATCCAACCCTTCCCGCGAGCAGTCCAAAGCAAGATCCATGGCTTACACTCCGCGTGCTAAGAGGCCAAGGGTGGATGACCAGAACCCGGAATTTGTCAAATTCATCCACGAAATGTGGGAAACCCACCAGAAAACGGCCATGAAGTGTGGCCACACTATGGATGCATTTAGTGACAAAAATGCCCGGTCACCCATACAAAAAGGGAAATCCCCCAGATGGAAACGTATGATGGCTCAAAGAATGCCAAAAGCCATATGGGGCGGTTCAAAGGGCAGATGTCCCTATTTTCTTCTGATGAGGCAGTAATGTGCAAGGCCTTGGCCGCGACATTCACGGGCAAGGCATTATCTTGGATGCTGGCCCTTAAACCCAAGTCCATCAGAACCTACAACCAGTTCAAGCACATCTTCCTAAACGCATTTTCTGGGGCAGGAGAGCCCGCAAGACCCAAGATAGGCCTGGTCCGAGTCAAGCAAGCGGCGACGGAGACCACGAAAAGCTAAATCTCTCGATTCAGAAAAGTGAGCGAGCAGATTGTAGATCTGGAGGAGGGTGACATTCGACTTTGCTTTGAAGGCGGTCTCTCCTTCAGCTTCTTAAAAATGAACTTTGCCTCCAACAGGCCTAAGAGTGTGGAGGAGATGTACGAAAGAGCTTCGGTCATTGCCTCAGCAGATGAGCCTAACGAGACTATTGCCCGAGGTCCAGTTAAAGAGAGGATCAACCAAGTCCAAGAGATAGGCCAGGGATCTGCCCGTGAAAACAACCAAGGCAAAAATCGTAGCCGTGGGACGGACAAGCTCCGGAAACTAACGGACGAGACAGTTTTCACTCCCCTCAATGATTCGCGAGCAGCTATTATGAGAACAATAGAACTTCCCCCTCCTCCAACCATGGGCAAAAAGTCGAATGAGAGGAGTAGGGAAAAATTATGTGAGTATCACAATGACCACGATCACAGCACAGAAGATTGCTTCCAGCTGAAACGAATCATTCAGCAGAAGTTCAACAATGGGGAGTTGACAAAATGGGTACAGGGCCACAATGCCAATACGGCCAATAATGCCAATAATAACCCACGAGCAAGAACACTACGTGGCCCCGAGAGGAAGGAGAGAGACAACGAGGATGATGATGAGTTGGCTGATTATGAGATCAATTTCATTGGAGAAGAAGCTCCATCCAACAAACAGCTCTCCCTCCAGATCAGAACCTTGGAAAAAGTCTTCTTGATCCCCCCATGGCTCCGGAAGAAGAGCAAGAAATTGGGTTTAAAAGGAGTGAACTTGCCTCCACCCTTTTTCACTCTACTCATCCCCTCACCCTCCACATGAGAATCAACCGAGCAAACATCGGCCGAGTTTTTATTGATACAGGTGTGGCCAGAGACATCCTCTACTATCATACTTTGGTAGGAATGAAGATGACCGAGGCCAATCTGACTCCTTACGCCGGTATGCTCGAAGGGTTCACGAATCACGCGGTTAGGGTAAAAGGGACGATGGAGTTTGAAGTAACTATTGGGGAAAAACACATGCAGAAGACAGCCAAAATCACTTTTATGGTGGTTGATCTTCCATCCCAATACAATGTTATACTCAGTGTGACTGCTCAGGCCGCATTGGGAATAGTTGCTTCCGTTCCCCACCAAAGGGTCAAATTTAATACTCCGGGCGGAGTTGCTGCCCGGAAGATTCCTCCGGATAGTGGAGGAAAAAAGGAAGGAAGATAAAGGCCAGACTTCCTGCCCGCAGAAAGAGGGCAAGGATAAACAAATCAAGGACAAAGCCAAAGAAATTACTCCGGCGCCCGTACTATTTGGCATGCTTTCTTTCCATTCCACGAAGGTGGAGCTCAAGATGAGCAGAAAGGCGAGGAAGTTGGCCCCCATTGAAGGGGGATACATTGATCGGGGAATTGAGGGAAAAATAGACTGAGAAGTCATATATTCCATGGCCGCGCTGCCTGAGGCAAGGGACATCCCCCAGCCATTGTGATAGACTCCCTACACAACCGTGAAATTAGCGACCTTAGGCCTAACGATGAGCTCGAGGAAGTGGTAATCAATTTCCACTACCCCGAGCAAACAGTTAAGGTTGGGCTGGAAATTCACCTAGAGGAGAGGAGGATCTTGATAGAATTCCTCAGAAAAAACTGTGATGTGTTCGCATGGAGGGTGGAGGACATGTAGGGAATTAGCGAGGACGTGATCCTCCATAAAATAAACGATGACCCCACCTTCAAGAACATACATTAGAAATCAAGGTACTTCTCTCCGGAGAAGGAGATCGCAATAAAGGAAGAGGTTGAAAAGTTGCTTAAGGAGGGGATAATTAAAGAAATATCTTTTCCTAAGTGGCTAGCAAACGTCGTCATGGTCAGAAAGGAAAATGACAAATGAAGGATGTGGGTTGATTTCACAGATCTCAACAAAGCATGCCCCAAAGATTGCTTCCCTCTTCCTCGCATTGACCGCTTGGTAGATTCGATAGCCGGACACAGAGTCCTGAGCTTCTTTGATGCATATTTCGGCTATCATCAAATCAAAATGGCTCCCGAAGACGTCCCCTCAGTAGCCTTCATTGCTGCGGGCAAGACGTACTGCTATACAATGATGCCATTTGGACTGAAAAATGCAGGAGCCACCTACCAACAGATGGTTAATATTGTCTTTAAAGACCAATTAGGTAGAAACCTTGAGGCCTACATTGATGACATGGTCATAAAGACGAGAGAAAACTCCCACGAGCTTGACGTGGAGGAAACTTTTTCTAACTTGCGCCGCAACAACATGAAATTAAACCCCCTGAAATGTGCATTTGGGGTCAAAGAGGGAAAGTTTCTCGGATTCATGGTCAATCAGCAAGGAATTGAAGCTAATCTCAAAAAAATTCAAGCGCTGTTGGACATGAAACCTCCTGCCTGCGTAAAAGATGTGCAAAAGCTAAATGGCCACATCACCGCATTAGGCCGCTTCATCTCGCGATCTGCAGAGAGATGCCTCCCCTTCTTCAAAACCTTTAAAGGGGGGAAGAAAGCTGACGAATTCACATGGAACCAGGAATACGGTCAAGCTTTTGAAGAATTGAAGAGTTACCTCGGGCAGCCCCCTCTACTCAGCAGCCCGGTGCCCGAGGAAGAGCTTTTTCTATTTTTATCAGTTACTGATCTGGCAGTAGCTGCTGTTCTTGTAAGGGAGGAAAATAACTCCCAAAAACCAGTCTATGATGTATCTAAGGCACTATCCGTCGTAGAAGGGCGTTATCTAAATATAGAAAAATTAGCTTACGCCTTGCTTGTATCTGCTCGAAAATTAAGAGCTTACTTTTCTGCACATCCTATAACTGTACTCACTGAGGCCCCGCTTAGAAGGGTTTTACATAAACCAGAGTCCTCGGGGAGAATGCTAGCCTGGTCTATAGAGATCACTGAGTTCGAGATCACCTACTCCCCGAGAAGGACAATCAAAGCGCAGACCTTAGCTGATTTCGTAGCAGAAGCGTCATTTAAGCTAGCGGACATCGACCTAGGAAAGAGAAAGCGAACAGAGTTAGAAGAGGCCCAAGATAGCTCAAACACAGAGATTATACAGCCCAAAGAGCGTCCAGAAGAAGTTTGGACTTTATTCGTGGACGGATCTGCGAGCAAGTTAATGAGTGGAGCGGGAATACTCTTGATCGTACCCTGCGGGGAGAAATTCAAAAGAGCCTTGAGATTCAAGTTCGAAGCATCGAACAATCAGGCCGAGTATGAAGCGATTATAGCAGGCATGGAATTGGCCAGAGACTTGGGAGTTCGAAATATTGAAATAAATAGTGACTCTCAGCTCATAGTAAATCAAATAAAGGGGGAATATGACACAATCAACCCAGTGCTAAGTCAGTACTGCGGTCTAGCCAAAACCCTTCTCAAAAATTTCACATGCTATGAGCTGAACCAAGTAATGAGAGAGGACAACACAGAAGCTGACCTTCTCTCCAGAATAACCGATCAAGAAGTCATGGACTTAGATACGGACTGCCAGATAGAATTCACAGAAGAACCTGCTATAGACCGGATTCAAATAAACAATATTGAGGATCAGGAAAGGGATTGGGTAGATGAAATCAAGGATTACATCGAGAAGCAAACCCTCCCCGAAGATCAAGCAAAGGCTAGAGCCATCAAAAAGGTATCCGTGAAATACCTCATCCTAGACAGAGTATTATTTCGGCGATCATTCACCAAGCCTTTGCTAAGATGCGTCAAAACTCACATGGTCACCAATCTACTCTATGAGGTCCATGAAGGAGTTTGTGGCGGACATCCTGGTGCTCGCACTCTCTCGGACAAAATTAAATTCCAAGGATTTGATTGGCCGACGATGAGGAGAGATGCAGAAGAAATACGTAAGAAAATGTGACAAATGCCAGCGGTTTGCAGACATCCCTAGACTCCCATCAACAGAGCAGACTTTGGTAGTACCATCGTGGCCGTTTGATACGTGGGGGATTGATCTAATAGGACCGTTCCCAACTGCTCGTGGAGGCATTAAGTACGCCGTGGTGGCCGTGGGTTATTTTATAAAGTGGGCAGAAGCAAAGGCTTTGGCCACCATCTCAGAGGAGAATGTTATAAATTTCGTCCACGATCACATCTGGTGAAGATTTGGGGTTCCACGAGCAATAGTCTCGGACAATGGCACTCAGTTCTCTACAAAATTTACAGCTGAATGTGAGAGAATGAGAGTACAACATCGCCAGTCCGCAGTGGCTTATCCTCAAGGGAACAACCAAGATGAGGCCGCAAACAAATTAGTCATATCCGCCCTAAAGAAAAATTTGGAAGGACGAGGAGGACGATGGATGGACGAGCTCCAGACCGCGTTATGGGTTATCCGCACTACGATCAGAAATTCAACGGGTGAAACTCCTTTCTCACTCACGTATGGGTCGGAGGCAATGGATCCAGTTGAGGTAGCCCTACCCTCGTACAGAGTCACATACTTCAATGAGTCTCAAAATAAGACAAACAGAAGGTATGACCTGGACGATCTCGAAGAAAAGAGAATAGGAGCAAATGAAAAAAATGGTGAATTACAAGCAAAAAGCGAAGAAGCATCATGATAAGAGAGTGAGCAAGAGAAGTTTTTCAGTTGGAGATTGGGTACTCAGAACCGTTGAAGTACAAGGGACCCAAGCTGGTTTCCACAAGCTCTCCCCGAAATGGGAAGGTCCGTACAAAGTTACCCAAATAATCAAAGAGGGTACCTACAGATTGCGGACAAAGGAAGGAAAAGACCTTAAGAACGCTTGAAATAGAGATCACCTCAGAAAGTATTACTTTTAAAATCTTTTGTATTATGTAAGGTTGATAGAGGCAATGAATATATGAGTATCAAACCAAATTTTTGCACAAAACTGTTATAGAAACTGCTGTAACAAAACTCATGGAATAGAGAGGGTTAAAACCCAAAATTTTGCCAATCCATAGTTATTCCCACTAGCCTGAAAAGCTAAAGTGGATGCCCGCAAACGGGTGCCAGTGGGTAAAAGGGCCAACATATGAGCCCCTACCCGCTGATGTGCAAAGATTCATTAAGATCGCACGCTTATATGTGTACAAAGACCATTAAACCCGTACTCGATCACGGACAAGACTCTCTGTCCTGTCCGCGTGAAACACCAGAAATAAGTGGACATAGATGCAAGTGGGGACAAAGGCCAGTGTGTGTACCCACTAAATGCGCGTAGGCCTTAGGTGGCTGATAATCGCACGCCTGTATGTATGAAGACCAATATATGAGCCTGTTACATGATTGCCACAAGACTTCAAAGAGTCAAACCGTGTGAACCACCATTAAGTGGATACAGATGTCGGTAGGTTAAAGGGCCAATATGCTCCTACCTACTGTTGCTTGGACTACTGCCTCACGGCCACTATCTGCTTGCCCAATGAAAGTAGCTTGCCTTGGCTCTTTTAAAATTACGCCACAGATTTGAAAATCTAAATAAGCGTAAGTGGAAGGGAGTGATCAAATAAGTTTTAAAAGCCAAATAAACGAAATGGGGTGGTCAAGACCTCAAAATTGTCCAAGGCCATAACAAACCCGATCATAGAGAAAAGGGGCTGACTCTCACAAAAAACTCAAGCAGTTTTGAATAAAGGGTTATAAACTCATAAACGCGGTCAGAAGGCTTACCATGCCCATAAACCACGACATTGAGTCAAAACTAATTGTTTCAAGTCATAAGCTGAAAAGAGAAAAAGCAAGGATACAAGCTTAACCAAAGCATTGATATCTAGTATCAAAGTATTTAAACATTGCCAAAAATTGAAACAACTTAAAAAGACGAGCAGTTAAGAAAAATACTTCCTATTAGTAGAACAAATGATTTACAAAATCCTAAAAGTCTATTACAAAAGTAAAAATAAAAATTCTAAGTTATAGGCTGGGTAGACTCAGGAGCCTTCTCCTTGGCCGCTTCAGACTCAGGCGTAGGAGAAGGAAGATTGGCAGTTAAAGTTTGATCAGTTGTGGAAGCCGAAATAGTTGAGGGTTCAGTTGGAGCTGGAGCAGGGGCTGACCGCGGTCCAAATAAATCACTGACTGCAGGCCTATTGAGAAACAGGCTAGCAACAACGGCTTCAAGGGATAGACCTTTCGTTCCCCACCTCAGCCTGTCCAATTGATTCCTAAGGCTTGGAACGGTGACCGCGGCCACAGGAGGCAAGAAGGAGGCCGTTGCGAGCTCCATGTTGGCTATTTCATCCTCATCCAGAGGGACCAATGCGTGCCCGAGCAGGCAGAGAGCATCTGTAGAGATCAAGAAGCCTATTATGGCCAATTGCTCCACAGAGAACTTGCCCGTAACAGCAAAGTTCCTTAGCTGCGTCAAACAGCCGAGCTCGTACAGGACATAAGATTCATCCAGAATCCTCTCCTTGCACTCCTCGGAGTTTTTGTACTCCTCCACTACTTCCTTGCGAGCAGCCTCCAAAATAGTTTCCCTCTCCAATTGAAACTGCCTTAGAGGGAGCAGATCCTCGGACAGCCTGTCCACACTCTGCTCCAAGGTCAGCACCGTCTTCTTGGCAGCCTCCAGCTTGACCGCAAACTCTTCATTCCTCTTCTCGAGGTCGGTCTTCTGCCCGCAGAGCTCATCCCCTTGCCTCTTAGCCTTATCCAAATCCTTATCGGCCACCTCAAGCCGATCTATGAAGCCCTTCAAATCTGCTTCCTTCTTAGTCAGCGAGACCGTCAGAGTATTCACTTGCTCCTCAGCCTTGGCCAAAGCCTTAGACTTTTCAGTATAAGCCCTGGCCTGATCGGACAAGAGGGTAGCCTGCTCGTCGTTGATCTCCCTCATCCTCATGGACTTATTGGCCATCTGCGAGCAGAAAAGTAAACAGTTAGCAGTACGATCATAAGAAGCAGTGTTTAAGCATCAGAAAGATTGTTACCTCAATAGCCATTAAGCCCATATCTCCGGACAGGGCGGCATAGTTCATCTTGGATACTACGACCCCGTAAAAATCAGGGGCATAGAGCCTATTTAATGCTCCTTGCCCGATCATGAAGTTGTAACCCCCGCGGAAGTAGGGATCCACCCCTTTGACTTCGGGCACTTTCCCGAGCTTTTCGTGTAGACCGCAGGTTGGTTCGCGGGCTTCATTGGGAATCACGAGATAGGAAGCCGAGCAGACAGTCCTATATTTACCCGAGGAGGAGGGAGCTGAGCCAGAGCCAGTGGTGGCTTGGGCATATGTTATCTCCCCGCCCTTATGAGTCCTCTGTTGTTTTTCCCTCACCGGAGCATCAGTATCAAAAGCACCCCTCTTCCGGGATTGATCTGTGTGATCGGTGGAAATCGTGCGGTCAGCCGGGCTGGTACCATGGGCAGACGATGGTGGAGGCCCCCTAGGGGAGGAGGCAAAGGCAGATCCTTTGTTTGAGGGATCCCCTTTGTTGCGACCAGAGGAGCACCGGACAACCTATCAACAATGGGCAAAGTTGCGCCCTTTGGTAAAAAATTTCCCAGGGCAGCCTGCCTGGCCGCCGCTTCCCTTTCTTCTTGAGCTAGTTTCCTAGCCTTTAGTTGTTGAGGGTTAGCTTTACCCATCTCCAAGATATTCAGCTGGATCTACTCTAAAAGGAAAAAGAGTTGATTAGACGGCAATTCAAAAAAACAGAAGCAATTAAAGGTAGTTATCAAAGAGAATAGAGACCAATCCACTCCGGAGGCTCGCATTCCGCGCCCATCGTGCAAGTTTTGCAATCAGCCTCAAAATCAAAAAATTCGTGAACCCTCCAGTCGGGATCACGAAGCTGGGGCCCAATGGTCACCCTAGGGGCATAATAGAGACTCTCCCTTGGAGGGGCCACCCTGGTATAAAACAGTAGCGGCTCATTATTTATGATCGCGCTCACATCAAAAATAGGTTGCTCCTTCTCGGTCACGAACTTGGCTAGGAATTGGGCTAGAGCAATCTGGAGGTCCTAAGAGGCAGCTGAGTCAGGGTAAGAAGTAGCAGCTATCCTAAGGGGAACAGGATTGGAAGGTTTTGAGAAGGACTACCCAAACCTGGACTCTATGACCAGGATGTTCCTCTAGTTCCACTGGTCAAATTTGTTTGTTGGGGCAAAAAAGGTTCTGGCAGAATTGTTTTTCGCCTTCAGGCCAAGGTTACCATTGGTTATCTGATTCTGATAAAAGGCATACAACCCGTTAAGGGTGGGTTCAAAACCAAAAAGCCTTCAGATAGCTATAAAGGAGACTAAGGCTCTAATGGTATTTGGGGTCAGGTTCATAGGAAGGCAGCGGTTGAAATTAAGAAACCTGTTGATAAAAGGGTCAAGAGGAAGCCTCAGTCTGTTTTCAAACTGGACCCCGTAGAAGATACAGGCTCTATTGTCCTCACGGACATCTGTCACCGTCTTAGGCCTCAGTTTATCCTTCCCCTTTATCTCCCTATTCTAAAAGTCGCGGACACGAAATTGCTTGGGGTCAACATTATAAGTGGTATATATTTCTGACTCCCAGTCAGTAGGGGCTGTAGACACCCCATTCTGAACCCATAATTACATGATTACACTACTCTTCATCTCTCTTTTATGTTTTGATGAAAGCATATCAGTTTCGTCATGTTTCGTTAAGTTTCTAACTAACCTCGTTAGTTTTGGACCTAACTGACTAACGGAACAACTGAAGAGGAAAAAATAGTCATCAGACTAGTTATCTCGCACGAGATATCATATCTCGCGCGAGATATCCCCTCGACAGGATGTGCAGAAATCACTCTCCTTCTCCGTTTCAAACTCTCTTTTTGGATAAAACCTTATCAATTCGGGTATCCAATCAGAACTGAGTTCTGGAACCTTCCTAGGGTAATTTCCCTCTCCACCTTCACCTCTCCAACCTCCTATAAATACTGGATGACTTTCAGTATTTCGGGGGTCGACAATTCTGATCCTTGATCAAGAACACACACAACACACACAATTTGTTGGTTTCTTTCCACGAAAGACTCCTTCAAATCACTCACAAAACAACTCCCAAAGTTTGTTCATCAACCTTGTTGATTAACAAACATCGAAGCCCGAATCAAGGGACCAAGGCGAAGCTCCGTCCGCATCAAGGATCGAGGCGAAGCTCTGTCCAAATCTAGGTTCGACTCTAAACTTGAGTCGAAACTCTGTCCGAATCTCTTCTCAAAAGGTAATCATCATTTAAACTTTCGTTTCTCTTCTCAACCTCTCTATTGATTTTAGAGTAGTGTAATCCCATCAAAAGGATTAGCCTAGAGTCCCTTCAGTCAATGAAGGCGATCTCGAAGCATACAATCCGACATTCCTAATCAAAAAATTGATTAGGGTTTATTTGTTCTTCTTTAATTATTTTATTAAAAAGATTGAAAACCTCTCTTTTCTTTAGCAAGACCGATCTCCGGATTGGGTGAAATAGATGCCTTCTAAACCTACCCATTTCATAACCTAAGCCCCGAACCCAAATCTCTTTCAAAATGGTTTTCCTATGTTTCCAATCGAATAATATAGGTGGCGACTCAAAAGATGAAAAGATGAAATTTTCTCACAACGCTACAGTGGCGACTCTGCTGGGGACTTAAAATTAAGAGGCTTAAACTTGCGTCAAAATTAAAAGAGAGGTTTTCAAAAAAAAAATTAAATTCGAATTTTCTGCTCTCAGATGAGGCATATCTCGCACGAGATATCATATCCCGCGCGGGATATGGCCTCCAGTCTGGTTGTTTTCTGGTTTCTCCTGTTTAGCTCGTAATCCAAGACAAGAGCCGAACATGCAAGGGGGATCCCATAATTCATTATCTGCAGAGTTCCCGCATCTTAAGGCCTCCCTTAAGGTGTAGAACTCGAACCTTCTTTTCCTTTAAATAATTGATTATTATTTATGAACTGCGTGCGATTGGGTTTTATTTAATTAAAGTCCGGTCCATTGGGGATTCGGGAGTTGTAAATTGAATTATTTATCTCTATTTATCTCTCTTTATGTGGAACTACGACGGCCTGAGTCTTCCTAGATTGGGAGAAACGTAGGCAACCACTTGGTGCGGCCACTATCTGTTTTTCTTTTATTTTTCAAAAAAAAAATCTCTATTTTTACTCTATCACCTAGATTGACTCTCACACACGCGCACTCATGATATAACTGTCATTGCACTGCATACCCTCTATTAACCCGGGACCCACACTAAGGACGGATGACGGTAACCACCTAGTCGCCGGTCTCTCCGAAGTTGGATCATCCCACTCCGCGTATTCAATCCACCTAGATTGTCATATCGCGGGGAGCCTAGCCTTTCAGCCCTGCATCGCCACATTTTCATGTAGATTGTCTTTCTAAGAACACTCCGTGACCGGTCGGTTTTGACTCGGTAATCTTTCTTGCCTTTGACCAAAATAAAGTTAATGTAAAATTGACAATCGAGAAAGGATTCGGAAAAGTCCCTTCGGAAAAAGAAAAAGTCCCTTCGAAAACGTCCCTTCGGAATGACCCTTTCGGAAGTCCCTTTAAAAAAAAAAAAAAAAAAAATCCTTCCGGTCAATTTTACGTGGCTTTATTTTACAAAGAATGGTTAATTACCGAGTCCCTAGGTTTGGTTTGAATTACGTATACCTGTAAGATTTACCTAGGATGCTAGATAGAAAACGGATCTTCGTCCGTCCGACCATGAATCTAGGAAATAAAATGAGGAAAAATCCATCTTTCCGTATGGTTATCTCGTGCGAGATTACTTCGTCTCGCGCGAGATTTTATTTGCAGATTTCGTGTTTGTAATTGATGATCGATGTGCGCTCCCTCCTTGAGTCAAAACTCCGTCTCTAATAAAAAGAATAAAGCTTCAAAAAAAATCACTCGTGAGGTAATTTTAACCATCATTCTTTTCTCTATCTAGGATCGTTTGGGGCTAATATTCGAAAATACGTTTCGTTAGGATATCTCGAGTTCATCTCTAAGGTCGTCAAGCCCCCTTACCTCTCCAACGGTAGCATCTCAATTTCTTTCCGACACGATGAATTCCGAAGCACTCAAGAAGGAAATTGAGGATCAAAGGATTCAATATGAAGAAATGTTACAAGCCCAAGCCGATGAAATGGAGGCCCGATTAGAACTTGAAAGGAGAATCCAAGCCGGGGAAATGAAAGCCATGGTTGACGAACTCCAAGCCATGAAACTACAATTGGCCGAATTAAGCTCAAAGAAGAAAGAGAATGAGTCCTCTTCCGATGACGAAGTATCATACACTAAGAAAGCAAAAAGGCACCGCAAGCACAAGAAAAAGGTGTATGAGTCTAGCTCATCATCTTCCTCCTCCGACAATGAGAGTTATGCTTCCAAGAAAGAAAGCAAGAAAGAAAGCAAGGACGAACCCCTTACCATGGCAATGCTAGAAAAGAAACTTGCATCCCTCGATGTGAGTAAGGGAGCCTCACTCTCTATTGACTATGACACCCTTCGTCAATCCATGTCAAAGCTTCCTAGAAAGTACAAGACACCCGACATTGCAAAATTCAATGGTTCTACTTGCCCTAAAGCTCATTTGGAAACCTACTCTTGGGCCATGCTACCTATGGGTGTCGATGACAACTTGCTAGTTCAATGCTTCCCTCAAACCCTTGATGGTGCCGCTAGAGATTGGTACATGACTCTTCCACTCTCCACAAGGCTTGATTGGCCACTCGCCGCCGTGCCTTCCAAGAACAATTTGAGGACAACACTACCTACCGCACTACTAAAAGGGACCTCGAGCAAACTAAGCAACAACAAAATGAGTCATTCGCAGACTTTGTCAAAAGATGGAGGACCAAACTGATTGAAATCGTTGATAGGCCAAGCCTAGACGAACAAATTCATATCCTAATTCAATGCCTCCGCGAAGAATACCAAGAGAAGCTTGCCGGCAATTACTTCCCTAGTTTCCTCGAACTCCATAAATCGGGCCTTAGAGTTGATGAATTTATCCTTCTTAGAAAGAATTCAGAAAAGGAGAATTGTCCAACAAAGGGGAGCACCGGTCGTACCTATCATGATTTTGGTGGGGCTACTCTTAAGAAAATGTTCGATGATCTAGTAGGCCAAGGAAAATTGAAGCCAATGGAAGACTATCATCCAAAGAAAATGAGAGAAGATTGGGACCACGACAAATTTTGCGAGTACCATCAGTTTAGTGGTCATGACACCAACAATTGCTACAATTTGAGGGATGCCATCCAAGACTTGTATGAAGCCGGCAAGATCAACTGAAGCATCACCACCTTGGGGCTCCGATTGTCCTCTCCTTTTTTTCCTTTGAAAAAAAAAAAAGAAAAGAAAAGAAAAAAATATATATATAGATTAGGTTAGCTTCCTAGTATGTTCTCGAAGAGTCGTTCTGTCATTCTAGTCCATCTCTATCCTCTCTAGTTTGTGTCAAGTGAACTATCGAGTCTGTTTCGAATTTCCTTATCAATAAAAGTTATCTCTTTATCCTAAACACTTTCCCAAGAGTTGTTTTTCTTTATGAATATCATTTGATCTATGATGAATAGTGGACCCTCATTCCTTAAATCATCACGAAAAATAGAAACTTCTAAACAAGTTTGAAATGAAAACTATCCTTAGAAGGCTTAAGGCTAAACATTACTCATGTTGAAAGTCGAAGATCAACAAACGAAGGAAGCCAAAGACGCTGCTATCAACATTCATCCCAAGAAAAGTGGGGCTACTCAATTCAAGGCTTTGAGAGTACAAAAATAAAAAGCTCGCTAGGTCGAAACTCCTCAAATCGTCCTAGGCAAAAATAGAGCATCAAAAAAAAAAAAAAAAAAAAAAAAAAAAAAAGAGAGAAAAACTCTCAAGCCTTCATCGCCCCACAACAAGGATGAAATTTCAACAAAGGCAAGAAGGACTCTCCCGCAAAGAAGAAGAGTCAAGTGATATCAATGAAGAAAAGAGGATCCCTCAACATCCTCTTACAATGAAGCCCGAATGGCAACAAAAATGAAGAAGACTTTCAACATCAATCCATAAAGAGAAATGTTTAGCCTTAATTCATACTAATGATTGGCTTTCTTTTCAAATTCGTTAAGAAATTTCTAGATGATACAAGGTCCATTAAAAGTAGAGCAACTTTTCTAGACCTTTGAGCCATATAGCATTCTTTGTTGAGTCTAGGGGCTTCCTCTTAGCCATTCTCATACACACTCTTGAAATCCAAGCATCAAAACTGGGGCTTCCTAACCTTTCCTCCCCCAGTCAATCCCTACTCAAACTCTCAAGAGTAATCAAATCTGCATTAGGGGCTTTCCTCTTCGTTTCTCACTCTCATCATTAGAGAATACACTCCCCAAAAGAGTCAATGCTTGGATCATCTTCCAAAAAAAATAGAGTCCGTCTCTCCTCAACTAAACTTGAGATCTCATCTTTTTCCTTAATGAGATTCTTCCAACTGAGTCACCTTCGAGTACACATACTTTTCAAAAAAAAAAAAGAGAATAGCTCGCTAGGTTGAAAACTCGTAAAGAGCGGCCTAGGCAAAAGTTAGAGCACAAAAACAAAAGACGCAAAAGAGATGCCCGCTAGATTGAAAACCCGAAAGGGCAGTCTAGGCAAAAACCAGGGTGCGTCACAAAAAAAATCAAAGGGAAAAAGGAGGGATCCTTCTTCGATTCACGCTGATCTCACAAGCTTTGTTCACGAAGTCATCTACAACATACAAGAAGTCTTGGGGCTTAGTGTCAAGAGAAGCCTTGGAAAATATGTGCTTTAGGTTAGACAGCATCAGTTCTACATAGCAAAAACCATTGGAGTGGTTTAAACCTTGTTCAGTCAATGATTATCACATGAGAAACTTAGGGGCTTGACGAAAAAAAAAAAAAAGTCCTACGACAATGAAAAATCCTTGAAGTATCCTGAACCTTAGTGTTGAACTTGGGTTATCTCAACGGAATCCTATTAGACGATTGTCTCATTCGATCTTTAGATGAACCTCACGAGTTGGTCTTCAAAACCAAAATCTAAATCACAAACAATTTTCAATCCTCACATAATAGAACTCATTCTCCCCGCTGATCCTTGGAGTCGGGTGCACATTGATAGTCTTGAACAAACAAATGCTTAAGTGAATACATGTTGTTATGCAAATGCTTTCACTAACCCTCTTGCAGGAATTAAAATGCGTAAGGCACGTCAAGTGCCTACTTTCAAAAATTAGATCAAACATGTTGAGTGTTTGGATTCCATCTACCTCCCCATATGTCAATGTATCCAATCCATTGCGTCAAGCAACCATAGCGTCAAGCAACCATTGCGTCAAGCAACCATAGCGTCAAGCAACCATCGCGTCAAGCAACCATCGCGTCAAGCAACCATCGCGTCAAGCAACCATTGCGTCAAGCAACCATCGCGTCAAGCAACCATTGCGTCAAGCAATCATCGCGTCAAGCATCCATCACGTCAAGTGCCATGCGTCAAGCATATTCCAACAAAAAGCCCGATTCAACGCCCAGACAGGTGGATCGTCAACAATTAGGTGTTTCGAACATCTAAGATGCGTTAAGCATCTAGGGTCAGTATGTCAAATACTTACCTTACCAAAAAGCCCGATTCAGCGCCCTTACAGGTGGATCGTCACCAAGTAGGTGTGTCAAGCATCTACAAGTAGTATGTCGAGTACTACTCAACAAAAAGCTCGGTCCCGAATATCCAGGATCGTCACCTCAACAAAAAGCTCGGTCCCGAATCGCCAGGATCGTCACCTCAACAAAAGCTCGGTCCCGAATCGCCAGGATCGTCACCTCACTTCCACAAAAGACAGGTATCTTCAGAATTGGGTCATGATTTGATTCCTCAGTATGGATTTGTCTTTTCAAAAATAAAATCTCCTCGATTTTCAAAAAATAATTTTCAAAATACCTAAAGCAACCTTTTCGTGTTTTGGAGTCGAACTACGTTTTGGTCTGATTCTCCGATAGAGATACGTAGGCAGCCGTGCGGCACGACCATCCCAGTGTTCAGAATGATGTCTTTTCTATCGACGACACTTCTTCTTTCATAAGACCTGTCGCCGAGGGGCTCTGTAGACACCCCATTCTGAACCCATAATTACATGATTACACTACTCTTCATCTCTCTTTTATGTTTTGATGAAAGCATATCAGTTTCGTCATGTTTCGTTAAGTTTCTAACTAACCTCGTTAGTTTTGGACCTAACCGACTAACGAAACAGCGAAGAGGACAAAATAGTCATCGAGACTAGTTATCTCGCACGAGATATCATATCTCGCGCGAGATATCCCCTCGGCAGGATGTGCGAAATCACTCTCCTTCTCCGTTTCAAACTCTCTTTTTGGATAAAACCTTATCAATTCGGGTATCCAATTAGAGCGGGATTACGGAACCTTCCTAGGGTAATTTCCCTCTCCACCTTCACCTCTCCAACCTCCTATAAATGGATGACTTTCGGTGTTTCGGGGTCGACAATTCGATCCTTGATCAAGAACACACACAACACACACAATTTGTTGGTTTCTTTCCACGAAAGACTCCTTCAAATCACTCACTGAAAACAACTCCCAAAGTTTGTTCATCAAACTTGTTGATTAACAAACATCGAAGCCCGAATCAAGGGACCAAGGCGAAGCTCGAGTCCGCATCAAGATCCAAATCAAGGATCGAGGCGAAGCTCTGTCCAAATCAAGGTTTGACTCTAAACTTGAGTCGAAACTCTGTCCGAATCTCTTCTCAAAAGGTAATCATCCTTTAAACTTTCGTTTCTCTTCTCAACCTCTCTATTGATTTTAGAGTAGTGTAATCCCATCAAAAGGATTAGCCTAGAGTCCCTTCAGTCAATGAAGGCGATCTCGAAGCATACAATCCGACATTCCTAATCAAGAAATTGATTAGGGTTTATTTGTTCTTCTTTAATTATTTTATTAAAAAGATTGAAAACCTCTCTTTTCTTTAGCAAGACCGATCTCCAGATTGGGTGAAATGGATGCCTTCTAAACCTACCCATTTCATAACCTAAGCCCCGAACCCAAATCTCTTTCAAAATGGTTTTCCTATGTTTCCAATCGAATAATATAGGTGGCGACTCAAAAGATGAAAAGATGAAATTTTCTCACAACGCTACAGGGGCCACCTCTTTGCCTTTCCTCTTCTTACCACGGCCATGATTTGCCTCAACCACATGACTCTTGTCGCGGGCAGGGACATCCTCCTCGAAAACTTCCCCGAAGGCATCAACGATCGTTGTGATGAATTAATCCAAGCTTTAGCTGATAACGAAATCACCCTCTAATGGTAATCCACACGCGAACGAACCAAGAACGAGTCTTGTAGGATTGCTAGATGATCCTTCGATTATTGAATCGATATTCAATAATCAATAGCCGAAATAATGAAATTAATATGGGAGCTTTTGATATTTTGATTCTTAATCAATATCAATATTTTAGTGTTTCATAAACCCTAAAGCAATGTTCTATTTTTGGCTGCAAAAAGGATTGTATTTATACTAGTTATAAATCCCTAACACTTAGGGAGAATCCTTGTTTAAACCAAAAACCTTACCAACCAAGGAACAAACGTACGGACAGAAATTTGACGCTGGAACGAGTCGTGCCTGAGGGCACGAGTCGTGCCCTTTGAAAATTCAGTCATGATACGACTCGTGACAAAAATTGTACTCGTGCTGATCAAGGGAAAGAGTCGTGCCCAAAGGCACGAGTCGTGCCCCAAACCCATAAAGCCAAAATTGCTTCACGAGTCATTCCTTGTTGCCATGCAGTCGTACTGTCCATTGTCACGAGTCGTGCTCCTGGTCACGAGTCGTGACAAAGACTCCAAATTCCAATTTTCAGCCAATGCCAAATTTGCTCTTTTGTGTGTGACCCTTTAGAAATTATATTTATGTTGGCAGTGATTCGAAACATCGACCTCACAAGGCATAAGTGGTTTCTAGCAAACCATTATATCCACTCAATTAATATAACATCAAAGCTTGATTCCTTGATAGATCAAATGTCACAATCCCTTTGCCCACGATGTCAAATTGAACATGTGTCATGGTCCACGTCAACTCATATTGTTCAATGCTTTCTCGATTCCGAATATGTTGATAATCCAAGTGCATTTGATCTCTATCAAATCTCTTGAGTGTGGCCACATATTTCATCAACGCTAATCATTGAGGGGCTCAAGCAAATATCTCTCTCAATGAGAGGGACAAATCCCATCTTGACTTATCATTCTTCCCTACAAGAATCCAATCGAGTCAACATAGCCCTTATTGCTATCCTATTAAAGATATTGTTAGACTACATCAAACACGATGTTCATCATGTGAAAGACGATGATAATCTCAGGTACAAAAGATTCAATGACACGACTATCATGAGATTTAATCATGACATATATGACTATAGACCATGTCATAAATCTCTTCGGTAGGTCATGTCCAGTACTTGTTCTCTAGCAAGTACCCATAAGTGTAATGTGCATCTTATGCATATAATCATCTCCATGATTATCCATTACCAACTTATACTAGTCATTCACAATAACTAGGGACGCATGTTATTATAATAAACATGTAAACATATAATAAGCCAAATAAAAATGCTCCATAATAAATGATAAAGACGATTACATAGCGGTTTAAGTTATAAGTCAAACATAACTAAACGCCTAGGGCATTACACCAACAGAATCACTATCATAATTTGATTTGAGATGGATGCCATAATGACATATTTGCAGTCTTCTCATCATTATCAGAATCACTCAAAGTTGCTGGGAAACTCATTCTTCGCTTTTTAAGAGTGTTGGAACACTTATTAGTAGGGGTGGACATGGTTCGGTTTGGAAGGAATTTGGAGACCAAATCGCTAGTACTCGGTTTGGGAAAATCCTAAACCAAACCGAACCATAGAAAATTTCAAACCAAACCAAACCAAATCACCTCGGTTTGGTTCGGTTCGGTCTAAAATCACGGTTTCATAAACGGTTCAAACCGTGGTCCGAACTGCGGTCTAGACCGCTATCCGAACTACAAACCTGTCCAACTAAAAGCGTTGCTCTTTACATATTTTTTTTATCAAACTAGCAATCATATATATTAAACATAAAACACAAATACTACTATCCTAATAGGAATGAGTTTTAGTAAACAGAAAGTTCATTGTTCTAACAAGTACAACAAAAGAAACCATCTCAAAATAAATTACAAGACATTGTCTAAAATAAAGATAAAAAATTACAAATTCAAGATTCACGGTTCCAAACCGTGGTTCGGTCTGAAACGGTTTGGTTCGGTTCGGTTTGGTTCGGTTTTTGAGGTTCCAGACTGCGAGCTGAACCGAACCACACGGTTTATTAAATTTTCAAACCAAGCTAAACCATTTATAGAAAAAAACCAAACCAAACTGTGTGGTTTGGTTCGGTTCGGTCTCAAACCGCGGTTTGAACCGAACCATGTCCACCCCTACTTATTAGCATAATGTCCATAACCTTTGCAAGCCCTGCATTGAATTGAATCAATAGACCTTTTTCCTTCGGATGCAGGTTTCTTTGCGACATTTTCCTTCTTGAATGATTCAATCGTGGAAGAAGTAGAGGGTGCCGAATTAGGAAACTTAGTAAATCATTTCTTTTTCAACATATTGTTGAATTTTTGAGTAATCATGGCACACTCATCATCTCCTAGGTTTGACTCATCATTATCTTTGTACAGTTGAACTAAATACTGAGATATTTTGAGAGCACTTGCAAGAGCAGTTGAATTTGCTTTCCTTGACTCTTGTACCAAAATGTTTAATTCAAAGTAAGTTAAAATTCCCAAGACTTCATCAAGTCCGACAGTCTGGACGTCTTGGGTTTCTTCAATAACATAAATCTTTATGTTAAAATTTTCAGGGAGAGTTTTTAATACTTTACTCACAAGTCTTGCGTTGGATATAGATTCACCGAAGGAAAATGACTCGTTTGAGATATCCAAGATTTTGGCAGAGTATTCTTTTATAGTTTCATTTTCTCCCATACTTAAAGTTTCAAATTCAGTCATTAAAGTCGTTAGCTTAGTTTGCTTTACACTAGCCGGACCTTCACAATGAAGTTGGAGAATGTCCCAAGCAACTTTGGCAACAATTTGATTAGAAAATAATCTAAATATATGAGGATACACATGGTCAGAGATTGCTCCCATGGCCTTGGCATTAAACTTTGCTAACGCAATTTCCTCATTGTTCCAAGTTTTTATGGGCTTAGGACCATAAATTTTCTCCTTATTTTCTTCACCTCCAGAAGTAGATGGGGTAATTTCAATCATGGGAGAAGTATAGTCACACATAAGACTAACCCAATCATGATGATCAAGATACTTAATATGCATAATCATTTTGGCCTTTCAAATGGTATAGTTTGAACCATTTAGGGTAGGCGATTTGTTATGTCTATGATGACAGTCCATAATGGCTACTTTCAAGGATCGATCTCAGTTGAGTCGAGAGAAGGATTTGATATCAATTGAAATAATTATAGCTAGGACTGTAAACACTTGTGCGTTGACTTGTGCGTACAGTTGTTCACACAAGTATCAGCACAACTGACTAAACAACTTTGACAATAAAATAACTCACACAGACATAATTAAATGTAGCGGAATAATAAACACTTCATCAAGAATTTCTTGCTGAAAACATTTTTATAAAACTACAATCTTTTTTTAGAACAAGTTGCAAAGTAAACGATTACAATGAAAAGAAAACCATCTTACGAAAAGATTAAAAGATGTTCTAATCTAAGAACAAACTAACACGAAAAACAATCTTGAAGTATCAAGGTATTAAATTCAAGAGACAAAGAAAACACTCAATGAATTCTCTATTCTCCGTATCTCTCTGAAAAAATCCATAGTCAATAATGAGATGGGCGGCCTCTTTATATAGGGAGAACAATCCTTTTTCAACAAATACTCGTTCAATCTCTTCCATATTTAAAAGGATTTTTTTTTCTTTATCAATATAAGAGTACTTCTCTTCCTTTAGTAATATAACTAATAAAATTCAAAACATATCTAAACACAATAATTAGCCGCTAGTCAACAAATTCTATATTTACAAAATATTATCTAATCTATTTATATAAAATATACAAATTAATTTAGATATCAGAATCATAAATATTAACAAAAGATATAAAAGTATTTTCATACTATTACAGAATGGAGGAGAGGTAATAAAGTAAATTTTAGGGGAAACCTGTTTCTCCATAAGCTATAAAAAGCTCACTTTTATCCTTAAAAAATCAAGTTTAGACCTTAAAACATTGAGTTTAGGCCTGAAAATACCTAGAAAATAAAATAGTGAATTTAGGCGTTAAAACAGTGAGTTTAAGCTTGAAAATAAAATAGCGAGTTTAGGCCTTAAAACAGTGAATTTAGGCTTTAAAACACCAAGTCGATATATTTAAAAACAAGATTTTTATAACTTATGAAGAAACAGGTTTCCCCCAAAATTTTCTGGAGGTAATACGATGGGTCTAGACGTCGTCGCCTTGTGTGGTGTTCCGACCTTTGAAACCCAAACAAAAGGAGAAAAAAAAATTGCATCACAAGAAGTACCCCAACTATTAGGGTGCTTTGAATTTCATGTTCAAACTCATTTTTGTTGCATTTAATATACATGAATTTTCTTTTCGTTGTATTCATGGTATTCGAGGCTAACGACAACCATTTTTTTCAGTTAGGTGGGCATATGACATACATATAACCTAATTTAAAGGGTAAAACTAGAAAATCAATAAAAATGAAAATTAAACAATTATCAAAGTTCTAATTTTAAATACTCCCTCCGTCCCAATAAAAGCTTCACCAATTACCCAAAAGGGCGTCCCGTTAGAAGCTTCACCTTTCCTTTTTTGGACATAAAATATTATTATTTCCTCCACTCATTCTCTCTCCTACATTATTTTAATACTCACAACACCATTATAATTTATTATTCCCTCCACTAATTCTCTCTCCTATTTTCAAATTACACTCACAACATTTTTTTTCCCTCCCATTACCATAATTCCCGTGCCCAAGAAAAATGGTGAAGCAATTGGTGGGACGGAGGGAGTATACAAAACAAAAGGTAAATAAATGACTATTTATTAATATTAAAATTTACAAATAACACCCCACTCTATTTACCTAATCCCTAAAATATTTGTACAGCCTAAACTCCCATTTTAGCTTTCATAGCCTCCCCACCACTGTTTCTCATCTCCCTTCCCTTTCCTTACCTTACCCATCCACCCATTCATTCACACTCAACCAACCATCTTCTCTCCCTTTCCATATCCCCCTCTACTTCTCCCCGCCAAACTCCAACGGTCCGGCCAAATCTAAAGCTGCGCCTCCGCGATTTCTTCCTTGCCATTAACATGCTTCGACCTCCCCCTCTCCTTCTCTCTATATAGTTCAGTGTTTCAACTATTCAGATTTGGTATTTTTTCCGACAAGATCTGAACTTTATTCTCTATTTTGTGCTTCGACCCCCTCCCCCCCCCCTCCTCTATCTCTCTATCAGTTTTGAATTTCTTTGATTTAAAATAGATCTGATAGTCTTCTTTCAATTTTTTTAAAATCTGGGCGTTAATGGTGGTGAGTCAGGGGCGGTGATGAGGGTGATGATGAAAGGCGGTATAAGAATGGCTTAATAATTGTTAATATTTTAAACAATTTTCGTCTTAACCGGATTGCAACGGAATGAGTTCGAATTTTTATGATTTTATTGATTGGGCAGTTCTATTTTTTTATTTTTAAAAAAATATGGGAGTATACTCACCTCTTGCCATCCCCTCTAGCAAAGCAAAAGGTGTACTCCCTCCGTCCCATTACAAGCCACAAACTTTTTTTTTGGGCGTTCCATTACAAACCATAAACTTCCTAAAATGGAAAGGAATCTTTACTATTCCCTTCACTCATTTTCTCTCCTACATTATTTTAATACTCACAACACCATTATAATTCACTACACAATATTTTGGGGAAAACTAGTTTCTCCCTAAGTTATAAAAAGTCCTGTTTTTTTAAACTGATCTTATATTCGTCAAATATTTGCAAGTTGAAGAAAATTGGACTTTTTATAATTTATGGAGAAACTGGTTTCTCCCAAAACTTACTCAATTCACTATTCCCTCCACTCATTCTCTCTCCTATTTTACTTTTACACTCACAATATTTATATCATTATTTATTTTCCTTATTCTACGCGTCTACAGTAATTTTCCTCCTTGTAATGGGACGGAGGGAGTAAATGGTTTGGTTTGATTAAGTTTGATGGAATTTATAAATCGAATTACTGAATTATTGGTAATCGGTTTGTAAAATTTTCAAATTGATCGGATTATCGAAAAATTCAAATTGAACTAAACCAAATCGGCTATGGTTTAGTTCAAACTGCGGTTTAATAATTTGGTTCAAATTGCGATTCATATCGCAGTTCAAATCGTGGTTTGAAATACGGTTCAAACCACGATTTAAATCGCAACTTATTATCAAATTTGTTTAAATTTTTCGTGATTTCGGAGAAAGAGCGAAAGATGTGGATATTTAAAAGCAAAGTCGAAAAAAGCGATAAATTAGAGGAAAAGGAAGGCCGAAGGAAAAAAAAAACACTTTATAATATGAATTGTGGAAGAAACTTTGTTATTTATGTGTCGCAATAAAGATAACAAACGATGTAATTAATATTAAACTAGCAATACACCCGTGCGATGCACGAAAATAGCATAATTTACCTTAAATCAAAATTAGTACAACAATATATATAATCAAATACCAATTAAAATTAAAAAATATAATATGAAATAGTGATATTTAACGTAAATATAGGAAAGTAAATAACAAAGAAAACAACAACAAATACGATTATGTAAACAATTTTCCTAACCAAAATTAGTACAAGAATATATCTAATTAAATACCGATTAACTCATCATGAACAAAATTATAATATTCCTTTTCAATTTAACTTATTTAATATTGAGAAGAAAAATAAAAATCCAAAAATAACTAACAATGTGTTAAATGATTTTTTTTCCCAAACACTACACTCCCTCATCAAACCCATCCCACTTCTTCCTCTCCCTCTTTCAAACTACCTATTTATACTGCATTTATTTTTTAGAATATTGACATGCACTTCAAAGAAGAAGATTTTTTTTGTCCTAATCAAATGAAAGTAGTATCTATTTTTGGAGGAAATTTTTTAATGATTTTAGGTGAAAAAAAATAATAAAAATAATATTTTGTTATAAAATATTTGATTTATATTCAAGAAAGAGGATTTTTTTTCTGTGTTCGAATCAAATGAAATTAGTCTCTATTTGTAGAGGGGAAAAATTATGAATTTTGGTGTAAAAAAATTTGTTTTTTAATTATTTTATTATAAAATATTAGAGGTCAAAGAATTTGGGAGAAAAAAAAAATCGTAAATTCATGCATTCAATCAAAAGCACTTGATGTTGATTTCAATGTCTAATATCTACATTTATACCACGAACATAAATGACTAAAATACCCTTGACAGGTTTCCAAATTTAACCACTTGATAGTGACATTTTTTTGCTTCAACTTGTCAAATTTAGGAACGACTTTGCTTTAATATATTTATAGATAAGATATAAAACAGGGGTAAATATTAGTTTATGTAATGTACGAGTATATTTTTTTATTGACCTAATAGTAAAAATTAATAAATATATGAAAATATTAAATAAAATACAAAACGGAGATTATAATTAGTTTTTGTAATGTGATTCATTTTGACGATTTGGTTTCGCGATTCATTTTGGTGTTTCGATCTCGTGTTATCATGATTTGATTTGGTTTGTTACGGGAGTGAGGGTTAAACCACAAACCAAATTGAACCATTTGATTTGCCAATGTTCGTAGAGACCAAACCATTAAAAATTGAAAATCAAACAAATCAATCCAAACTTCATTATTTAATTCAATTCTATATTAAAAACCGAACCACTCACCCCTAGCAGCTAGGTCACCCAGCCCTTCCCTCCCTCCTTTTTGTACCAAGTAAAATTAATTTACAAAATTTTTGTCAAACAAACCTTTTCCTTTTTTTTTAGACTATTCTCGTCAGTGACCCTGATTTAACCTAATCTCAAATAAAATATTAATTTTTCTCACTTTCATATGCACATTTTCAACCTTATATAATTTATACTCCCATTAGTGACCTCGACCCAATTCAACCCAACCCAACCCAACCTTTTAAAAATAAAATTAATATATAAAATATATTAATTTTAAAAATATATTTATATAAATACAAAATCAAAATAATTTGATAAAAAAAAAAAAAAAGAGATAATGCACAATCGGAGCCAACCTCAAAGCAACCAATTGCCCAAGGTCACCAATTTTGGTGACTTTCTTGCTTTTTTTTTTTTTTTTTTTTTTTTTTTGGGGTTATATAATTCCATCACAACCATCCCAAAACTTTCCCCCTTCTCTCTCCCTCCCCCAATACACACACACACACACACACAAAAACTTTTCTCTGCTGCTAATTGCTAAACCCCACAAACTATTTACAAATCAAATTGAAAACTCACATTTGATTACCCCCCACCCCACCCAAATCCACACTCCCCTGTTTCCTCTGTTCTTTATACCACCTTTCTTTGGAGTATACATAATCTTATTGACCTACCTATAATCTGAGTCTAAATACAAAAAATCAACATTTCGGAAATAAAATTTATCTTGGTTTTCATAATTACAATCATATTTCTATAATTGAACATCACTTGTGTACAAATTTTGTTCGCCATGGACAGAGACTATTTTCTCAATGCCGGAATTACGCCGCCGCTCCATTTCGAACCTTCTCCTTCTCCGTCGCCAATGCCCGCGTGGAGGTCACTTAATTTAGCTCCGGAAATGATTTCACGGCCGGAGCAACCATCCGATCGATTTCTGCAACCCTGTTGGGATAAGTCAACGGACCAGTACACTCAGTTCGAGTCAGCTTTGAGCTCAATGGTATCCTCTCCGGTTGCCTCAAATTCACCCGCCCCGAACGACAGCTTCGTAATCCGGGAGCTCATCGGGAAATTGGGTAGCATTTGCAACACCGGCGAGATCTCCCCGCAGATCCTGGCGGCGATGGGTGGTGGCGGCGGGAAGAACAGGAGCACCAATACTTCTTGTTACACTACGCCTTTAAATTCTCCACCCAAGATGAGCATGCCAATTATGAATCCTGGGTTGCCGTCTTTGTCAGCTGATCCTGGATTTGCGGAAAGGGCGGCAAAATTTTCTTGCTTCGGTAGCCGGAGTTTCAACGGTAGAGGTAGTCAACTGGGGACAAACAACCCAGAATTTCAATTCCGATCTAGTGCTCCGGTGATCGGGAACTCAAGATTAACTCGAGTTTCCAGCAGTCCGTCGTTGAATGTCGACGGATCACCGGCGTCAATGGCGGTTCATGAAAACCTGAATTCACAAACCCATACAGAAATTGGAACCGGCAATGGATCAATTTTGCAGAGTAAATTATCAGTCTCCACTGCGAATTCCAATGAAGAATCTTCTGTTTCTGAGCAAATCCCAGTTGGGGAAACTGGATTAAGAATTCAAAACGAATCAAATTCAAGAAAGAGAAAAGCTGCTCCAAAGGGAAAATCCAAAGAAACTGCATCTGCTAAAAAAGTAACAATCTAAATAATATATTATCTTCTTTTTAATTGTTCAAAATTTCCCCAGAATTGAACCAGAACTGAGAAATTATCTGAATTACAGGAAACCGAAGGCACCAACGATTCGAATTCGAAGAAATTGAAAATTGAACAAGGAGATGATAATGGAGGAGAAGAAGATTCGAAGAAGAAGCCAGAGCCATCAAAGGATTGGATTCATGTCAGAGCTAGAAGGGGCCAAGCTACTGATAGTCACAGTCTAGCAGAAAGAGTAAGCGTTTTCAATCCTTTTCGTCGACATAGTATTCATTTCATTTATACATTGTACTAAAATGTGTAGTCTAAATCATATTCTCGGTGTCGTTTTGTTTAGGTGCGACGAGAGAAAATTAGCGAGAGAATGAAATTATTGCAAGATCTTGTTCCCGGATGCAATAAGGTACGACAGTTTTGTGATTTGGAACTGTTACAGCGGTCATCTAACTTTATTCAAATATTTTTAACTTGAAACTATTACAGCAGTTATCTAACTTTATTCAAATATTTGACCTCTATTTACCTATTTGTTTGATTATCTACTTGAAGGTAACCGGGAAAGCACTTATGCTGGATGAAATTATCAATTATGTACAAGCATTGCAGCGACAAGTCGAGGTATTTAAAGATAAATGAGTTGGTAACAAGATGGTAATTTTGCATTACAAAATAATGCAGTTTTGTAAATTAGGTTGTTTGTTTGTGTGTTTTGCAGTTCCTTTCTATGAAGTTAGCAACTGTAAATCCGAGACTAGATTTTGACATGAACACTATCCTTTCCAAGGATGTAAGTATATTTTGTTATCATCTTTTGTTGTTCTTGTTTTAGTCTTGTTGGCTATATCCATAATAATAGTGTGGAGTTTTTATCGGACCCGACAAACATGTTGGATTCACATTTTTTTCAATTAAATCTCAACCGTTCAATAAAAAAAACGAGAGATGTGGTTGAATCCAAACCAACTATTGTAGCACTTTAAAAAAAAAAAAATTGATTTCTTATTAATTGAATGACGTTCGAAGCCTTGTTTTCTCGTATAAAATTGGACACTGGATGCCGTTTGATTTAGAGCTGTTTGACAAACAACTGTTTAGCACTGCAACAAATTTCAGCTGTTCGGAATCGTTCTTTTTAAATGCAAAACTTTGTGAATTTGATACTGATTATTTCTGGGTTGTGTGTGTACTATAGGTAAATCAATCAAATGGAAATTTACCTCATCAAATGTACCCATTGGATTCCTCTGCTTCAGCTTTTCTTGGCCAACAACAGCCTCAACATAACCCACAAGTACATAACATTATGTTCAATGGGTTAATGGACCCTATGGCTCATGTTCATGGGTTTGGTGAAGCTCTTCCTCAGGTATTTTTTTCATGGACACTTATTTTGAGACGGATTTTTTTGTTTTTTTTGACATTTATCATGGAATATCGGGAGTATTGATAACTTTATTGGTTAATCTTGCTAATGAAAGATTTTTTAACACGCAGTTCGCATCATTTTCCGAGGATGATCTCCAAAACATAATTCAAATGGGGTTCTGTGATAATCTTGCTAGGGATACACCATTCAATCCACAAAGCTTCAATGGTAAGGAGGGAAAACGAAATTAAATCGAAGAAATTTAACATTTCTTGAAATCATTTTCATTTTTTTTTAATTATATTTTAAAATTCATTCTTTTTAACCAAATGTTTGCGTAATTGCAGGTCAGAATCAAACATCTCATACAAAACTTGGGCTCTGATACCAATTTGATCCCAATCGTTCGTACAAAACTTAAGCTCTGATACCAATTTAATCTCAATCGTTCGCATTTTAAGGATTAGGGAGGAAGAGGCTGTTGTATATACAACGAGAATTTAGTATTCTGCTAATCCATAATTGATTCTAATTAATAATTGAATTAAGTGTGTAATTAATTAATGGTGCAAAGTCTAATTAACAATAGCACCATAATGTAAAATATATTTGTAATGTAGAAAAAGTCAAGAGGTGAAGAATTAATTCACCACCTTCCATTTTTACCATATCCTTGAAAAATGGAGTATGTAGGCTTGTTCTTGCTTGTATTAGTTTAGAACTTATTATAATAAATGTCATATTTTTCTTTTTAATCTGTACAAAAATAAATGTTGTGCTTATTAAAATAGTTTTAACTCAATGGCAAAAGCAATGTACTAAGAATGTACAAATATAAGTAAAAGGCCTTTTAAAAAGAATGATAAATCAAATATAACAGTTTTTATGAGACAAAAAAGTTAGTCCAAATGTTCAAGTTAAAAAAAAAAATTGTTCCAAAATGAATATAATAGGAAAAATATAGAAATATGCCCCTATAATTAGCTTAAAGATGCAAATAAGCCTCTATACAAATTAATTGTCATATAAACCCCCGTACTTACGAATAATGTATGAAAATTTGGACTCCGTCAATTTGCCGTTCAAAAACTAACGCACTAGCTGACTTGGCGTCCGAGTTTAATTGGTAAGTTGAGTATGTGTAATAAATTAGCCCAATTGAAATTTGCTGACTAGGATAAATTGAAACTACGTCGTCCAGCACCCATCATCTTTATAATGCTTCACAAAGAAAATTAGGGTCAAAATTGAAGATTGTTGTTGCAAATATAGGGCAAAATCAGAGGCGAATGTGGCATACAAAGCTTGAAAATGTGATGGAAGGAAGAAGAAATGAACGAAATGGACTTGAAATAAGTGGTGATTCACAAGATAGATCTGATTTTCGACTCCAAAATGGTGGAATGAAGTAATGCTATTGTCATGTTAGGGCACCTATGTGGACCTTTTGGAGTGATGATAATTCGGGATGAAGGTTTGTTGGATGCTCATTTTATGAGGTAATTTTGTGAAATTATAGATCTAGGGTTTATAGATTTTCCAATTCAGTTTTTAATTTATGATTATGATGTATCAAGGTTGATTTTTTTTGTTTGTTTGTTTGAATTCAAGAATCCAACAAAATCATACAAGTAATTTCAGTGGGTTGATCCTGATTTATATGAGAGGTATAAAAAGATTATTATTACTTTGAGGTTAGAGATGAAACTATTGAAAAAGGAATATAGGTGTTCGAAAGAGCAAGAAAATAGATTGAAAAAAAAAAAAGATAGTGAAATTAAAAGGAACATGGGTGTTCGAAAGAGCAAGAAAATAGATTGAAAAAAAATAGTGAAATTAAAAGGAAAATTGACTGAGATAGAGCAAGTGATGCTGAGAGTTCTTACATGTCAAAGGCCAATAAGAAGGAGAAGAAATTGAAGATGGAGATTAGGGAAAGAAAAGCGAAGGAGAGAATATTTTTGCTTGCCATTATTGCTTCATGGATAATAATTGTTATTGTTGTGATCGAATTCAAGAATTTGAACTCACCCTCCACTATAAAATTATTGTCATAGCAGTTTCATTGTAGTTTTGGTTAGGGTTTAAGTATTGTGATCTCTTCAAATGGATGGTTGTGTTTTGTATAAAATGAACTCCCCAATGGCTATTATAAATGTTTGTTTGCAGTATAAATGCAATCACATTGTTTATTCAAATGGATATATTTTATAGTTTCTTCAAATGGATGGATGTGTATCAATACAATCAAATGGCGGCAAACAACAAACAAAGCTTTAAAAGATAACAATACCATTAAGACTAGCAACCTCACAATCATCATCAGTTTCATTATCTATTTTTTCCATGTTCTGTCATATATATTTTTTTAGCCTTTTCCGTTTCTATTCACAATATCATCATCAAGCATATTAGCTTTGTCTCCTCCAACACACTCATCGGTAATCCCATCACCTGATCCTCCCACAAATTCATCAACACCAACACTAACATGAAAACTCCCATTTTTTCATTAACAACTGATTGATTAACACCCACATAGTGATCAATACTCACATTATTTGACCCTTCTTCCACAGATTGTTTAACACCCACTCTAAAATTATGCACTATTTCATTTTTATGATCCACATAAACCTCAACAAAATTATGCTAATTTTTTGCATAATCTATAATCTCTTTTACTTCCTTGTCACTTTGTATAATCTTAAGAACTTCATTTAAACTCTTATTAGACACTCTATAGTACAACACATCAACAGGTTTAAGGTCAAATGTTTTACAAGTTCAATTATCTCAAAATAACTCAACTTGTCTACACTATATCTGTAGTAAAACTTTGTTTTACCTTGAGCGTAAACTTTTATATGGCTTTAGATAAGCTTCCCATCATGATGAACCACGAACGAAATAGTGTCATTACGAGTCATACTGTATCAAAATAAACAATTTCATCAACCAACTGTTCAAGGAAGGAAAAATGTTTTAAATTCAACAAAATTGAACAATAGCTTTACTTCTTACCAGTAATGCGCGCACAATCAACCGAATGATTGAACCCTAAACGATGGAATTCACTCTCGATCATTCACTCCAACAATTTCGCCTTAATCCCTAGCACTAAATTCTTCTGTTCATTTATGTATTGAGCGTATTAAGAGAGGAGTGATAGAGATAAGATAAAAGCTTAATAAATTTAGGAATTAAAATTTGGAGAAAAACGTAGTCGTTTAAATAAAGCATTTCTGTTTTATAATGATAGTGTAAAATGACGTAGTTTCAATTTATCCTAGTTAGCAAATTTCAATTGGGATAATTTATTTCACGTCCTCAACTTACCAATCCAACTCGGATGGCAAGTCAGATAGTCCATTAGTTTTTGGACGGCAAATTGACAAAGTTCAATTAATTTGTAAGTACGAGGGTTTATATGACAATTAATTTGTATATGAGCATACCTACATCTTTAAGCCAAGTAAAGGGGAATATTTCTATATATTACCGAATATAATATCTTTTTGTAATTTTTTTATTCCTAAACGTTTTTTTTCTTTATTTATTTTATTACTGTAAAACTAACTCTTGGATAATAAAAATAATTTTTTTATATTTGTCATTAAAATATATATAAACATATTTTAAAATAAAATTTGGACATTAATTGAAGGACTAAGGAGTATGATAATGTCAATTTGACAGAAGATCGATCACACATCATTTTGAAAGATTTTTTTTTCATATGAACTGTATGACGAAATATACAGTGTTTTTTTTTTTTTTTAAAAAAAGAGAGAAAATATAGAGGGCTAATAATCACATTTTATTGGTGGTTAAGGTGTAAAGTTATGTTGTAACCAGCTGTATTAGTGGGCTCCTATTTTCTTATCTAAAGTCTAATTCAAAATGATTAAGATTTCTGGACTTGACTGTACTATTGCTTAATTTCTGCCACCTTTTGTGCTCCTGTAATTTTCACAGTTTTACCAGAAACAGAACCTTCTGTTATCGTCTTTTTCTCTCTCACACACTCACTTCCTCTAATTTAAAACACTGTTTCCATCTCATAAAAATTGAATTTTGAACCGAATCAGCGGCATTCAGCGCTTTTAGCAAAATTAAAATTAGAAAACAAATGTAAAGGATATTCAATACAATGTAAAATGTTTTCAGCATTATTATGTAAAAATATTAAAAAATTTAGTAGTCCAAAAAAGTGTTTTACATATTGCTGAAAATATTTTACATTGTGCTGAGCGCACTTTACCTTTGTTGTCTGATTTTCATTTCGCTAGATCGTTGGAGAAAAAAACGTTGTGCGGTTCCATGTAATAAATACTCTCTCTGTCCCACTTCAATTGAGCCATGACTTCTTTGCATGTTTTTTAAGATTTTTTTTAAAAAATGAGTAAAGAATTGAAAGTGGATAGAAGATTAGAGGAGAGAGAATGTAAAAGTTAAAAACTTTTAATAGGAGAAAGAATGAGTGGGAGAAATAGTAAGTTAATGATTGATTTTTTTTAAATATGTTAAAATTATAAGGGTATAATGGATTTTTTTGTAAATATATACTGAAAATGTTAAAATTATGAGGGTATAAATGTCCGAAACACTGTTCACTTCTTTCCATTTATGGAATGACTCATTTAAAGTGAGACGTCCCAAAAAGAAAAGTGGCTCAATTGAAGTAGGACGGAGGGAGTACTAACATACTCCCTCCGTTCCGTATAAAATTTTCTTTTGAGTTTTTTCATAGAGATTAAGAAAAATTGTGACGGTTGTGATTATGAAAAAATGAGATAAGAGAGAGAATGAGTAGTAGAAATAATAAGTTGATTGTTATTGTTAATATAAAAATAAAGTAGAAGAAAGAATAATTAAGAGGAATATTAAAAATTACTATTTGTCATTTTCGAAAAAAAGAAATCTTGTATGAAACGCGTAAATTAGCAAAAATAAAATCTTACACGAAACGGGAAAGTATAGCAAAAAAATAAATATGTGAAGATGAAATAAAAGACACCGATTATTAGAACTATTCTTTAGGTATTTGTTTATAATAAAATGAGATTAATTGAGAATCCCAGGTTGGCATAGGTGAAATCATGACTAGACACAATGAAGAAACGATAATTAAAAAATTATAATCCGCTTTTTTTTTTTTTTTGTATTGTAATTAGGAAAAGGTTAAAAGAGGTAGAAGTAGTGGAGTTCATGTATGGAAAGATACCCTTAAAAAAAAATAAAAATTAATCATTTAATGGAAAGTGGTTAGTAAAATCCAAGTTTTGAGGGTTTAATATAAATTATAAAAAAAAAAACAATAATTGAAATTTGCAGCCTTATGATTAATTATTTAATCATAGTCGTCTATTATTGGTCCCCCTGATCAGGTTTAATAAAAAAGATTCTTTGATAATGATAGGACTAATTTACACAGAAGGGTTAAACATAAGAGTAAGTTTTGGGAGAAATCAGTTTCTCCATAAATTATAAAAAGTCCAATTTTTTTCAACTTGCAAATATTTGACGAATATAAGAGCAGTTTAAAAAAACAGGACTTTTTATAACTTAGGGAGAAACTAGTTTCCCCCAAAATATTGTGTAAACATAATACAATTGTATTAATATGGTTAGGTGCCAAATTGTCCCCCAATAATATTATTTTTTGCTAATCATGTAGTGTATTGTGTCAAGCAGTTGAATTCTACTAACTTTTTTTTTTAAGTACTTTCTTCTTCTCTTAGTAATAAGTAGACCAAGTGACGTGCCAAATTGTATAATTCTTTCCCCGCCTCATAGGAATGGTAATGGGTCGTTCGAGACAGTTATACATCGTACCACTCTCATTCCTCAATTCAATTTAGTAGCGGGTAATCAATTTTTTATACTATACTCATTTCCCACGGATAGCAGTTAATCGGGGAATCCCCGTGGAGAATTAGTCAAACTAATATTTGTTTTAAAGCACTTTAACGATAAAAAAACTCAAAAATTAATTTTGATAAAGGATATTTCTCTACATAAACTCATATAATCACATTTATAAGAGCTCAAAAAAATTAAATAGTTGTGTATGACACAATTCACCAAACATAAAGAAAGATTCACTAGATTACAATAAGAAAACTATAAATAACATTTTATATAAGAATTTAACACATACTGGTAAAACAATTATGATGTCTATATCATGGAAAATACTTATATGAATAAGGGTAAAATTATATTACTAAAATAAGCAGTTCGGGCAACATTCGATTCAGGTAATGGGGCGGGTAATGCTAATACCAAAATCAAACCGTTCCCCACTTTTTCATTTCGGTTATTCCCCTTTACCCGCTCCAATCCAGTCAAACCAGTTAATAACCGTCAACTTCGGTTTGGTTCAGTTTGGGTATCCACGGTTCGATTCAAAATTGCCATCCCTACCGCCTCATCTTAAATTAGACTAAATTTTGGATGCAATAATTAATGAAAAGTGAGGTAGAAAAGAGGTATTGTGAATATAAAATTTAAAGTAGGAGAGAAAATCAGTGAGAAAAATAGTAAGTTGATTGTTAATATAAGTATAAAAGTAAAGTAATAGAGAGAATGAAGAAAAAAATAGTGAAAATTCTTTGTCATTTTTAATAGTACAGTCTGAAGTGGGACGTATTAAAACAGAAATAAATATGATTTGTGGTGGGATGGAGGGAGTATATAGGGTCAGACTCCTAAAATATGCGTCTTTCGTAAGGGTTAGAAAAGACATGTTTTTAATTGCATGGTGGAATTTTTGCTAGGAGAAATTCGTGCCCGGTGACATTTTTGTAAATTAGTGAAATTTGCGCTGAAAATCAAGGCCGTGACTAAGTACATGACTAACAAACTTTATAGGTATCAACCTCAAAAATTTCTGGATATCAATATTAAAGAATTTTAAATATAAATCAACAAACACTACCACACTACCACCGACCATTATTTAACATTCATAAAAAAAACTTTTGAATATTAGTCTAAAAGATTTTGGATATCAACCTCAAAGGTTTTGGATATCCAAAATCCTTTAACATTGATATTTAGAAGGTTTGCAACGTGATAGATCCATGACAAACAAACCTTCTTAATATCAAGGTTAAAGAGTTCCGAATATGCATAACATATGAGGTTGATATTCATAAGGTTTATTGGTCACAGTCTTATTCAAATGTGTTTTTTAATTCTTATCCAAAATATTTTAATATTGATATCTAGAAACCTATAATGTTAATATTCAGAAAACTTTAATATTAATATCAAGAAAACTTTAGTATTGATCTTCAGAATACTTTGAGCTTGATATACATAATATTTGTTGATCATGTACGCTGCACATACCAAACCTTATGGATATCAATATCAAATGTTCTACATATTCAGAACCCTTTGTGATTGATATCCGAATTCGACTTCTCTTTTTCACTTATCAAAGCTTGTAAGCTAGTTTTGAGTAAAAGCTTCTATAGCCGGTTGACCAAAATTAGAGGCCCGAATGGATTGATGATGTTGAATGGATTGATGATGTTGAAGAATCAGAAGGTTTGTTGGTCATTGCCCATCGTGCACGAAATTTTATTTATTTACAAAAATGTACCGCATATGAATTTTCGCTTATTTACAAAAATGTCACCGTAAATTTAAAAACAAATCTTTCCTAATCACTAGAAATGACAAGCCTCTCCCTAGATTTTGTGATATATGAATATAATTAACTTATTTGTATATTTTTTAAATCAAGATAAAATTATACTAAAACTAACATCTTAATTTGAATGGCAAATGGCATTTCGGGCCCCAAAGTTTAGCGGGTGTTTCTAAGATTGGCCCCATTCTATCACTAATTACAATATAGGGTGCAAAGTTCATATTACGTTAACGTTTAAGGTTTTTTTAACCAATTTCGTTAGAAAAATCCCTTAAATTATCACATGCAAGTCACGTGTCACTTAACGGAGGATGTTTTTGAACACAAATTCTTTCGTTGTTGTTTTAATGCAAATTAAATGAATATAAATTAACCATATTGTACATCAACTGATTTATAACTTTATAAAATTCCAGAACTACCCTTGTACTAAAAAAAACATTATCCCTCCTCTCCCCTTTTACACACACACACACACTTTGTCTCTCTCCCTCTTTAACTTTCTCTCTCTACCCCATCTTCTTCCTCATATTCCAATCTATCCACCTCATCTTCCAATCCACACCACCTACACCATCATTTCCATAAAATAAAACCACCTCCATTCCACTACCAACTGTCCATCCCTTCCTCATAATTCCCTCCCCCCAAATCCTCTTTTCAATCCATTCCAAACTAAAGAAAAAACTAATACACAAATTTATTGATAACCCATCAGTGTTGTTAATCAATGGTGGTTTCAGCCTCTTTGAGAAACAAACATCATTCTTCCTCACTCTTTACTCACCACTACTATTCCTCACCCCCAACCACCCCATCACTCCTCCTTATTTGAGTTTGTTCCTTAATTTTGCGATCAAAACCAAATTTCAAAGACTTTGCAGATTTTTTTTTTCAATTTTGAGACAGAGAGAGAGAGTTGGAGGGGGAGTGAGTGGGGTGACCGGAGATGACGAGGCTTGACGGCGATGACGAATCTTGGTCGGCAAAGATGGGAAGTAAAGGCAACGATGGCGATGTGGGTGGTTATGGTAACACCAAGAAAGGGAAAGGGAAATGGTTGTAGATCTAGTTGGCAATAAGGTTTGGGACAATGGGAGGGGGAATTTCTGTCTATCTAGTTGTTTGAGGATGGTGGTCACTAGTCAGCCGGTGGAATGGAGCGGCCCTGGAGTGGGGAACAGGGATGTGGGATGGACAATAATATATGAGGTGTTGGGGCGGAATTGCGGGAGAGGGGCAAGGAAGGCGACGGCGGTAGGTAGGATTGGGGTGGCGAGAGGGGAGTGGAGGATGGAGATGGGGGGTGATGTTGGGTGAGCTGATAGAGGTTGGTGGATTGAAAAATGAGGAAGAAGATGGGGTAGAGAGAAAGTTAAAGAGAGAGAGAGAGAGAGAGAGAGAGATAGAGAGAGAGAGCGAGAGAGAGAGAGAGAGAGAGAGAGAGAGAGAGAGAGAAAGTGTGTGTGTGTGTGTGAGAGGGGAGAGTAGCGATAATGTTTATTTTTTTGTACAAGGGTAGTTATGAAATTTTATAAAGTTATAAAAAGTTATAAATCAGTTGAGATATTATATGGTTAATTTATTTTCATTTAATTTGCATTTAAACAACAATGAAAGAATTTGTGTTCAAAATCATCCTCCGTTAAATGAAACGTGACTTGCACTTGATCATTTAACGAATTTTTCTAACGAAATTGGTTAAAAATCCTGAAACGTTAATAGAATATGAATTTTGTACCCTATATTGTAATTAGTTATAGAATGTGGCCAATCTTAGTAACATCCCCTAAACTTTGGGGCACAAATTTCATTCGCCCTATTTTGAATATGCAACAATTATTTCGAGACATAAAAATGTAACGGTAATTTTTTCTTTAAACTTTTGTCATCAAAAGTCTTTGCTAAATCTTATATACAATCATTCATTTTCAACAATCCAAACCATAGTTTAGCAAACAACTTGGTGAAGTTTTGGGAGATATTCAACCTTCTCTGTGTAATATTTCTACTCCCTATTACATTAATTAAAAATTTACACTTAATTACATTCCCTTCTTTGTCCTGCTTTTTAACTCTCATACTCCCTCCTCCCAAAATAAATATTCTTTTTTTTATTATTTAATTTGCTCTTGTTGATCATCAAGAGCCAAAAAAATAAATTATTTTAGACTTTTATTTAGGGACAGAGAGAAAATCATATCAAGTATTGCAGGTGACTGAATTAACCTTTTGATAAATATATTTAACTTATTTCTACATTAGTTATACAATGGTAAAGTTATATTAAAATAATTTTCTTATATAATAATACAACACTTATTTGAGTAACTCTTGTGAAAAATTAGTTTTTTTCAAAATGTTATAAAAAACTAGTTTTGTTCATCACTCTTATTAGTTAGACTTAGTGCTTTAAAACTAGTTTTTTTCTTATGTTACGAAAAAACTAGTTTTTTGCAAGATTTTGACCACTTATTTTAAAATCGAAAGAAAAGCGACATTTATTTTATTACCGGATAAAAAGAGAGTAATATTTTGTCCCAATCACACTCATCTACTCAAGTACATACACTCTCCTAGATCTACAAAAACCAGATTGACTATTTAAGTATGCATAAGCTATGACTTCATTCATTGCATACTCAAAGGATTGTGTTCTATACATATTTATGGCAAAAATGATTGTTTATGTGGAACATTTGTTGATCAACATTTTCAGTTATTTATTTATTTAAGATGAACTAATAGGCAATCAACACATGTTATGCAAAAATTGGGAACTGTTTGGCTTTAATATAAAGTAATTTTTGTGGCAAGTTTGAGCACTAAGGAAGATGGGCAAGTACTTAATTAAGGATATTCTATAGTACCCTACATGAAATAGATTAAACTTTAGTATATGCTATATAAGGTGTATGATTATGAATATATTGTGATTATGAGAGTGAAGACCTTAATTATAAAGCAATAAGTACAGCTTTTTTCCTAGATTTCGCTAGTAAATTATAGTTTTTCAAAGAAAATTTTCAACTTTTTTTGTGATTTGGTCAATTAGTAAAAGGGTAATTCATGGAAGGGTAAAAGTGGTGAGCATGCTAGATCTATAAAGCTAGTTTCTATGGTGAAAGATTTCTTTTAACAGGTCCCTTGTTATGTCAGAAAACTGGTCCGACTATAAAAAATACTCCCTCCGTCCCGCTACAAATCACACACTTTTCTCGTTGGGTGTCCCACTACAAATCACACACTTCCTAAATGGCAAAGAATCTTTACTATTCCACCGACTAATTCCCTCTCCTACTTTACTTTTATACTCACAACACCAATCAAATCACTATTTCCTACCCTACTTTCTCTCTCCAACCTCACTTTTCATACTCACAACATTTATATCATTATTTTTCCTTAATCTACGTGTAAACAGCAAGTGTCTCATTTGTAGCGGGACGGAGGGAGTATACTCCTACTTATTTTACTTTTATCGATAAAATATAACAAAAATATAAGAATAAAAAAATAAATTGAAAATACAAAAGAAAGCTTAATGTTGCTGTTGCACAAGCACAATTCTAATTTTGATTTACAAAATCAAAATAAATCACTTTTCAGGAACTGCTCGGTTGAGCAAGGCATATGCCTCGGCCGAGCATACCTGTCCAGAAACTGGCCAATCTGTCCAGTCTTTGCTCGGGCGAGTCACCAGCAGTGCTCGGCCGAGCAATCAGCCAATGCTCGAGGCTTTATTTTGATTTACAAAATCAAAATAATAACAAAAGCTGGGGTTGTCTGCGTAGGCAAATTCGGTGCTACATTCGTATCCGCATGATGCGCACATGCACGAGTACGCACCTCGCAAGCCAAGTTGGAAACTTGAATTGCATCAATCCTGCGCGCGCGAGAGAGCATCTATGCTAAATAATCTTGAACACTACTCTAGTGCCCATGTCTTTATACTAGCAATAAGTTCATTTTCTTTTCAATGTGGGATCACTCCACTTTTCTTTTTCCAAATCACTTACTTTGAGCATTTATATCTCATCCAATGTGGGATAACTCCATTTTCTTTTCAATGTGGGATAACTTTCCAACCCACTTACTTTGAGCATTCATATCTCATCCATTCAACAACCATTTTTGACAAAAAAATACTTGATTTTTTGTTCTCATGAAACAATTTAGTAATTTGACAAAATTACCCATTAGAAAATAACCTATAATTTTCTTCAAAACACACTATTTTTCAACAATTTTCCACATGAAGGAAATTCAAGAGGATAGGTGATAAAGTCCAGTAGTCGAAAACCTGCATAGGATAGGTAGGGTTTGCCCTTTGAACCTTTCCTTGTAAATATTTACTCAACTCGTTAATCAGTAGACACAATGTCCTTGAACTGCTAGCTTTTTGTGTAGCCGATCATATACTTTACACAAGTACCTCCCTAACACAATTCGGCTCTCATAGTTATGTCCATTAATGGCCTTGAAACACAATGCCTGGTTCTGTGAGAAGGTCTAAGAATTGAGTCTCACACAATTCTCCTCGAAGCGGCTTCTACTTCTTTCTCACATAGGTGATTCTTTTAAGTTACCCGTTTTATTTCGCATAAAAATCATTAAAAGCCATAGGCTTAACCTCATTCATCTCGGGATGTCACGTTAAGAAATGGGTTTGGGGTTGACCCCTACAGTGATGCTACAAGTCTTTTAACAGTTAGGTTGTTCCTTTGAACCTAGATCTTGGGATCTCCAGTCAGTTAGGTTGGGTTTTCCGCTGTGGTTAACTTCTCAAGAGGCTTTAATCCAATTCCCAATGTCAACTTTGCAACTATCTCTTTACTTAACCCTTTGGTTAGCGGATCCGCCAAATTATCTTTTGACCTTACATAATCAATAATTATGGTGACAGTTGCAATTAGTATTTTAATGATATTATATCTTCGACGTATATGTCTAGACTTACCATTATACATATGACTTTGTGCCATACCAATCGCAGATTGGCTATCGCAATGTATGCAAATTGCTGGCACGGGTTTTTTCCATCTTGGAATATCTTCTAGAAATTGGCGTAGCCATTCGGCTTCTTCACCACATTTATCTAATGCTATAAACTCAGATTCCATGGTTGATCTGGCTATGACAGTTTGCTTAGAAGATTTCTATGATATAGCTGCACCTGCTAATGTGAATAAATATCCACTTGTAGAACCATCAGGACTTGACCTGATGGCCAGAGCACTGGGACACCAACACGGAGGTCATGGGTTCGACTTCCCCCAGTGGTTAGAGTGGTAGAATCCCTCCCTAATTAAATATTAGGCGCCTCTGGGGTGGGGATTTTAAGGGAATTTCAAAGAATTTGAAGGACTTGTTAGTAAATTGACTTACACAAAAAAATGGGGCTTGACTCGAGATGGGCAAGCCTCAAAAAAAAAAAAAATCCACTTGTAGACCTTGCGTCTTTGATATCTGATATCCAATTAGCATCACTATATCCTTATATCACCGCTGGATGTCTAGTGTAATGTAATCCAAAATCACGAGTATATCTTAAGAACCTTAGTACTCTTAATATACCCTTTCAATGGTTTGTTTCAGGATTACTTGTGTATCGACTTAATCTGCTAACAGTATAAGCAATATCCGACCTAGTACAACTCATCAAATACATTAGACTTTCAATAATTCTTGAATACTCTAATTGAGACACCGGTTTATCTCAATTCTTTGAAAGATGAAGAATTTGGTCAATTGGAGTACTCGCTATTCCATTGTCATCCTTGCTAAATTTCTCAAGAATTTTATCCACATAATGAGATTGTCTTAGTACAAGTCCGTTGGGTATTCTAGAAATTTTAACTCCAATGACGTCCTCAATGCCCATATCTTTCATGTCAAACTTCGAATTTAACATGTCCTTCGTGGATTTAATCATCTTATCACAACTCCCTATAATAAGCATGTCGCCTACATAAAGACATAAAATGACATAGCCTTTTTCCATGGTTTTAGTATAGACACATTTGTCACACTCATTTATTTTAAATCCACTTTGCATCATAGCATTATCAAATTTTTGATGCCATTATTTTGGTGCTTATTTCAAGCCATATAATTACTTTACTAATTTGCACACCTTATTTTTTTGTCCATGCGCAACAAACCCCTCAGGTTGTTCCATGTAAATCTCCATTTAGAAATGCTGTTTTTACATCCATTTGATGTATTTCAAGATTTCTCAACGCGGCAATTGCAATTACGACTCTTATTGACGTTATTCTCGTGACGGGAGAATACGTATCAAAATAGTCTAGGCCTTCCTTTTGCCTGTAACCTTTAATTACAAGTCGAGACTTATACTTGTCAATTGTTCCATCCGCCTTCATTTTCCTTTTGAAAATACACTTATATCCTAGTGGTTTTCTTCCCGGAGGAAGGTCCACTAATTCCCATGTGTGATTTTGCAAAATGGAATTAATTTCACTTTTAATTGCTTTCTTTCACAAAGGTCCTTCCGAAGAGCTAACGGCTTCTTTGTAACTTTGTGGTTCACTTTCTACCATATAGGTTAGAAATTCCGGACCATAGGATTTTTCTACCCTAGCTCTTTTGCTCCGTCGAGGTTCCACCTCCTTTTCTTCACTTTTATCTTGAACGTGTTCTTCTTCTATTGAATCTATAACCCTAGTCGATGAGCTTGTCATTTCTTAACTTACACGGGAATATATTCTCAAAGAAAGACACGTCTATAGATTCCATTATAGTGTTTTTGTGTATAGCTTCAATTTTCGAATCATACACAAGAAATCTATAAGCACTACTATTATGTGCATATCCAATAAATATCCAATCAATAGTTTTAGGTCCAATCTTCACCTTTTTAGGTGGAGGTGTGGCTACCTTTACAAGACATCCTCACACTCTCAAGTGTTTATAACTCGGCACTCTTCCATGCCATAGTTCATAAGGAGTTTTGTCTTGTTTCTTTCGAGGTATTTTATTTAATACGTAGTTAGCCGACAACACGGCTTTCCCCCACATGTTATCCGGTAATCCCGAACTCAATAACATGGCATTCATCATTTCTTTTAATGTTCGATTTTTCCTTTCGGCAACACCGTTTTGTTGGGGTGTATAAGGTGCCGAGGTTGTATGTTTAATTCCATTTTGAGCACATATTGCTTCAAATGGAGATTCATATTCACCACCTTTATCACTTCTTAGCACCTTAATTTTTCGATTTAATTGATTCTCAACTTCGTTTTTATAGAGAGTAAACTTCTCTATAGCCTCATCTCTACTTTTTAGAAGATACACATAGCAATACTTTCTGCCATCATCTACAAAAGTCATAAAGTACTTATTGCTATCCCGTGATTGTGTTGATTTAAAGTCACATAAGTCCGTGTGAACCAATTCAAGTGGTTGATTTTCTTGCTAATTTTGCTTCTACACAAGTTTTATATTTTTGTTTACAATCAACTTTAAATTTGGGAATATAATTTGATTTTGTTAAACGACGTATAAAATCAAAATTAACATGTCCAAGTCTAGCATGCCACAAATTAGATAACTCAAGCAAGTAAATGAAAAAGATATTCATTTCATTAGCTTTTGGCTTAACCACCATTACACTTAGCTTGAACAAGCCATCATTGACATAGTCTTTTCCTAGAAACATTCCACTCTTAGACACAGTGACTACATTGGACTCAAACACAATATGAAAATCATGCTTAATTAAAAGCGATCTGAACACCAAGTTCTTCCGAATATCGGGCACATAAAGCATGTAGTTGAGAATCAACTCCTTCCCGAATGTCATCAAAACCACTTTCAATTCACCTTTGATTTTGGAAGTGGACGAATTCTCCATGAATAGCTTCTCGCCATCCTTAGCAACAAAAGTACTAAGCATGTATTTGTTGGAGCACACATGTCTAGAAGCACCGGTGTCAATCCACCATTGATTTGGGTTTGAACCTACCAAATTCACCTCGGAAATCACATTCGCGAGGTGCATCTCGGACACGTCCCTAGCAATGCCTTCCACCATGTTTGCCTTACGAGCCTTCTTGGGCAACTTGCAAGCATGAGCCTTGTGGCCTTCACCACCACAATTGTAACAAGTTCCTAAGAACTTTTTCTTGGAAATAGCACCCTTTGGTCCCAAGTTGGAACGTTTTGAGGTTGACACAACCTTCCCTTTTCCATTACCATGGCCTTTGCCTTTAGAGCTTTGACCATGCTCCACCACATTAGCCTTAGCCACACTAGAAACAAGCTTTTTCTCAGTGGCCCTATTGTTCTCTTCAATACTCAATCGAAGAATTATTCCTTCAACATCCATTTCCTTTCGCTTATGCTTAAGGTAGTTCTTGAAATCATTTCAAGATGGAGGAAATTTTTCAATGATTGCAGTCACTTGGAAACTTTCACTTATGACCATAGCCTCTACATGAATCTCATGAAAAATTGTTTGTAACTCATCAACTTGAGATTTCACACTTTTGTTGTCCACCATCTTAAAATCAAGGAAACTGGGAACAATGAACTTCTTTATTCCCGCATCCTCAATTTTATATTTGTGTTCCAAAGACTCCCATAATTCCTTAGCAGATTTCTTTTCATTAATCACATTGTAAAGAGAATCTAAAAGCGAAATGAGGACATAATTTCTTCACAAGTACTCCCCATGTTTCCATGCTTCAACCGCAGCCAAGGTTGTAACTTCTTACTTACCTTTGGCATATCCTCTTTCAGATATTTAACCAAATTCAAGGTAGTGAGATAGAAATGCATCTTTTGTTGTCAACGCTTAAAATTGTGGCCAACAAACTTCTTTGGCTTTTCAACATGAGGGGTCGGGATATAGATTGTTGGAGGGTTAGTCACAATAGTTGAGCCACTTCCATTTCTAGTTTGTGGTCCAGTTTGGGTCTCCGTAGTGTTGGTATCAGTCGTCATCTGAAACACAACAACGAGTTAGTATAAACAGTTCGTATAAAATCTGTAATCAGCTCCCTCTGTCAGGAATATGTCTTACAGAAAGAAATTGTTATCGGTAATACAGAAAGAAATTACAGAAATATAAGAATACAAAAATAAACTGGAAATACGAAAGAAAGCTTAATGTTATTGTTGCACGAGCCCAATGCTAATCACTGTCTCCTTAAGATATATTCGTCCTCTCACCGAGTGTGCTTGAGTTTTGGTGGAACGCTTGTCTCCCAGGATAGAATGTATGGACCGGAGGTACTTTGCACCTAAGTATCCCGGCAAACTGAAATGCGCTTGGACAGTATCATCTCTTGTATTCTACGTATGAAAGGAGGCCAAAGCAATTGAAGAACAATATGCATGAAGGAAATGGAGGAGGATTGCTTTCTAAGTGTGTCAACAACTGTTGTGAACTCTCCAATTTATAGCTGTCCAAGATCAAAACTGAAAGCTGTCATTTAATCCGATATTAAGCTCCCATTGATCCGAAATTAAAATAGCCATTAATCCGAAATTAAACACATTTCGGTTTCAGTTTTGAATGGTCTCAGCTGTTACACATTTTGAAATTTAAAAGATATTAGCCGAGCAATCAGCCAATGCTCGAGGCTTTATTTTGATTTACAAAATCAAAATAATAACAAAAGGTGGGGTTGTCTGCGTAGACAAATTCGGTGCTACATTTGTGTCGACAGGACGCACACATGCACGAGTACGCACCTCGCAAGCCAAATTAGAAACTTGATTTGCACCCCCCTGCGCGCGAGAGAGAACATCTATGCTAAATAATCTTGAACACTACTCTAGTGCCCAAGTCTTTATACTAGCAATAAGTTCATTTTCTTTCCCATGTGAGATCACTCCACTTTTCTTTTTCCAAACCACTTACTTTGAGCATTTATATCTCATCCAATGTGGGATAACACTATTTTCTTTTCAACATGGGATAACTTTTCAACCCACTTACTTTGAGCATTCATATCTCATCCATCCAACAATCATTTTGGAAAAATAAATACTTGATTTTTTATTCTCATGGAGTAGAACACAAACTCACAAACAATTTAGTAATTTGACAAAATTACCCTTTAGAAAATAACCTATAATTTTCTTCAAAATACACTATTTCCAACAATATGTATCATAAAATTTAATTTATATTACAAAAAAATATAACTCACTTACTATTAAAAAGAAATTGTTTTACAACCAATATGCACATGTCCTGAATCCCCATTATGATAGTTCATAAGTCGGTTAAAATCCTTAAAACAATAAAGCAACTTTTATAGGGATTTTTACCAATAAGCCGCTAATATAGGATGAAATTTATCGATAAAAACATTACAGTTCAATTTTTACATTAGAATCCTTAGGTTGAAATTAAAACCCCCTTTGAGTACTTGGACTTGTTTATGATTATTTTAAATGACTAAACTGCCCCTTTCCACCCTTCGTCTGTCACACGCTCACACTTCAATCATCAACACACTCTCGCCCTCCTTCCTTGATTTCACAACCCTAAATTTCACCTCTCTTGCTCTTCTCTCTCCAAACCTTCACTCTCTCCCCACCTCCAATTCCATCTTCATCCACCTCAACAATGTTGGAATAAATATTACAAAATCAAATGGACATTACAGAAAACTTTTAAAACAGAAATAGAAAAGAAAAGAGAAGTAAACGAATTTGTCGAAGATGTCCGAGTCATGTGAAATCACACTCTCCTTAAGACAAATTTCGCCCCCTTACCACGTTGTGCTTGAGATTGAATGGGACGATTGCCTCCCAGGATGAAACGGATTGACCGGATGGTTGCTGCACAATAGGACCTCCGGCGAACTGAAGTCAGATGCTTGGAAGTTATCACCACCGGATGCAATATGCAGGAGGCCAAAGAAAAGATTTTTCAATATGCAATGAATTCAAGGGTTGAGAGATTTTGGAAATCAGTCTGTCTTCTTCTTGTTGTGTTCTTCCCTTTGTATATTAGCCAATGAGATTAAAACTGCCCGAAAATTAAAACAATGTTTTAATTTTCTTAATCAATGCCATTATTGAAATAAATAGGCTTAATCAATTAGCTCATAAGGCACTTACACAGCCCTTTGAGTCCTTGCGGCAGTTACACATCTATTTGGAATCATTTGGAACATTTTTGGCGCAGGAAAGTTTCTGGCATATGCAGCTGCCGCCTCGGACATAGCCAGGCGTCCGCCTCAGAGAGGCTCAACGGGACAGCCCTTACAGACCTCAAGGCAGCCACATCATGCTAGTCCAGGCGCCCGTCTCACCTTGGTTCAACCGAGCAGCCTTAGCGCTAGTTACAATGGGTCAAGTTTCGAAAAAAATGCAAAAAGTGGGCTCGTGTGGACAGGCAATTTTGGAGCTACATTCGTGTTCGCAGGACGCGCACGAATTCGGTAGCCCGAAGCCTATTTTGGTCCATGATTTGCACCGCCCCTGCGCATCTGTGCGCGAGAGAGAGCCTCTATGCTCCACAATCTTACTCCCTACTAAAGTGTAGGAGTATATAAACTCATATCCTTTTACATTCCTTTCCAATGTGGGATAACAACATTTCCCACTTCCAACCCATTTACTTTGAGCATTAATATCTCATTCATCCCTCAACCATTTTGGACAAATGAATATATGATTTCAATTTTCTCATGAAATAGAACACAATCCAACAATCAATTTGGTCATTTAACAAACAACCCATTTAAAAAATAATATATTATTTCCTTCAAACACACATATTTTTTCAACAAACAACACCTACTTATGCGTAAACTGTAATCACAATCTCAATTTCTCTCCAATCTCTGTTTCATTGATCGAAATCCTACAAAAACCCACTTCCCACAATTGGCTAAAACCCGATGTAAGAGGTTCCCCACAAACCCATGCCTTGTATAAGACCCTATTTGTTTATGAACGAGCCCTAATCAACGTCCGTGCAGGCGAAATGGCTGGTGCATCCACGTTCGTCTGTCTTCATCCACTGGATATTATTTAAACAATGATGCATAACAAAGGAGCATCGCAGATTTATGAGAGCACCCTTGGTGCGGTTATCAAGACATTTCAAGATAAGGTGATTTTGGGATTTTTACAGTGGTGTATCCGTCATTATTGTGGGTTCAACAACATTATCGGTGGTGTATTTTGGGACTTATGAGTTTGGGAATCGGGGAAAATTGACACAGCTCTCACTGGTGCTTATCCCTCCAACGGGTGGTGCAATGGGATATATTGTGTCATCAGCTATAATTGAGATCTTTGGAGAAAGATGGTGTGTTGGGTCTTTATGCAGGGTATTATGTTACATTGCTTAGGAAGTTACCTGCTGGGGTTTTAACTTTTGAGTTACTCGTCTTTCGAGTACTTAAAATCAAAGATCAACAAGCAAGTCAATGTCGGGGGAGGAGATATCGAAGTTATTTAGATCGGAAAACTTCGATTGTAATTCACCAGAAAATCGTTTGTTTGCTATATGTGTGTGCCAAAGCCTTACCTTCACCAATATTTGGTGCAACAGGCCCTTCAAAACTAAATTCAGAATGTTAAAACAGATCGTAAACTCCTATATATTTTCAGGTTTTCTCTCATTCCTAACAACTGTATAATAATACAACTGTGAAATCACACAGCTGTAGAATTATACAACTGTGAAATCAATTGAAAAATGATTTTACAATTGAAAAATGAAAATTGACACAATTATGAAATCACACAACTTTGTAATTATACGACTATAAAATCACACAACTGTGTAATCATACAAATGTGAAATCAATAGAGAAATTATTTTACATGTGAAAAATAAAAAAATGACACAACTATTAAATCACACAGTTGTGTATTTATAAAATTGTGAAATCACATAAATGTGTAATAATACAATTATTAAATAAATTAAAAAATGATTTTACATGTGAAAAATGACACAACTGTGAAATCACACATTTGTGAAAAATAGAGTGACATGGGCAAAATGTTCCAGAGACTTATTAACGAGATTTGAAAATGTCAATCCTTAAATATGTTAGAATTTGGTTTCAAATATTAGGTTTGACCAATATTTGACCAAAAATTAAATGTAATTTTATTTTATGCAAATGAAAATAGATTTCATATTTGTAATCTACATTTGGAGTAGATTAATGTGATTTATTTATTTTCTCAAAACCAAATTGTGGTGAATGAGAAATTAATGCTCAAACTATGCAATTTATAATGGGTTTATGAAGAGTTTTTTGAATATGAAAAGTCATATCTCACATCTATATGAGTTGGTCTTATAAAAAACTAGTTTTTTCCTTAAGATAAGGAAAAACGTGTTTTTTCAAAGTGCTGGACATTTTATTCAAAACAAACAGTGGCATTTTCGTAATTACTGACAACCATGATAAATGCGAGTGTTAATATTACAAATGACCAGTGATTTCATACTGGCGTTTTATAAACATGAAACTGACACTTTTCTCAAGTGCCAGTGTTAATGTTAAAAATTGCCAGTGAGTACACTGGCACTTTTTTACATTAATACTGGCAGTTATTAAAAGTGCCAGTGGTAGTGTTAATAATTGCCAGCCATTACACTGGCACTTTTTAACATTGATACTGACACTTATAAAAGTGCCCGTTGTAATATCAATAAGTGCCAGTGTACATGTGCTGGCACTTTTTTACACCAAACACTGGTACTCTTTTTTGCTGGCACTCATAAACACATGCACTGGAACTCCAAAAACACATGCACTGGCACTCCAAAACACATGCACTGGTACTCTTTATTGCTGGCACTCAAAAACACATGCACTGGCACTCAAAACACATGAACTGGCACTCAAAAACACTTACACTGGCATTAGTTTACACTCACACTGGCACATCAAATCCCTAGCACTGGCACATCAAATCCCCCACTAACAGCAAATTCCCAAACTGGTACTCAAATACATATACACTGGTATTCAAAAAAATATACACTGGTATATCCATGGCTTACAAAAAACATCCGTTGGTTTTCTTGAACGGACGCTCTGTTTCATCTTCATCGGAAATATCCATGGCTTTGAGTTTGCCGATGATATTGTTGAACTCCGAACAGATCTCCATCTCCGATCATCTTCTTCGTCGTCGATTTTGATGGGTTTGGATCGCGTTGAAAGAGTTCAATTAGGTCTAGGTTGAGGAGTGATTGAGGGAGAATTGAGTGAGGTCGTTGTTTTGGGGAGAGCAGATAGAAGTGGTGGAATTGATTAGCCGGTGAATGGGTTTAGAGATGATGGAGAACGGTGAGGAAATTTTCGATGGTTTGGGGTTCGCCGTCGACGTCGAAGTAGGATGAGGTAGTGGTGGAACGGAGGTGGGAGATTGAGGGGATTTGGGTCGCCGGCGAATGGGTAGAGAGAAGACGGTGTGGAACGATCAACGATTAGAGAGAGAAGCTCTTTGAAAAACGTTTAGAGAGAGAGAGAGCGCGACAAATTTTACGGTAATTTTAAAACACGTTTTTTCATAAGCTTATGAAAAAACGCGTTTTTTACAAGATTTTGGCCATCTATATATATATATAAAGGTTGAAGTGAATAAAACACTTCAATAAGCCCATTTTCCTTCTAAACCATAGATGGTTCTAGAATGTTAGTTTGTTTCAAATCAACTGATCAAGAAAATAATTAATGTCTTTAAATTAACCTAATTACCCTTTTCTCTTCCGTATTAATTAAATGCAAATGAAGTATTACTTTTTTCTTTTAGTCACTATACATAAACCCATTTTTCACAAATTCATAAATATCATTGCTTTACAAACTCTTAGTTTTGCAAGTAAAAATAAAATATGACAAAAAAGGAATGGTAAAAATACATTTAGAAAAATAGTTTGGGATAAAAAAGATAATTTATCTTGGACATGGAATTCTTTCATTTAATAAAATGATATGTTTAACTTAATATAAATTTTAAAATTCTATCTTGGATACAAATTGTATAATATTAGTATCTTTAAGTTTAAAATTATAAAAGAAGTTTTATTCTTAAAATAATATAAAAATAATTATTGTATAACTTTTTGGTTATATTTCAATCAAATAGATTTTTAGGTTTAAAAACAAAACTTAATTAGTTACACATATATGTTTGTTTATTTTTTTGTCTAAAAAAATATATATATGTGTAACTTTATAAGTTTTTTTTTTAAATGGTTATTGATTATGTATAACAATGATATTTATATATTTTTTTTTCTTAATTGTTGAGTGTCTTTTAAATGAAATAGTTATTGATTATTTTTAGGGATCTGTAATATTAATATTTTCTTAAATTATTTTTTATTTTTATAAAAAAAAAATTCTTTTTCTTCATTAATTTATTCAAACTAAGTATTTTTTTTAGCTAATAGGTATAATGTATTTTTTTATTTTTTAAAATATATTAAAATCTTATTTATCCACCTTTTTAACACAACTTTTGAGTTTATTATTGATAATTTATTTGTTAATTAAAACTCTAAGAAAATAATAAAATGAAATAATATTTTTAATGTCTTATTGAACCATCTTCTTAAAGAGTAATATAAATTTTAGTTTCAATTACTGTTATTTAAGTGAACTTTCACAAATAAAAAAACTGGTAAACAAAAATTATAAGAAAGGATTTTCAAAAATTGGGATAATTAATTTGCATTGAAAATTTAAGTTGATTTTTGGGGGTTATAAATTGTCTATTTGTTGCTAAAACAATAAATAAATGTTTTCTTAACTATTTCAAAATATTTTTCTAAAACAATCAATTTATATGGATTTTTTAAATAAAAACTATAAGATAATTTTTTAAAAGAAAACTATTTTATAATATTGGTTAGAAAATACGATATATTACTTTATAAGGTTATACAAAAAAAACTATTTTGAAAAGACACAGAATAATGAAAAAATCAGAGTTGTTGATAATACTAATTACGCATAAATGAGATAATTATTTCTATTTAATGATAGTCATGCAAATAAAATGTGATAATTATAGTAACTATTTTTATTTATTTCATGTTATTTATCAAAGTTTTTTGGTCGTGCGTTTAACGCACGGGTGTTAGACTAGTTGCCTATAAAGCACAAAGTAGGAGAGTTTATAAATTCATTCACTTCAAGGAGTTAACAATCAAGTGCTGTCCACCTACAATGCAGCCTAGTGGTCCATTGGGCTAGCTATGCAAATAGTGGCCCAATTGTGCTAGTTTTGGACTAGCTCAAATTTGAATCACGAGGATGGTGTGAAGCACCATCCGAGCTCGAGCCAGCAAAGCGCGCAAAGGGCACATTGGGCATTTTAGGGCACCCAGCTAGATGGTTCAGCTTGTGGGTTGAACCAGGTGGTTCGGTGCATGCAGTAGTTCGAACCAAGGGACGGTTCAGTTCGGTCCATAGATGCCCAGGTGGGGCGGGTCACAAATTGGGCTGAATAGGTGCAGTGGGCGAATGGATGGGTTGAATATGTGCAATGGGCGGATGTGTCCATTCGAATGGACATGGGTCGATTCAGATGGAGGATCTGCGTCTCCTGGAATGGGTGTAGGTCGCTCCGCTCAATCTGGTGCCTTGATCAGGATCAGATCGGACGGCACAGATCCATCCGATCTGAATTGTGTTTATTCTCTAAAAGGCACCACAACTGTTGGAAAACTATAAATAGCCCCCCAGAATGTCAGTTTCATTCATTACATCATCCAAGCATTAGAGAAATATGTTAGTTAAAGCATATTGAAGCATTCTTATTCATTCAAAGTTCAGAAATTCCAAACGCCGTTAATTCGCGGTCTTTTGATTTGAATTGATTCCATCAGGAGTCGAAAAGTCGTTTTATATTACAAGAGAATTGCCGCTAATCCGTCAGCACTAGTGGGGGGCAAATTATTATTACGGAGATTGTGTTTCACAAGAATCGACTTCCGTCCCAGTTAAAAATTTTATTTATGCTTTATTTCCTGCCTCTTCATCTCCTTCTATTTTCCCATTTTCAAGAAATAATTTATTTTGAATTTTTTTTTTTAATATTTTCGATAACAATCGTAAGAAGAATTTATTAAACAATTTTCTTGGAAATGGCTAATGAAAATGATACCTCCCAATCTTCTGGGCCTATTCTCAATCAAACCCAAGATACAACTAATTAGAATGTTGCATCTTCTTCTGATTCGACTCACCCGGGCGGCACATGCTGAAAAACCTACAAAGTTTACGGGGGTGGATTTTAAGAGGTGGCAGCAAAAGATGTTATTTTACCTGACCACCCTCAATCTGCGTAGGTTCTTGAAAGAGGACCCCCGTGTTATACCAGTTGATGATCCCGACAATCAAAGACGGGTTGCCAAAGAGGCATGGGATCATGGTAATTTCTTGTGTAGAAATTACATATTGAATGGGTTGGACGATGCCCTCTACAGTGTGTACTGTCTCGTTGAGACGACCACAAAAGTACAAAATTGAGGATGCCGGTTCAAAGAAATTTGTAGTCGGCAAGTACCTTAACTACAAGATGGTTGACACAAAGACTGTGGTCAGCCAAGTAGATGAGTTTCAGTTGATCCTGCATGGATTAATTGTTGAAGGGATGATTGTGAATTAACCATTAAAGGTGGCATCAATCATTGAGAAATTACCACCAGTATGGAAGGACTTCAAGAACTATCTTAAGCATAAGCACAATGAGATGGGGCTAGAAGACCTGGTGATTCATTTTCAAATTGAGGAGAATAGCCGGAAGAATGAAGATTATGCTAACAAAAACAAGATGGAAGCAAAGGCCCACTTCGCTGAAGCAAGCACAATCACAAGCAAGAAGAGGAAGCATTCAAATGCTTGAAAGAAGCCGACCAAGAATTTTAAAGGGGCCTGCTACAGTTGTGGCAAGTTCGGTCATGTAGCTAAGGATTGTCGGCACCTAAGGTGGGAAGACTTGAGAGACAACAGGAATCAAGCTAACGTTGTTGATGATATGGAGCTCAATTTTGCTGTTGTAGTATTTGAAACTAATTTGGCTAAGTTGGATGATAATCCAAAAGAATGGTGGATGTATACATGTGCTACCCGCCATATTTGTGCAGATAAGGAGAGCTTCTCGTCCTACACTCCCATTTCTGGATGGAAGCTATATTTGGGAAATCCTGCTACTTCCAATGTTCTGGGCATTGGAAAAGTCGTGTTGAAAATTACTTCAGGTAAGGAGTTGATTTTACTGGATGTGCTGCATGTCCTAGACATCCGTAAGAACCTAGTTACCGGTGCTCTATTGAGCAAGACCGGTTTTAGATTAGTGTTTGAATCCGACAAGTTTGTGTTGACCAAAAATGTTCTTTTCCTTGGAAAAGGTTACCTCGAGAAGGGCCTTTTCAAGATAAAAGTAATGAACGTAATCCGCTCTGATGCGAAGAATAAAAGTGTTGTTTCTTATGTTTAATTGTTGGATAGTCCTAACTTATGGCATGATAGATTAGGACACGTAAATTTTAACACAATTAAGAAGTTAGTGAATCAAGATTTAATTCAGATATCTAAATCCGATTCGACTTACAAGTGTGAAATTTACGTTGAGGAAAAAATGACTAAGGAACCATTTAATGTAGTAATGAGAAACACAACATCTCTTGAATTGATTCACACAGATATTTGTGATCTAAAGTTAGTGCAAACTCGAGGTGGGAAAAAATATTTCATTACATTTATAAATGATTGCACAAGTTATTGTTATGTATATCTATTGAAAAGTAAGGATGAAGCCTTAGGAGAGTTTCATACTTATAAGAATGAAGTTGAAAATCAACTTAATGTAAAAATTAAGAAGATTCGAAGTGATAGAGGAGGAGAATACGTTGCTCCATTTGAAGACTTATGCTGGGAATCTGACATAATTCATCAAACGACATCACCATATACACCTCAGTTTAATGTAGTAGATGAATGCAAGAATCGTATTATTAAGGAGATGATGAATGGAATGTTGATAAGCTCTGACTTACTTGATAACTTGTGGGGGGAAGCCATACTCTCTTCCAATTACATTATTAATAAGATACCTAAAAAAGGAGTTGATAAGAATCCTTATGAATTATGGCATAATCGTAAGCCTTCTTATAAATACCTCAAAGTGTGGGGGTGTTTGGCTAAGGTTGAAGTACCTAAGCCTAACCAAGTCAACATCGGACCTAAGACGATTGAATGCATTTTCATAGGATATGCAAACAATAGTACTACATATCAATTTATAGTGCACAAGTCGGAAATTCCTGATATGAATAAAGGAATGACGATAGAATCAAGGAATGCTATATTCAAAATATATTTCCTTCTAAGGAACGGAAAGAAATTTTTTTTTAACAAAAGAACATATGAAACTGCAAATGGTTCTTCTCAAGAAGAAGAAGAAGAAGAAGAAGAAGAAGAAGAAGAAGAAGGACCTAGGCGCAGTAAGAGGTCAAGAGTTGAAAAATCTTTTGATCCTGATTTTCTTTCTTTCATGTTAGAAAATGAACCTGCAACTATTAAAGAAGCTTTATCTAGTCCGGATGCTCCGTTTTGGAAAGAAGCTATTAACAGTGAGATAGAGTCCATTATGAATAATCATACATGTGAGCAAGTTGATCTTACTCGAGGATGCAAACCATTGGGCTGCAAATGAATCCTTAAAAGGAAGTAAAAGGCTGATGGATCTATCGATAAGTTTAAAGCCCGATTGGTATCCAAATGGTTTAAACAAAATAACGGATATGATTTCTTTGATACATATTCTCTTGTTACAAGGATCACGTCCATTCGTGTTCTCATTGCTATTGCTGCATTGCATAACCTTGAGATACATCAAATGTATGTAAAGACAGATTTCTTGAATGGAGAGTTGTAAGAAGAGATATACATAGAACAACCTGAAGGGTTCGTAGCTCCTGAAAAAGAGCAAAACGTGTGTAAACTTGTAAAGTCATTATACGAACTAAAACAAGCACCTAAATAATGGCATGAAAAGTTTGACCGAACGATGCTGTCAAATGGATTCAAGAAAAATTAATGTAACGAGTGTATCTACATTAAAGAAACATCTGAATCATTAATAATTATTTGTATTTATGTAGACGACATGTTGATAATGGAAAGTACTCATGAATTGATCATGAATACTAAAATCATGCTAAAGAAACATTTTGACATGAAAGATATGGGATTAGCTGATATTATATTAGAAATAAAAATTTCTAAAACATCAGAAGGGATTATCCTATCACAGTCTCATTATCTTGAAAATGTTCTTCGAAAATTTAATGCCATACATAGTCCTCCGGCTAAGAATCCAGTATAATTGAATCTACACTTAGTCAAAAATTTAGGTGAACCAGTTTCTCAACTGGATTATGCTAGGATAATTGGAAGTCTAATGTACTTAACAAATTGTACACGTCCAGACATCACATATTCAATGAGCAAACTAAGCAGGTTCAGAAGTAATCCCAGTAAGGATCATTGGAAACCCTTAACAAGAGTATTAAGGTATATAAAGTTTAAAATGAATTATGGGATACTTTATAGAAGATATCCGACAGTATTAGAAGGATACTGTGATGCTAACTGGATATCATATACAAAAGACTTCAAATCCACAAGTGGATAAGTTTTCACAATAGGTTGAGGAGCAATGTCATGGAAATCTTACAAACAAACATGTATAACTCGATCTACGATGTAATCTGAGTTTATAGCCCTAGTCAAAGCTGTAGAAGAAGCTGAGTAGTTAAAGAATCTTTTGGAAGATATTCCTTGTTGGAATAAACATGTGCCTGCTGTACCTATACATTATGATAGTCGATCGGCAATAGGAAGGGCACATAACAGTATGTATAATGGTAAGTCTAGACACATTCGTCGTAAACATAATACCATCAGACAATTGATCTCAAATGGAATTATCAATGTTGACTATGTGAAGTCAAAGGATAATCTAGCAGATCCATTTACAAAAGCTATAAAAAGAGATCAAATGTTTAAGTTGTTAGGAGGAATGGGTTTTAATGCCACAACGAAAGAACATTCTTAACGGACACTGAACCTTGAGAATTAGAGATCCCAATACCTTGATTCAAATAGAGAACTAAGTTTTGAGAGTTCAGTAAAAAAAATTGGAACATGTTTCATATTCATTCATAGAAAATTCAAGTGTATGTGCTTGCAATAGTGGTGAGGGTAAGTTATTTAACTTTTAATGATTTCTATACCTACGTGGTGCAGTAGCAAGATACTCTTTATATGAGATCACATATATAACTGAGAAGTAATAAATGTCGCTTCGAAATGGAACACTTATTAATAAGATACGGTCCAGGGCCGAAATGGACAAAAATGTGATAACAAAAAGTGTTAGAATTATTATTGTGTAAATATTATTATCTCGGTATACACTAAACAGTCAATTGGTTTAAAGCATCACACTACTAATTGACTAGTATATCCGAAAGTATATTGCTAATGAAGGTTTAAAGCCACAAGCTACCGATCCTGATACAATAATAGTTCGCCGAAATTTCTGAACGATTTTGCATACATGCACGCATTAATTGTCATTTATGTAGGAGATTGTTGTAATTTGGTTACAAATATTGGGTTCGACCAATATCTGACAAAAAATTAAATGTAATTTCATTTTATGCAAATGAAAATAGATTGTATATTTGTAATCTACATTTTGAGTTGATTAATGTGATGTATTTATTTTCTAAAAATCAAATTGTAGTAAATGTGAAATTAATGCTCAAACTATGCAATTTATAATGAATTTATGAAAAGTTTTGTTAATATGAAAAGTTATATTCCACATTGGATAGAACGCACAAAGTAGGAGATTTTATAAACTCATCCAATTCAAGCAGGTAACAATCAAGTGTATCCACCTACCATGCAACCTAGTGTTCTATTGGGCTATCAATGCAAACAGAGGCCCAATTGTGATATTTTTGGACTAGCCCAAATTCGAAGCACGACACCATCCGAGCCCGAGCGCGCAAAGGGTACATTGGGCACTTTAGGGCACACATTGCACTTCGCATTGTCGCTATGAGCTAAGGAGTCTTAAAGTTTTGTCCAGATCACCTAGCTAGATGGTTCAACTCATGGGTTGAAACAGGCGGTTCGTTGCATGCAGTGGTTCGAACCAAGGGACGGTTCGGTCCATGGAAGCCCAAGTGGGGCGTGCCGCGAATTGGGATGAATAGGTGTAATGGGCGGATGTGTTCATTCGAATTGACATGGGTCGGTTCAGATGGAGGATCCACGTCTCCTGGAATGGGTGTGAGTCGCTCCGCTCAATCAGGTGTTTTGATCAGGATCAAATCGGAAGGTTTAGATCCATCTGATCTGAATTGTGTCTATTTTCTAAAAGGCAACACAACTCTTGGAAAACTATAAATAACCCCCAAAATGTCAGTTTCATTCATTACATCATTCAAGAATTAGAGAAATCTATTAGTTAAAGGATATTGAAGCATTTTTCCTCCTTCAAAGTTTAGAAATTCCAAACACCGTTAGTTCGCATGTATTTTATAATAAAGTGCTTTCATCAGGAGTCGAAAAGTCGTTTTATTTTACGAGAGAATTTTCGATAATCCGCTAGCACCATTGCGGGGCAAATTCTTTTTACGAAGATTGTGTTTCACAAGACTCGACTTCCGTACCGGTTAATAAATTTTATTTTTGCTTTATTTTCCGTCTCTTCATTTCCTTCTATTTTCGTTTTCCCATTTTCAAAAATTAATTTATTTTGAATTATTTCTTTTTTTTTTTGACATATTTTCGATAACAAAATATAGTATTAATTTGGCTAAAAAAATTATTGGTCAAAAGCCTTACTTTTAAATCATATGCAAAAAAATTCCCTAGAAACTGACAGAAAATGAAATCTTGCCGAGAAAGAAGGCTATCTGAGAGAGGAAACAATTTTTTTTTATTTTTTTATTTTTTTTATTTTAAATCTTGCTTTTCGTTGTTTTGGGTGGGTTTGTATGGCAAGACAACTATAATAAGTGTGGGTCTCTTTATTTAAACTTGGTGGCCCTGTTAATATACTTTTATATTTTTATGAGTAATAAACCAGATCACAAAATATTCATAAAATTTTACTTATAATAATTATAATAATTGTATTGGTTACTTATTTTGTTTGGTCTAACTATTGAATAACGTTGATAGATAATTTTGTGATCCTTTTACTACAGTTCCAAACTCGACCACCGGGGTAGTGTCCAACAAGGGAATGCTCCCGACTTTTGATTCTCTTGTTAGGATCGCTCACCTATATAAGAAATTGCAACAAAAGAAATCAAAACAACACATGCACACGGAAAAAAGACAAGAAACACAATATTTCGTGTTTCTGCTTAAAGCCTACTTTACCCAAAATATAAATTCACTATTTTCTCGATATTACAATAATAGATACACCCTCTCTCAACACTCTTTAATATCCTCACCAACTGAATATAAACATACAATTTCCCTCTCTAAAATCTAAATTGTAGGTATATGCTAACTCTATCAAGTCGTATGAAAATTCTAACTAGTGAAGCATATTTATACTGTGAGACACACTCACTTTTCCCCTACCTAACTGATATGGATTACTAATACTCTTCTTAAAGGGAATTATTAACTCTTTGCTAACCAAATAGGATTTTAGTAATATGGATTAATTTCCCAAGAAATCTTCCCTTTACTCAAATTTCCTAAAATCTCATCGACGCCATAGAAATGCACCATTTTCTCGGTTTTCGTCTTCTCCTTTTTGTCATCACAAAAAGATCTTCCAAGCAATGATTCCCCCTCTAAATAGCAAATATTACTCACACTTTTATTCCTTTGAAGAATCAAGCGCTCTCCTTTGTACACTTATATTTTTCTTCTTCCAATATACCTATATGCACAGGATGTCAATACTACAAGTGAAAGTAAATTCACAGTCACATCAGGAACATACTTTACATTCATAGCGGTTTTCACAATCCCATCATAAAGCTTGAAGCGTACACTGCCAACACCTTCAATCTTCAATTTTTTATCATTCCCAACTTTGATCTGTTCAAAATTTTCCTATGATCGCAATGTGTCAAACATAGCTCGATATTTACAAATATGCACTGAAGAAGCGAAATCTAACACCCAATCAGTCTTCTTCTCTTCGCTCACATTAGCAACAACTACAATCTCTATCAATCAAACGTCTCCAAGAAATCTTCCCTTTACTCAAATTTCCTAAAATCTCATCGACGCCATAGAAATGCACCATTTTCTCGGTTTTCGTCTTCTCCTTTTTGTCATCACAAAAAGATCTTCCAAGCAATGATTCCCCCTCTAAATAGCAAATATTACTCACACTTTTATTCCTTTGAAGAATCAAGCGCTCTCCTTTGTACACTTATATTTTTCTTCTTCCAATATACCTATATGCACAGGATGTCAATACTACAAGTGAAAGTAAATTCACAGTCACATCAGGAACATACTTTACATTCATAGCGGTTTTCACAATCCCATCATAAAGCTTGAAGCGTACACTGCCAACACCTTCAATCTTCAATTTTTTATCATTCCCAACTTTGATCTGTTCAAAATTTTCCTATGATCGCAATGTGTCAAACATAGCTCGATATTTACAAATATGCACTGAAGAAGCGAAATCTAACACCCAATCAGTCTTCTTCTCTTCGCTCACATTAGCAACAACTACAATCTCTATCAATCAAACGTCTCCATCACCACTATCAACTGTGTTCACATTCTACTCGTCAACCTTTTTCTTTCCTTTTGAGTTATGCAAACTCTTCATATCTTTACGAAATTGTGGGCAACTCATCTGCATATGACCAATCTCTCTACAGTAAAAGCACTCAACTTTACTCATATCTCTATCTTACCTTGATTGAGACCTTGTTCTCCCTTTTGTGCCACTGCGATTATAACTCATTCCTCGTTCAGAACCTCTACAACTAGTACTTTGTCCCCATTGTAGAATCTATCACCCTCGTCATCCTTTCATTATCCCTCAACGTTTTAACAACATCATCAAGTGTTAAAATAGTTCTACCTCTTGTAGGACTTGGATAATAATGCCAACAATAATAAAGCTTGCTCATCATCTTTAATTGTCTCATCAGCATTAGACAATCGACATACTAATTGATTGAAAGAATTAATATGGTCATACAAGTTACCCCTTTTTAAACATCAAACAATACAAATCCATCTTCAAGAACAACCATTAGTCAACGACTTATACGCATAAATACTAGCAAGTTTCTCCAAAATACCCCTCTGTGACGACCCCGATCCGGAACCTAACACGTGTCCCGAGCGGGAGCGTCCCCAACTATATAAGAACCACCTGAACTTTAAAACTTTTTGACTTCACTTAAAGGGAAACTAACTTTCAATTTTCCAAATTAAACCATATTATAATATCTCCACATGGAGTAAATTTTTAACAACAACATCAATAAATCATAACCTATTTAATTACATCCAAAAACCCCAAATAAAATCTTTACAAAAGGTTTTATATAAAGGACTCCAACAAGGTAGTAATACCAAAATACAATCACATATCCCATCTAGGACATAAACGTACCCAACAACCCAAAAGATGTGTACAAACTCCTCCCCGTTCTCACTGGCCGGTTCCTCCTGTCTCAGGATCTAAAAACATTAAAGGGAGAAGGGTGAGAATAAATCTCAATAAGCTATTATGAATGCAGCAGGATGCCGAGTAAGATGCAACACATAACATGGTTACACATAACACATTGTTAAAGCTGTAAACAACTTACGTTACCTCCTTTTACCTTTTCCGTCTGAACCATAAGTCGTGCAACATGGGAGTAACCCTCCTCTTTTCTGTGAATGCATATTCACCCGTACCAAGTATTTTACCATATTGAGAACAATCAATATCATAGAATAAAAAGAGAGTAATAAATACCCCCAAACAATCGAGATAGTTATTATCATAACTCATCTCCTGTGAACTGCTTAGGCATTATTCACAAACAAATCGTACAACTGAGATAGTTATCGTCATAACTCATCTCTTATGAACTGCTTAGGGAATATTCATAAACAACCCCCGAACAACCGAGATAGTTATTGTCATAACCCATCTCCTGTGAACTGCTTAGGCAATATTCACCAGAAACAACCCCCTAACAACCGAGATAGTTATTGTCATAACTCATCTCCTGTGAACTGCTTAAAGCATTTTCACCAGAAACAACCCTCCAACAACCGGTATACTCGAAATCCAACGCATATCATAAACTTGCAATATAAATTCACACTTGGGATAACAATATAACAATACACTACAAGGAAAATCGGAAATAGAGACGAAAAATTAGAGACGGACGGAGTCTGTAGCTAATTTGGCGACAGATTAGAGACAGAACCAAAAATTAGAGACGGATTCAGATTTCGTCTCTAAATTAGAGACGAATTCAGAGTTCGTCTCTAAATTAGAGACGAAATCTGAATCTGTCTCTAATTTAGAGACGGAATCTGAATTCGTCTCTAATTCAGAGAAAAAATCTGATTTCGTCTCTAATTTAGAGACGGATTCAGATTTCGTCTCTAAATTTTAGAGACAGGTTTTTGTGTCTGTCTCTAAAATAGAGACAGATTCATAATCCGTCTCTAAATTAGAGACAGATTCAGAATCCGTCTCTAAACTTTATAGACAGATTTTAACCCGTCTCTAATTTAGAGACATATTTTTGAATCCGTCTCTAATTTAGTGACAGATTCAACATCTGTCTCTAAAATTTAGAGACAGATTTAGTATCTGTCTCTAAATTTGACTTTTATTCTATATACTTTCATTTGTTTAATTTTTTTCTATCTTTTTTTATATAACTTTTTCTAAAAAAAATCACTAATTAACAAAGGCTAAAATATTGTTTTCTAGTCAATAAAATTTTTTTAAAAAAATAAAAAATAACTATAGGGTAGTCCGTCCCTCTTTTGACTTTTCTTCTATATACTTTCATTTGTTTAGTTTTTTTCTATCTTTTTTTATATAACTTTTTCTAAAAAAAAATCACTAATTAACAAAGGCTAAAATATTTTTTTCTAGTCAATAAAAATTTTTTAAAAATAAAACATAAATATAGGGTAGTCCATCCCTCTTTTAACTTTTCTTCTATATACTTTCATTTGTTTAGTTTTTTTCTATCTTTTTTTATATAATTTTTTCTAAAAAAACCACTAATTAACAAAGGCTAAAATATTAATTTCTAGTCAATAAAAAATTAAAAAAAAATACATATAGGGTAGCCCGTCCCTCTTTTGACTTTTCTTCTATATACTTTCATTTGTTTAGTTTTTTTCTATCTTTTTTTATATAACTTTTTTTTAAAAAAAACTACTAATTAAAAAAGGGTAAAATATTGTTTCTAGTCAATAAAAAATTAAAAATAAATAAAAGAATAAATATAGGGTAGTCCGTCCCTCTTTTGACTTTTCTTCTATATACTTTCATTTGTTTAGTTTTTTTCTATCTTTTTTTAATATAACTTTATCTAAAAAAAAATCACTAATTAACAAAGTCTAAAATATTATTTTCTAGTCAATAATTTTTTTTTAAAAAAAATAAAAAATAATATAGGGTAGTCCGTCCCTCTTTTGACTTTTCTTCTATATACTTTCATTTGTTTAGTTTTTTTCTATCTTTTTTTATATAACTTTAGTTAAAAAAAATCACTAATTAACAAAGGCTAAAATATTATTTTCTAGTCAATAAAAAATTTATGAAAAATAAAAAATAAATATAAGGTAGTCCGTCCCTCTTTTGACTTTTCTTCTATATACTTTCATTTGTTTAATTTTTTTCTATCTTTTTTTATATAACTTTTTCTAAAAAAAATAACTAATTAACAAAGGCTAAAATATTATTTTTTAGTCAATAAAAATTTTAAAAAAATAAAAAATAAATATTGGGTAGTCCGTCCCTCTTTTGACTTTTCTTCTATATACTTTCATTTGTTTAATTTTTTTCTATCTTTTTTTATATAACTTTTTCTAAAAAAATCACTAATTAACAAAGGCTAAAATATTATTTTCTAGTCAATAAAAATTTTTAGAAAAAATAAAAAATAAATATAGGGTAGTCCGTCCCTCCTTTGACTTTTTTGCTATATACTTTCATTTGTTTAGTTTTTTTCTATCTTTTTTTATATAACTTTTTCTAAAAAAAACCACAAATTAACAAAGGCTAAAATATTGTTTTCTAGTCAATAAAAAAAAAATACATATAGGGTAGTCTGTCCCTCTTTTGACTTTTCTTCTATATAGGGTTTAGGGGTTAGTGTTTAGGATTTAGGATTTAGGGTATAGGATTTAGGGTATAGGGTATAGGGTTTAGGGCATAGGTTTAGGGTATAGGGTATAATGTATAAGGGTATAGGGTTTAGGGTTTAGAGTTTAGGGTTTAGGATATAGGGTATAGGGTTTGGGGTTTAGGGTTTAGGGTATAGGGTTTAGGGTTTGGGGTATAAGGTTTAGAGTTTAGGGCTTAGGGTATAGGGTTTAGGGTTTAAACCCTAAACCCCAAACCCTAAACCCTAAACTATAAGCCCTAAACCCTAAACCCTAATCCCTAAACCCTAAACCCTAACCCATATACCCTAAACCTTATACCCTAAACCCTATACCCTAAACCCTAAACCCTAACCCCTATACCCTAAACCTTATGCCCTGTACCCTAAACCCTAAACCCTAAACCCCTAACTCTGAGCCCTAAACCCTAAACCTTAAACCCTAAACCCTAAACTATAAGCCCTAAACCCTTAACCCTACACCCTAACCCCTAAACCTTATACCTTTTATCCTAAACCCTAAACCCTATACCTTGAACCCTAACCCCTAAACTCTAAGCCCTAAATCCTAAACCCTACACCCTATACCCTAAACCCTAAACCCTAACCCCTATATCCTAAACCTTATACCCTAAACCCTATACCTTATACCCTAAATCCTATACCCTAAACCCTATACCCCTAACTCTGAGCCCTAAACCCTAAACCTTAAACCCTAAACTATAAGCCCTAAACCCTACACCCTAACCCCTAAACCCTAACCTTATACTTTATACCCTAAATCCTAAACCCTATACCTTGAACCCTAACCCCTAAAATCTAAGCCCTAAACCCTAAACCCTACACCTTATACCCTAAACCCTTTAGAGGTTAAGGTTTAGGGTATAGGGTTTAGGGTTTAGGGTATAAGGTATATAATGTATAGGTATACGAGTTAGGGTTTAGGATATAGAGTTTAGGGTATAAAGAATAAGATATATATATATATATATATATATATATATATATATATATATATATATATATATATATATATATATATATATGAATTAGGGTTTAGGGTATAAGGTATAGGTATACGACTTAGGTATATTAATATTTCTTAGAAGTTTAAATTATTAAATTATTATTAATAAATTTAAAATAATTAAATTAATGAGTATTATTATTAATTAATAACACTATTATTTTTGATATTATGTATTATTACTAGACATTATTAATATTATTATTAATTATATAATAATAATTACTAATATATTCAATTATATAATTGAATAATTAACAATAACATCATTATTAGTCTTATTATTAAGTATTATTACTAATTACTATTTTCTTTAAAGATAAAATTATTGTTATTGTTAATAAGTATTTTTTTGTAATTTATTAATATCAATTATTACGTAGGTATATTAATATTTCTTAGAAGTTTAAATTATTAAATTATTATTAATAAATTTAAAATAATTAAATTAATGAATATTATATTAATTAATAACATTATTATTTTTGATGTTATGTATTATTTCTAGTTATTATTAATATTATTATTAATTAAATAATATTATTATTATTAATTATATAATAATAATTATTCAATTATATAATTGAATAATTAACAATAACATCATTATTAGTCTTATTATTAAGTATTATTACTAATTATATGATAATGTTATTATTCTTGATATTAGGCATACTACTATAACTAAAATTTTGGATAAATCAAATAAAAGTATGTAAATATTTTAGATAACTTTTTGTAAATTTCAGTAATAAAAAAAATCTAAAATATTTTTTCCTATTCAATAAAAAATAATAAAAATTACTAGTTATTATTAATACTATCATTAATATTATTATTGTTTATATAATTAATATTATTATTAATTAATTAATCAATTATATAATTAATAATTTATTAATAAATATTATTAATAATAAATATTATTATTCTTAATATTAGGTATAAATATTTTAGTTAGCGTATAATATAGTGTGAAATAAATATAAGTATGTGATGTGGCATTGTTTGATTGGATTTCAAAATTCACGCGGATTATGGACCAAGGCAAAATCTGACCGTTCAATAGCTTCGATCAAACGGACCATATTATTCCAAACAAAACCAAACTCCCTCTCCCTATTTCTCTCCTCATTTATCTCTCTCTCTCTCTCTCTCTCTCTCTCTCTCTCTTCATTTTGAAATTACAGAGCAAGAGCACGGTTTTCTCTCTCTCTCATTTCCCGCAGCCCTCACCGTCTCCTTCATTCAGCCTCCGCCGTCGCCATCGTCGGCGCCATCACAGATGCAGAGACATTCGCCCTCCGTCACTCTCTCTATTTCTCTCTCTATTTATCTCCCTTCAACAAACACAAACAGCCTCCCCATTCCCTATTATCTCTTCACCTTCCGCCGCCATCACTACCGTCACCTATCGCCGTCGTCACCCTCCGCCCTCCATCACTCTCTCTCTTTCTCCATTTTTAGTCTCCGTCGGACCTCGGTAGGAGCCAATCAAGGAGCAAGTGGAGAATAGCGGCAGATCCGGCGACTAAAGCAAGCTTTAACACAACAACGAAGTATGAAATTGGGTTTGGTTTTTTAGTCTCTGTTTTTCGATTTTCGATTTTCGATTTGATTGATCTGTTTTTCGATTTGTTTCTTTGTTTGATCTGTTTTTCGATTTGTTTTCCATTGTTGGGTTTGGTTTTTTGGTGGTGTTTTTAGTGATGGTGGTGAATCTGGTGATGGTGGCGCCGGTGATTGAGACGGTGGTAGGGTGGTTGGTGGTGGGGGAAGTATGAAATTGGAAGTGAGGTTTATTGAACATTCCGTTAAATATTTAACTCTTGTTAGTTTATTTAATGGTGAAAGTTTGTGAGGAATAATTTGAGTATAAAAGAAGTTTAGGGGATCAAAGTGTAACTATGAAATATCAAGGACTGATTTGAGATTAATAAAAATGAAGAGACTGATTTGAGAATAATAAAAGTTAAGGGACTGATTTAATATATATTTAAAAATATATATTAATATATTTTAAATATATATATATATTTTTTAAATATATTAATATATATTTTTAAATATATATATATATAATTTTTTTTAAAAAAAATATCAATTTAGCGACGAAAATATCCGTCGCTGAAATGGTTCGAAAATAAAATGACAAATTAAATAGAGACGGAAAATCTGTCGCTAATCCGTCGACGTACATATCTGTAGCTAATTTAGAGACGGACATATCTGTCTCTAATTTAGAGACGGACATATCTGTCTCTAATTTAGAGACGGCCATATCTGTCTCTAAATTAGAGACGGACATATCTGTCTCTAAAATAGCTACAAAACAGCAACGCCCAATTTAGCGACGAACCTGCATCCACGGAATAGCTACGGAACAAATCCGTAGCTAAACAAGACTTAGCTACGAAATCTTCAATTTAGCTACGGAATTTGTCGTAGCTAAAATTGATTTTCCTTGTAGTGATAGGATAATTAAATCCACACTTGGGATAACAATATAAAAATATGCTAAATAAATCCACACCTGGGATACAATGAGACAACATAGTAATTAAATCCACTCTTGGGATAGCAAGGTACAATATGAGAAATATACATTTCCAACCTGGGATACAATGAGACAACATAGTAATTAAATCCACTCTTGGGATAGCAAGGTACAATATGAGAAATATACATTTCCAAACTAGAACAATAGTGTAACATATAACTTCCACACTATTCAAACTAACCACCATGGATATGAAAACGAGTAAGGTCATCAGGTATCATAAACCATTCCTACATAGTCATTACACAACCTTGAATAACCTTTATAAAAGTTCAAGATCTAATTTCCAAGTTTGAACCACTTTGGTGAAGTTACTAATCAAGCTTATCAACCATTTTCCGGACAATATTTAAACTACTTCCCTAATTTCATTTTGACCAAAGAAGATACCGTTGTATAGCTAAAATGTTTCACTACAATTATAGTTAAAGAGGGTTCAATTATATCCTAAGTAGATTAGGTTTATACAGCTTTAAAAATGGTTAAGAGTCATGACGCGTGGATTTCGTAAATGATATTTATCTATCAAATTATCATCAATCATCATCGAAGACCGAAGTGAACCGAGAGTTTGAGGATTGTTCGGGAATTTAGAGAAGTTGGTGAAATGAAATGGCCAAGGAAGAGGATGACCTGGGAGTAAATTGTAGAGAATCTGAAAGAAGGAAAAAGTGAAGAAGCATCTGCTGTGATGGGCGACCGCCCAGGGTAAGGTGGGAGACCGCCCAAGCCGGAGATCCACAAGGTGTTGAAGCTACTGTTGGAGTGGGCGGCCGCGCAGGTAAAGGTGGGTGACCGCCCAGGTGTGAGGTACGCTGAAGCCCAGACTGCTGTGCAAGTGGGCGGCCGCTCAGCCCCCACATGGGCGACCGCTCACAACTGCATTAATTTACCCATCACACTACCCCAGTTCATGTTTAATATTCCTACTTCAACTTAACCATACCCTTTTTACTCTTTAACAATTTCTATTAGCATCAATAACATTCCAAAACCATTATACCATAAATCTTTCAACTTAGATCACCATTTTACCACCAAAATAAATTCAACATTTACCAAAAATCATTTCTACTCAAATAACATCATTTAAAATACCAAAATTCTTTTCTTTCAACAAAATATTCAATAACACATAAGATGAGCAATTATTAGAAGGAAGTCATAATAACTTACAAAAAATGATGTGAAATGAAATATTTACTTTCCGGGCTTGATGCGCTCCCCTCGCCGGCACGATCAAGAATATGCAAACGGATCATAAAATGGAAAGGAATTGGATTTATTATGATTTTTGGAAGGGAGGTTTAGGGAGAGATTTTCCATGGAGGATTTTTTTGAGGAGGTTAAAGGGGAAGAAGATGATGGTGAAGGAATGGGAGGTATGGCTCCCTTTTGACTAATATAAAGGCAATAATTCACCCCTTTTTCACTTAAGCCCCTCAAAGTCTAAGGTAGTGTAACTAACATCTCAACTTCTCTTCTTTACACAAAACACCTCAACTACTTATAAACATTTTACTTTAAACTTTCAAATATTATAAATTCACTACACACTTTATTTTTTTTTATTATTCCAATTAGACCCTTTATCATTAAAGTTAATTCATTTTCATCCTCACTTCACATATGTTATCAAAGTATAAAAATGACACCGAAAATCAACAAGTAGTACAAAATACATAATTGAGATACTACAATCCTAACTCCCACGTGCTCCACACGTGCTAAAAGGGTGCCTAGGATTAGGGTCGTTACACTCACTTTCCCTTAAAGAAAATTTGCCCCGAATTTTAAACTTGTTTACCCTAATGATCAAATAACAAAGATTACTTACCAAGCATTTCCAATTCCAAACCAAGTAACTTCCGAGACGACATGATTCTTCTTCACAAGTCAAATCCGCTTAATCATCATTAGTTAAATAACTCCATACAAACGAGGGATCATACAAATAATTTCTCCCATACCAAGCTTCATACGGTACCAATTCAATACTGAACTGAAACTGCTATTATACGCGAACTCACTAAGGTGAATTAAACATCTCAAGTTGAAAGGAAATCAATCACACAACACACCACTTATTCTCAAGAATCTGGATAGTCCTTCCTATCTGCCCATCTGTCTGAGGATGAAACACATTACTGAAACTCGACTTGGAACTCAAAACCTTGCACCTAGCTTCCCAAAAGCACAATGAATCCTCAATCCCGATCTGGTACAAGGTCGATTAGTACTACACGAAATCAACCAATCTCTCGCATGCACAATGTGTTAATTTCTCCATCGAATACCTCGTTGATATAGGTAGAAAGTAAACCGACTTGATCTATCTATCCACTATTACCCCAACACATCCATCTTCATCGACGTCGAAGGTAGTCCAGTTACAAAATTCCATCGCAATGCTTTCCCATTCAAATCTTCTAACCCTTCTTCAAATCTTGATACCTCTTCGAACTTTCCCGATGAATCGCAATTCTAAATTTATGTTCCTCCTCTAGAACTCGTCTTCTAATCTCTTGCAGAAACGGTACACACATTCTGAGTTGAGGGTTAATTTTCATCCTAATTCAATACAAAATCCTTGGTCTTCCCATCTTGAAACTATCCGATACTCCTCTTAAATTCTGAATCATTGTTGAACTTCCCCTAAGGTCTCCATATGCTATAGGTATAATTTGAATATTCGCAATAGTATCTCACCTTGCGACTCAAAGGATATAATTGTTGACACATAAGCCTTTCGGCTAATCGCATTTGCAATCATAATGACTTTTCCAGGTGATATAAAATAACGCAATTAAAGTCTTTTAATAGTTCCAACCATCGCTTCGGCCTGTTGATCACTTCCTTTCGAGTAACTAAATTCTTCAAACTCTTAGGATCGGTAACAAATCTCAAATGGAGCTTCAAAAAGATAAGGTTCCCACTTAAATAACGCAAAATAATTGCAGCCACTTTCGAGTAGAGGATAAGAAAATTCCGCTTTATCTAAGTTAATTTCCTCGAAGCATACACTATCAATTTTCCATTTTGCAGAATATCACAACCTAACCTTCCTTTAATACGCACTTAAAATTCACGAAGTTCTCACATCCACTAGGTAAGGTAAGGATCGAATCTGTAGTCAATCTATTCTCCATTTCTACCCATATGATTCATCCTTTTTACATCTTACACCATTGGTATATCCTTCCGAGTTAGCTAAATCAACGATTTTACAATTCTTAAGAATCCTTCGATAATCCTTCGGTAGCACTTGCCAACCCAAAAGATCGCAGACTCAATCCCCGTACGATCCATAGTAACATCCGAGCTTAAGACTATAGAACCCAAAATTTGAAATCTTCTCGAGCTAACTCACACTTGCTAAACTTTACACACAATGACTTCTCACAAAGGACCATTAACCCAACTCGCAAATAATTTTCATGATCTTCCCGGAACTTCAATTAAACACAGAAGTCCTCCATCATAATTACCATACAGCCACCCAAATAAGGATTAAAATTCTGCTCATCATACTCATAACCAACACATGGAAATACTCCGATGGACGCACATTTATCATTTATTCATAACTAGCACATAAAATATTTAGAAGGACTTCTTACTCAAGTCTAACACATACCAAATACCCTTCACACTTTTAACCAAAATTTTCTGCCTTTAACGCATATATAACAAGAATACCACATAAAATTTTATCTATATCAAATACCAAGATAAGCAAATTAGGCATAGAAAAGGAGACTCACTTCTTATGATAGTCTACCAATGCACAAAAACTACTTACCCATCCAGGTCAAGTATATCTCAAAATCACCAATTGGTAATCATACCAATCAACTGGCAACACATGCCCAGCTATAACCACATCACCATCGTGGTAAACCAAAGAAGATTCGAGGTACTCCCTCATAAGAGCAGAAACCTCAAACACATAAGACAAATATTAAGTAATATATGCCACATATAAGCAAAATGCAATGCCAAACATAAATGATATGAAACAGGATTCATAAAATATGACCCCTAACTCCTGAGACAGGTAATATACCTCTAATGACCTCTGAGGAATCTATCTCTCTAAGACCCGAAGCACAGACTCGACCTTAAACCTTCTCTTTTGGTTTCCCTTCATTATCTCTTTTGGTACTACCTCTTTGTTGTCCACTGCTAGAAGCTCGTCTCTGCTGCAACCTTGGGCAATACCTCCTAAAGTGTCCCATTTCTCCAAAATTAATACACCTTCCTTGCTTACTCCAACACTGATCTTCGGCATGACCAATCCTCTTGCAAAATTTACAAATCATCCCATACTGTCTGGATATTGGCCGAGACGAAGAAGCTGCAACAAGCTCCCTTCGCACACTCCCTGAAGTTGAAGCCCTTGGTTTTTCTCTGGTGATTCTGGATCCTTGTCCTTGATACTTTGGCCTACTTCTAATCCCACTTTCCGATCTTCCACAATTTTCCTCAATGTCATTCTCGATCTTATACGCTCTATCTACGACTGTCTGATAATTGGTGAAGTCTTCAATCAATAATTTCTTCCTAAATTCAACCTTTAAACCTTTTACAAACCTATGAACTATTCTCGCTTCATGTGATAACAAATGAGGGCAACACCGGGCCAATTCCTCAAACCGGGCTGAATACTGGGCCACCGTCATGTTCCTTTGCTCTAGTCTCAAGAATTCAATCTCCTTCTTGTCCCTTGTAACCATTAAAATGAAATAGTCCTCGAACTACTGGGTGAAATTATCCCAAGTCTGGGGCGTATGATCCCGCTCCCAACTTCCCTTCAAAATTTGCCACCACTGATCAGCTGAACCTTCAAGTTTGAAAACGACATATCTAACCTTCTCTTCGTTGGGAATTTCCATAACCTCAAAGATTTTGTTCATTTCTTCTAGCCATCTTTCTGCCTTCAACGAATCCGGGTCTCCATTAAAGCTCGGTGGATTCATCTTCACAAACCTTTCCAATCCATCACTTTGACATCCCTCAGGTTGATTCAGAGCTGATCCCCGAGTCTCCATATTCTGTACAAACATCCTGAATAAATTTATCATTTTTTCATTCTGAATTTCACATGTCCCCATATTTCCTTCATTTTCTGGAACCCTTCGCTGGTCATCATTGCTTTCGGCCATTAGAACACACTCCTGCATCAAACACTCGGCGTCAATTACCACATACTCTCCCTTAGTCTAGACATCTACCCTTGACCTCTAAACTAAGCTCTGATATCAACTGTGATGACCCCGACCCGGAACCTAACACGTGTCCCGAGCGGGAGCGTCCCCACCTATATAAGAACCACCTGAACTTTAAAACTTTTTGACTTCACTTAAAGGGAAACTAACTTTCAATTTTCCAAATTAAACCAACTTATAATATCTCTACATGGAGTAAATTTTTAACAACAACTTCAATAAACCATTACCTATTTAATTACATCCAAAAACCCCAAGTAAAATCTTTACAAAAGGTTTTATATAAACGACTCCAACATGGTAGTAATACCAACATACAACCACATATCCCATCTAGGACATAAACGTACCCAACAACCCAAAATATGTGTACAAACTCCTCCCCGTCCTCACTGGCCGGTTCCTCCTGTCTCGGGATCTAAAAACATTAAAGGGAGAAGGGTGAGAATAAATCTCAATAAGCTATTATGAATGCAGCAAGATGCCAAGTAAGATGCAACACATAACATGGTTACACATAACACATTGTTAAAGCGGTAAACAACTTACGTTACCTCCTTTTACCTTTTCCGTCTGAACCATAAGTCGTGCAACGTGGAAGTAACCCTTCTCTTTTATGTGAATGCATATTCACCCGTACCAAGTATTTTACCATATTGAGAACAATCAATATCATAGAATAAACAGAGAGTAATAAATACCCCCAAACAATCGAGATAGTTATTGTCATAACTCATCTCCTGTGAACTGCTTAGGCATTATTCACAAACAAATCGAACAACTGAGATAGTTATCATCATAACTCATCTCTTATGAACTGCTTAGGTAATATTCATAAACAACCCCCGAACAATCGAGATAGTTATTGTCACAACTCATCTCCTGTGAACTGCTTAGGCAATATTCACCAGAAACAACCCCCTAACAACCGAGATAGTTATTGGCATAACTCATCTCCTGTGAACTGCTTAAAGCATGTTCACCAGAAACAACCCTCCAACAACCGGTATACTCGAAATCCAACACATATCATAAACTTGCAATATAAATCCACACTTGGGATAACAATATAACAATAGGATAATTAAATTCACGCTTGGGATAACAATATAACAATATGCTAAATAAATCCACACCTGGGATACAATGAGACAACATAGTAATTAAATCCACTCTTGGGATAGCAAGGTACAATATGAGAAATATACATTTCCAAATTAGAACAATAGTGTAACATATAACTTCCACACTATTCAAACTAACCACCATGGATATGAAAACGAGTAAGGTCATCAGGTATCATAAACCATTCCTACATAGTCATTACACAACCTTGAATAACCTTTATCAAAATTCAAGATCTAATTTCCAAGTTTGAACCACTTTGGTGAAGTTACTAATCAAGCTTATCAATCATTTTCCGGACAATATTTAAACTACTTTCCTAATTCCATTTTGACCAAGGAAGATACCGTTGTATAGCTAAAATGCTCCACTACAATTATAGTTAAAGAGGGTTCAATTATATCCTAAGTAGATTAGGTTTATACAGCTTTAAAAATGGTTAAGAGTCATGACGAGCGGATTTTGTAAATGATATTTATCTATCAAATGATCATCAATCATCATCGAAGACCGAAGTGAAACGAGAGTTTGAGGACTGTTCGGGAATTTAGAGAAGTTGGTGAAATGAAATGGCCAAGGAAGAGGATGACCTGGGAGTAAATTGTAGAAAATCAGAAAGAAGGAAAAAGTGAAGAAGCATCTGCTATGATCAAGGTTCTAAAAAGCGCTAGGCGGATGCTAGGCGGCGGAGCCGGGCCTAATGCCTAGACGGGGACTAGACGGGATTAGTCGGGATTAGTCGGGACCTAGGTGGGGCATAGAACTAGGCATTGGAGAAGGGCCTAGCGCCTAGGCGGGGCCTAGGCGCCCTTAGGCGGGGTCTTTTAGAACACTGGCTATGATGGGCGACCGCCCAGGGTAAGGTGGGCGACCGCCCAAGTCGGAGATCCACAAGGTGTTGAATCTGCTGTTGGAGTGGGCGGCCGCTCAGGTAAAGGTGGGCGACCGCCCAGGTGTGCCAGACTGCTGTGCAAGTGGGCGGCCGCTCAGCCCCCACATGGGCGACCGCCCACAACTGCATTAGTTTACCCATCACACTATCCCAGTTCATGTTTAATATTTCTACTTCAACTTAACCATACCCTTTTTACTCTTTAACAATTTCTATTAGCATCAATAACATTCCAAAACCATTATACCATAAATCTTTCAACTTAGATCACCATTTTACTACCAAAATAAATTCAACATTTATCAAAAATTATTTCTACTCAAATAACATCATTTAAAATACCAAAATTCTTTTATTACAAAAAAATATTCAATAACACATAAGATGAGCAATTATTAGAAGGAAGTCATAATAACTTACAAAAATGATGTGAAATGAAATATTTACTTTCCGGGCTTGATGCGATCCCCTCGCCGCCACGATCAAGAATATGCAAACGGATCGTAAAATAGAAAGGAATTGAATTTATTATGATTTTTGGAAGGGAGATTTAGGGAGAGATTTTCCATGAAGGATTTTTTTGAGGAGGTTAAAGGGAAAGAAGATGATGGTGAAGGAATGGGAGGTATGGCTCCCTTTTGACTAATATAAAGGCAATAATTCACCCCTTTTTCACTTAAGCCCCTCAAAGTCTAAGGTAGTGTAACTAACATCTCAACTTCTCTTTTTTACACAAAACACCTCAGGTCCTCAACTACTTATAAACATTTTACTTTAAACTTTCAAATATTATAAATTCACTACACACTTTATTTATTTATTTATTTTTATTACAATTAGACCCTTTTTCATTAAAGTTAATTCATTTTCATCCTCACTTCACATATGTTATCAAAGTATAAAAATGACACCAAAAATCAACAAGTAGTACAAAATACATAATTGAGATACTACAATCCTAACCCCCACGTGCTCCACACGTGCTAAAAGGGTGCCTAGGATTAGGGTCGTTACACCCTCGGTGTTGTCTCCTTTAAAACACTAAATTTAATTTCAGGAGCAAGTGCTATCCTTATCGTACTCGAAGCCCTATTCATAATTTTAGCCCAATATGCATCTTTCATTTCCTCCGACTTGTTCTCTTCCAAAACTTCATCAAGACCCTGTTGATCCAACACGTCTTGGATTGTCATCTGCCACACTGTGAAATCCATCTTCCCATCAAAGACAAGAGATTTGATAGTTTGAACCCCCGTTATTCATATTTCTCAAAACATGAATTTCTTCAAAACTGCTGTTGTTGTCCGACATTAGTTACCAGTGCTTGGGACCTCCGAATCTAATCTTCACCGTTTTGATTAAAGATCTATGAGTCCCGAAACTACACACCAAAAATCAAAACGATACAACGGTTAACAACGTGCTACGCCCATTTTTTCACCACTGCGTTGAAAAAAATTAACCAAAAATCTGCAACTTATTTCTTCGATTTTGGCTCTCTTTTTTTAATGTGACTTATCCCCTTGAACCAGGCTTTGATACCACTTGTTATGATTGCTCACCTATACAAGAAATCGCAACAAGAGAAACCCAAACAATATACACACACGAAACAAAGACAAGAAACACAATGTTTCGTAGTTCGTATTAAAGCCTACTCCACCAAAAATACAAATTCATTATTTTCTCGATATTACAAGAATAAAGACACCATCTCTCTCAACACTCTTGAATACCATTATCAATGGCATACAAACATACAATTTATCTATCTAAATTGTAGGTATATGCTAACTCTCTTAAGTTATATGAAAACTCTAAATAGTGAAGTCTATTTATATTGAGAAGGCACACTCACTTTTTCATTTTCTAACCGATATGCAATTACTATTCCTCTTTCTAACCGATAAGAGAATTAGTAACCATTTCCCTACCCGAAATATAATTTAGTAATATAAGTCAATTTCCCAACACTATTCGGTCCAGAGTGCTGCCCCGATTCAATGAATCTTAGTTACCGATCTCAAAACAAACTACTCCCTCCGTCCCTGAAAGATTGTCTCATTTGTCATTTTGATTTGTTCCAAAAAGTATGTCCCCTTTCTAAACTTAGGCATGAATGTTATTGCAAATCTACTAAGGTACAAGAAGGTGAAGTTCTTCCTTAATAATTGCAAAAACTATATCAGGACAATCTTTTAGGGACGGAGAGAATATTTGATTATATTTGAATTAATTACTGACTTAAACGCAACATAAAAAAAAAGCCCGTCGCAAAAGTTGTCAATCAATCGGGGTAACCGAATTGGCAGTTGTGACTTGTAAACTTTGTAACTCCCCTTTTCTTAGAGATCTTTTTCTTTCACCTTAAGAGGCCCTCCTCCCACTTTGAGTGGGTTTGGTGCTTGTCTTTGTTAAGGGAGTAGATAAAGGAAAGAGATAGTGAAGGACACATAGTTTGTTTCACCAACCATAGGGATTATAATTGTGCTACCCTTCGTCCCGCCCGAAAATGCAAAAATTTGATCTTGCATTGATGCGCCACAGAAAAATGTGTTGCACGGAACTGACCGGGGTAGCAACGGTGACCGGACCGGAAATACACGCTCCACGAGGTCCTAAATAATGTGGGACCTACAAGAGAAAACACCGTTAGGGTGGGGGGATTTTCCCCCCAAAAACCCTCCGGCGTGAGAATCATTAATCCGATTCATAACATATATTGACATAATATTTAACTTTTAGAGAGAGAAAGAGAGGAGAGAGAAGCTCTTTTGTAAAAAATGGGACATACCTCTCAAATGGAGATGGGGGGAGTATTTATATTCCAAGGGTGATGTCATCAATGACATCACCATTCACATTATTTCTATTTGCCACGTGTCACGCTGCTGATGGAGGAGTCTAACAAAAGACTACAACATTTAACATTCAATATACAATATAAATCATGCGCCATGCGACATACAACATACGAGAACCAAGCCGTATGCGGGAATCGATCCATGCTTAGCATAAACATAATCCTTGGCCTAAACCATCACCACAACATTAACATGCGACATACAATATACGGCATGTAACCATTATAACATTAATATCATACATTATGAGTCATGCGACCTACGATATGCGACATGACACATCGACAACCAACACCCGTCATACGGGAACCTCCATCCGACATGCGGGAACGACATCCGTCATGCGGGAACCAATATTCGGTATATAATATATAATATGCTAGGGCCAAGCCATTGGTGGGAACCAGGACCAGAACCACAACAATAAGCATAACCTTGGCTAGCATCGTAATCATAAGCACTCACTATGCAGCATATAACGCACAACATCTAATACGCGGCATACGAAATATAACACATAATATGCGACATCGATCACAACACATATAGTATGCGGCATATAGAATATAACACAGGGGAACCAAACCATAATTATAACTTTGGCTATATTTTCATAAAATGTGGACCCCACATATATACCATAAAATAGGGCCCTATCACGATAAAATAGGGCCCCCAGCGACCATATACTCGGGCCGGGCGGACATTTAACGGGAATAATATTTTGCCATGGTAGCATCGAAGCCCCAGACTCCTTAGCTCGATTATTTATGATCGAGTTGAGGAGTAAAATAATATTCATAACAAAATATTTCTTATCACATAGAGTCAACTCTCACGGTACAGAACATAGGTCCGTTCCGTGATCTTTTCAACACTTTTATTACCAACTTCTCCTTTTACTTCAACTTTTTGCACTTTTGCTTTCCCATTTCAATCATTTACGTAAATTTTTGGTGGTAAAATATGCGAAAACCAATCATATGAGAGCCAACATTATACGGCTCGGATCTATAAGTGCCGGCGACATGAATCTTGGTCATTTGGACTTTCGAAAGACTCTCCTTCCCTACAATTTGTTTCGACAATTACGCAAAAACCTTTCGATCCCTCGACTTTTGGGGGAAAATTTCTCTACGATACGGGTTTATACTAAAACAATTTACTTTTCTGTCTTTTAACTTCGCTTTTCGCACTTTGGTTGTCGCGGTGCGACTTCCACTCTATGATTAACTTTTAACTTTTGATATTGCCTACTGCATTTTGCTTCAATAGTTACCTTTTTTGCTTCGATAGTTTATCGAAGACTCCCTTTACACAACTTATCTATATACATACTACTCCCTTCGAAAGAGTGAGGCTTGTCTTTAGGCAGCCTTACTCCCTAACTGTACTTCTCGCCCTTCAGCTTTACTTAGTTTCGGGGCGACTTACTATTCCTTGTCCATCTGTGCCTGGCGCCTTTAAGCCAGGTCTTTCTCGAACCAACTCTAAAACCAAAATACACCCAGGCCACAGCCTTACTTGGGCTAAACCTTGCGACCAAACCCACTTGGCCGAAACCAAAACTCGCGGCCAAACCTCTTGGCCGAAACCAAAAACTCGCGGCCAAACCCACTTGGTCACACTTGGCTCAAAAACCGCACTAAGGCCACACTTGGCCAAACCGCACTGAGGCCACACTTGGCCAAACCTCGCTGATCAAAGCATAAAAATGCGCCAATCACAACTGCGCCAACTAAAACGCGACAATCACAAACGCGCTAATTGAAACCGCGCTGATCAGAACCACGCTGATCAAACCCGCGCGAACCAAAACCTTATTAATCAAACCGCGCCGATCAGAACCACGCTGATCAAACCCGCGCGAACCACTTGGTCAAACTATCTAATTCCATCATTGCTCAACCTTTGCCTGGCATTTTTGAGCCAGGTCTTTCCTATCAACTTTATCACACAAGCATTTCGGGATGTGAGCCCATCATAACCAGCAGTTCGGGATGCGAGCCCTCCTTTCGGAAGCAGTTTGGGGTTCGAGCCCATCATAACCAGCAGTTCGGGATGCAAGCCCATCTTTCGGTCTTTCCAGACGCCTGGGTCCCTCCCGGGTCGCGGTACTCGCCACTCAGGCTAGGCCAGGAGCTTCGCCACTCAGGCTAGGCTAAGAGCTTCGCCACTCAGGCTAGGCTGGGAGCTTCGCCACTCAGGCTAGGCTAAGAGCTTCGCCACTCAGGCTAGGCTGGGAGCTTCCGAGTCTGCAAGCGCAGATCCCGTTGTGCCTGGAACCACTATCTCCAGGGCTTTTCTGAGCTTGGCCTTTTGCCAAGACTCCCGAGTCTGCCAACGCAGATCCCGTTGTGCCTGGCCTTTCAACCAGGGCTTTTCTGAGCTTGGCCTTTTGCCAAGACTCCCGAGTCTGCCAACGCAGATCCCGTTGTGCCTGGCCTTTCAACCAGGACTTTTCTGAGCTTGGCCTTTTGCCAAGACTCCCGAGTCTGCCAACGCAGATCCCGTTGTGCCTGGCCTTTCAACCAGGACTTTTCTGAGTTGCAAAACTATTCAAACTGTTACATCTCGTCAAACTTTTACTTTTCAAAAGCTTTTCAAACGGTGGCATCTCGCCAACTTTACCTTTTCAAAGCCTTTTCAAGGCAGCGACATCTCGCCAAACTTTAACCTTTTCAAAACTTTTCAAAACGGCGACATCTCGCCAAACTTTTCACTCTTCGAAACATTTCAAAACATTGGCATCTCGCCAAAGTTTTCACTTTTCAAAACCGTGGCATCCCGCCAAACCTTTACAAAACTTTGGCATCTCGCCACACTTTAACTTTTCAGAATCTTTTAAATGATGGCATCTCGCCACACTTTACTTTTCAAAACTTTTTCAACCGGTATGGCATCTCGCCAAACTTTAAACTTTCAAAACTTTTCAAACATTTCAAGCTGCGGCATCCCGCTAACTTTATTTTTCAAAACCGTGGCATCTCGCCAACCTTCATTTTTCAAAAACGTTTTCAAAATCGTGGCATCTCGCCAACCTTTATTTTTCAAAAACTTTTTCAAAACATTGGCATCTCGCCAAACTTTTCACTTTTTCAGAATCTTTTAAAATGATGGCATCTCGCCACACTTTCCTTTTCAAAACTTTTTCAACCGGTATGGCATCTCGCCAAACTTTAAACTTTCAAAACTTTTCAACCGGTAATCAAATTCTTTTCAAAACTTTCTGTGCCCGTAAAAACTCGGGACTTTCTAGGTGCCTGAAACCGTTATCTCCAGGACACCGCGACTTGAAACCGTTATCTCAAAGCCGCAAGGTTTGGCGACTTGAAACCGTTATCTCCAAGCCGCCTCCCCTTTCTCGCCCATAAAAAAGCTGGGACTTTTCTAGGTGCCTGAAACCGTTATCTCCAGGACACCGTGACTTGAAACCGATATATCCAAGCCGCAAGGTTTGGCGACTTGAAACCGTTATCTCCAAGCCGCCTCCCCTTTCTCGCCCATAAAAAAGCTGGGACTTTTCTAGGTGCACAGAAACCGTTATCTCCAGGACACCGCGACTTGAAACCGTTATCTCCAAGCCGCAAGGTTTGGCGACTTAAACCGTTATCTCAGCCGCCTCCCCTTTCTCGCCCATAAAAAAGTGGGACTTTTCTAGGTGCACTGGCCGATTATCTCCAGGACACCGCGACTTGAAACCGTTATCTCCAAGCCACAAGGTTTGGCGACTTGAAACCGTTATCTCCAAGCCGCCTCCCCTTTCTCGCCCATAAAAAAATTTGGGACTTTTCTAGGTGCACAGCCGATTATCTCGAGGACACCGCGACTTGAAACCGTTATCTCCAAGCCGCGAGGTTTGGCGACTTGAAACCGTTATCTCAAGCCGCCTCCCCTTTCTCGCCCATAAAAAAGGCTGGGACTTTTCTAGGTGCCTGAAACCGTTATCTCCAGGACACCGCGACTTGAAACCGTTATCTCCAAGCCGCAAGGTTTGGCGACTTGAAACCGTTATCTCCAAGCCGCCTCCCCTTTCTCGCCCATAAAAAAGCTGGGACTTTTCTAGACGCCTGGAACCACTATCTCCAGACGCCGCGCCTGGGCCTCAATGTCCCCAGGTCGCAAGGTTTGGTGCCAAGGAACCACTATCTCCAAGGCACCGCCCCTGATCTCCAAGCTTTCGCCATCCATCTTCAAGCTTTAACGGCAACAATCTTTATCAACTTTGTCGCAGCTTTAGCGGCAACAATCTTTATCAACTTTGTCGCAGCTTTAGCGGCAACAATCTTTATCAACTTTGTCGCAGCTTTAGCGGCAACAATCTTTATCAACTTTGTCGCAGCTTTAGCGGCAACAATCTTTATCAACTTTGTCGCAGCTTTAGCAACTTTGGCACATGAGCAGTTCGGGATGCTAGCCCGGCATATCAGCAACTCGAGCTTTACCATCCGGCAAAGTAACTTGGCCGACTTTGTCATACTTGACAGAGTACCTGCCAAAAACACAAGGTAGTCATATGCAAATCTAGTAGACACTTCCTTTATATTTGACATAACAAGCAAACATTTCGCAACTCTTTTATGAATGAGAGAAATAATGAACTACAAATGTCCTTTTCATTTTACTAAGCATGTCGTTATGACCATTACTTTTCACTGCTCATCATTTCAAGATCTCAAACAAGTAGCAGGTCAACGCTCCCATATATCACGGTACTTTCATTTTCATTCGATATAGTATGTCTTTTCACAATTCTGACGCAATTTTGCTCATAAACACATAGCATAAAATTCACATGTTTTTCTTTATGAAAATATCATTTTTCTCGCGCCATACTTCTTTTACACTTAACTCGATCAATATCCATATTTTGCTAACTTGATGACTTTCATAATTAAACAAACAAGCAAGGGCATAATTTAGAAATTGGCGCGACATGTTGCCATATAATACTAATCCACATTCATCCATACTTTAGCACATAGGCAACAAGCATTCCATATCATATTACACATTCTGAGGGGCATATTGAAAATCCTTATGTGAACCGTTTACTTGAGCATTACTTTATTGATCTTATACCTTCATATTTATAAGGCACTCTCCACATTAGCGGCCAAGCATATCTCTCATCATAACAACAACATTTTGCAATCATAATATCACATAATCGATTTCATAAATGAATCATAAACTCCATATATTCCAGTTATATTAAGTTTGTCTCATTTATACTAAAATCACCATTATTTTCTTTCTTAATAGATGTCGATACTTAGCATTTTCACGCATGCACCACTGCCTACGTCTCATCCATTTCAAAAAAGTTGCCACATTTAAATTTTATCAAATCCGCATTTTGACTCATAGGTTCACTTAACCAATATCTTTCTACGAATTTATTTTCGCAACCCCATTATAAACGATGGTCGCTAATTCAAATAACTCATATCCCCAGAATTAAATAAAGTCCCATACCGTCTCACTAGAATTTCATATACGAGTCATTTTAAACATACTTTCACTTTTTGTCTAAAGGAATTATTTTAAGGTCAACCCATTTTACCACGTAAGCATAGTGAACAGAGAACACTTTTTACTTTATCAGATACTCATTAACTATTTTTATTTTCAGTCACGCCTATTTATGATCAACAAAGCTTTAGCGACTCATTACCTCTTTTTAGTGACATAAGTAGGCGAGCAAGTTAAGTCAATAATTTTAACATAGCAGTTCAGGACACATTTAATTGTGCTATGTAACAACATTTTTAAGCATGCATTCATATTCTCACGTAATGAGCTTATATGAAAAACCATTCAACATAACTGGAAAAGATGGAAAGAAACAACCTGACGGAGGTTAACGATATTCAGGATGGATTCAACACCAGGTACATCCCACACTTGCCCTTCCCATTAACTTTTAACTTTCTCCGTCCGCTTTTCCTGTCTCAAATTCTTAGCCCAAGAAAAATAGCAATACCATTTTGTCTACTTTTCATTTTATCAAAGTAAAGGCTATAGTGAAAAAAGGAAGAGTTGACCTGATTTATTTGGTCGGCAATCACTGTCTCTGGCGGCTTTCCTCTTCCCGCACCAAATTCACTGCCCAAAAGATAACGAATTCTCCCAAAAAAGGCATGCAATTTGCTATTTCTTGACCAAGAATATATCATTTAAAAACATAAAGGTGATATTGGCAAACTATCTTGAATATAGAACTAAACATAAATTTTCATATGTCGCCAAGCACTTCTTTCTTTTCTCTTCATATGAAATCGCCAATTATCAAAAACATTATTTCAAAATATACTTTAGCCATTTCACGGAGCTTTTTCCCGCTAGACTATAACCATTCATGTTCAAGTTTCTATATCCCATCATTTCTTTTTAGGAACGGGAAACATGTAAGCAACACATTAAGTCGATTTATTCTATTAAGTTGGCATAGTAAATAGAGAGCATATTTGACTTTACTACGCCCCAGAATTTCTAATCATATATTCATTTAAAACACGATTTTACTCGCGTTTTACTTTTCTTTCCATCTAATAACTCTTATTACTGATCGCAAGATTTAATGTCGCTTAACATAGTATCAAGTTAAAGCACCAACTTAGCATGATACACATATTCAATTCATATTCATATCTCTATTAAAAGCGCATTTGCATATACTTGTGATCAATTTATTAAGCATATAATGTTAAGCAGTTATTCACTATAAATGAAAGAGATGGAAAGAAGCGACCTGATGGAAATTTGCGGCAATTTTGACGAGACCCGTCAAAGAATTAACGGAACCAATTGATGCGCCACAGAAAAATGTGTTGCACGGAACTGACCGGGGTAGCAACGGTGACCGGACCGGAAATACACGCTCCACGAGGTCCTAAATAATGTGGGACCTACAAGAGAAAACACCGTTAGGGTGGGGGGATTTTCCCCCCAAAAACCCTCCGGCGTGAGAATCATTAATCCGATTCATAACATATATTGACATAATATTTAACTTTTAGAGAGAGAAAGAGAGGAGAGAGAAGCTCTTTTGTAAAAAATGGGACATACCTCTCAAATGGAGATGGGGGGAGTATTTATATTCCAAGGGTGATGTCATCAATGACATCACCATTCACATTATTTCTATTTGCCACGTGTCACGTCGTGACCATGATGGAGTCTAACAAAAGACTACAACATTTAACATTCAATATACAATATAAATCATGCGCCATGCGACATCTGACATACGAGAACCAAGCCATATGCGGGAATCGATCCATAACCGCATAAACATAATCCTTGGCCTAAACCATCACCACAACATTAACATACGACATACAATATACGGCATGTAACCATTATAACATTAATATCATATATTATGAGTCATGCGACCTACGATATGCGACATGACACATCGACAACCAACACCCGTCATACGGGAACCTCCATCCGACATGCGGGAACGACATCCGTCATGCGGGAACCAATATTCGGTATATAATATATAATATGCTAGGGCCAAGCCATTGGTGGGAACCAGGACCAGAACCACAACAATAAGCATAACCTTGGCTAGCATCGTAATCATAAGCACTCACTATGCAGCATATAACGCACAACATCTAATACGCGGCATACGAAATATAACACATAATATGCGACATCGATCACAACACATATAGTATGCGGCATATAGAATATAACACGGGGGAACCAAACCATAATTATAACTTTGGCTATATTTTCATAAAATGTGGACCCCCTATATACCATAAAATAGGGCCCCCTATCCTGATAAAATAGGGCCCCCCAACGACCATATACTCGGGCCGGGCAGACATTTAACGGGAATAATATTTTGCCATGGTAGCATCATGCATGATAATTAAAAAAAGTGTATAGTAGAATAAATGATGTGAGTGTGAAAAGTGATGTAGGAAAGAGAAATTGAGATCGAGAATAGTTAGTGAATAATTATTATGAGTATGACAAGTGAATTTCACAAATAAATAAGTATTAAAAAGTTTCTATTTTGGGAATGTACCTTTTTAAATTTAAATGAGACACTCAAAATGAAAATTGTGCTTTTTTAGGTGGGACGGAGAGAGTATGTGATTTTTGTTTTTCTGCATTTCAAAGTTTCTTTCTAACTAGCAAAGGCTAAATCTTTTACCATTTCTAGTCCCTTTGTTAAGGAAGCAATCTTCTATGTCAACATCGTCATGTTTTCACTCTTTTCGCTAAGTAGTTGATGAGCTTCTCAGTTGTTATATACTCGTAATTCCGTAGTTTCGGAAATATTGTCTAATTTTTATTTTCATTATCAATTAAATCTAACTTTGATCATAGTTTTAACTTTTAAGAAAATTTAATTATCCTTTTCACTTCAAAAAATTGTGATGGATAGTATTTCTGAAGTAAAATCAATAACTTAATAAAATTATGATAAATGTTCAATTAAGTTGATAATGAAAATCAGCTATACTAACTTTTCGGGACATAAGGAGTAAGATGCTTTTGTACTTTTGCGAACAGAGCATATTTAAACACAATACTCCCTCTGTCCCACTTCAATTGATACTTATTTTCTTTTTGGTCCGTCCCACTTCAATTGATACTTCCCAAAATGGAAAGGAATCTTCACTATTTACCCCACTCATTCTCTCTCCTATTTTACTTTTTCACTCACAACATTCTCTCTCCTAACTATTCCTCCCACTCATTCTCTCTCCTATTTAATTTTTCATACTCACAACATTTACCTTTTTTCTCTTTCTTACATCACTTTTCCTTAATAGTTGTGCCCTTTTTTTTTGTCTCAAATGAAGTGGGACGGAGGGAGTATACTCATTTTTCTGCTCAACGGACAACATGAATTTTAATTTTAGTGGGATTCACAGTTGTCAAATTATCTCGACAACTTAATAAGAAAATGAGGAAATTTGATGAGCCGAACACTAAATACTGCCCGTTGAAGCGTAGCTACAGTGTTCAGTCCCTTTTGTACCTGCTGAAATAGATATGCCTCGTTCCGTGAGATGCAAAATCCACTTTATTGTGGGACAAATTGATATGGCGACAAGATGCCAATGTCCTAGTTTTTAGAGCCACATAAATATCCAATCGAACAACCCTCTTTAGAAACCCGGTAATTAATATATCTAGAATATCTCCCCTTTCTAAACAGTCCGTTTAGTCCATCTCATCTTTTTTTATGTTATTTAGAAAAATTGAATTAAAATGTAAAGTGTGGAATTCGAACTCTAAACCCTCCACTATAAACCAAGGTCTTAACAGCTTAGCCAATGCTTTATTTACGTTTATTTTTGCAATATATTTCATTAGTATAAACTGTGGAGGAAAATTAATTAAAAAAAAATGAAATTTCACAATCAATTAATGAGATTCAATATTCAAAATTTAATTAAGTATATATTTGGGTATAAGACTAGAATTACTCTTATATCTTAAAATTTAAGAGTAAAAAAAAAAAAACCACAAATTTTTACGTTTTCTTTAAAATGTGAAAATTTGTCTTATACAGTACCTCCACTCCGTCGGTCTTATACACTCTCCCCGTCGATCTTACACCTAAATGTATAAAACTAAAATTAGTCTTATACCTTAAAAAATAAGACTAAAATTAGTCTTATAACTAAAGGTATATGACTATAATTACTCTTATATTTTATTACTCTTATATCTTAAGGTATAAGACCTTTGAATGGTCCTATAACAAATGGTATAGGACCTGAGAACATAATATAGACAGCTATAAGCTATAAGACCTTTGAATATTGGTCCTATAGCAAATGGTATAGGACCTGGGAACATAATATCTGCTTGGTATAAGACCTTTGAATGGTCACATAGCAAATGGTATATGACACGACAACATCATATACAAAGTTATACGATCATTGGATGGTCCTATCGCACGTAGTATCGGACCTCACACAATCTTATACCAACGCATTAAGACGCTTTGAATGGCCCCATAAAGAACCCCGGTATATGACTTAACAACATCATATACAAAGCTATAAGACATTTGAATGGTCCTATATCAAGTGATATAGGACCTCACACAATCTTATACCAACGCATTAAGACCTTTGAATGTTCCTATAGCAATTGGTATAGGACTTAATATGTGTAAGACAAAACTTCGTCAACGTCATGGCCTTAGATTTACACCCATGTACCGCGCACTGATTGAAATCAATATTACCCTGGCCTAACCCTGACCCTTGATTCCCAGACCCTTCTCCCCCCTCCTCATCATCTAAAAAGGGGCTTTTACCATACAACACATAATACTCCCTATACTCTTTCTTCAATTCTTCCATAAGCGTCCAATAATAATCAATATAAATCCTAGCCAGTTGCTTATTTCGATGGGAACGGCGTCTCAAAACCTCATCCTGAGTCAAGATCTCAGATTTCGATAGAACCAAATCTTCTTCCGATCCGTCTATCGGCATCAATGTGGACGTTGAGGGATCTTTAACGACTGCGTTTCTGGTGATGGTGGTGGCTGCGGCGGCGTTAGCGGACATGAATGGGCCTCGAAAGTAATCGAGAGTGGGTTTCTTGCGATCGTTCGTGGATTGATTGCTGGTGGGAATGGGGATGATTTGAAGATTGAGGGATGGAGAAGGTGGAGCATGGCGGTGGTGGTGATTATTATTGGTAATTTTGAGAGGAGATGTCATGGTGGTTTGGAAGACATGGAAAGACGTCGGAGAAGAGTGGCGAGAGAGGGAGAGAGTACGTTGGGTGAATGAGGGGTGGGATAAAATTGGTATTTAGAAATCATATTTGACCCGGTCAAAGGAGTTTTGGGTTTATACGGTATTTTGATCTGGGCTTCTCAATGAGTTTGGAATTTTGAATCTGGGTTAGGTTTTTATGGAATAAAATCTGGGCTAGAGGGATAGGAAGGAATTAATCCTAGTTTTTATGGAACAATTATGTGAGAATTTCTTACTTTCAAAGATTTTTTCATTTTTCTTTCATAGATTTTCATTTTTCTTGCATAGATTTGGAGACAGTAGCTCGAGCCGATGTTTTTATAAAAATAAGCAGGTGTTATTATTGATAAATACTACTTTCTTCGTTACTAAATAAATGTTCAAAATTCATTTAAATGATAGTACTAGATTTACCCCCGTGCGATGCACGGACAGTTACTAACGAATAAATGATTAAAATCATAACGAATACAAAAGAAAATAGAGATGTTTGTATATATTGTAAAAAAATTCTATGAAAAATATATTGTCAGTAAAAATATCAGATTGAAGGTCACTAAAATAAATATAGTGTTACATCCGTGTGATGCACGGGGAGTTATTGATGCTTAAAAAGACGAAAATTAAATAAAATGACTAAATGAGACAAACATTTATATACATTGTGAAACACATCTTTAAAAGACAACATTATTGGTACAACTGTCGAAAGAGGAAGAAAGATCATCATTACATATCAATATCTTCGGACCATCAGGATTATAAACTCTCGATAATGCAAAATAATATTGAGAATGCCAAAATACATAGTATCTATTCATTTATTTACATTAACTCAATATGAACATTATTATGATATTCATTTTCAATTTAACTTATTTAATTTTGAGAAGAAAAATAAAAATAATAAAAATATTAACAATTGCGTTAAATGAAGAAAAAATTCCCCAAAACCCTCCACTCCCTCATTAAACCCAACCCACTTCTTCATCAACCTCATTTAAAATACCGATTTATACTATCTTTATTTCTTAGAATATTGAAATGAACTTCAATCGAAATTTTAAAAATGATGGTCATCTTTAACGACATTCGTCTTTATAAATGAACAATTTTTGTAGAAGGATAGAAAAATCGACAAATTTATTAATACTATATATATAGATATAGATATAGATATAGATTTTCAATCAAAATAATTACTATCTTTTAAATAAATTGCATAGTACGAAAAAATAGTTATGCCAAGTTAAGCAACCATATTTTCCGATATTCGTATTTATTAATACTTTATTTACCATGATTCAATTTTTTAAAATAAAATAAATAAATTGTTTGATGTATCGAACTAAAATAAACTTAATAACCATATTTTTCCTTCCAACTCATTATCATATACCCCATCACTTTTATTTTATTTTATATTCTTTATTTTTAAAATTAGTAAAATTATTATTATTATTATCATTATCATTTATAAATAAAATAAACTTTACACTTAATTTATTTTGACTAAAAACATATTGAAAAATTAAAAAGGAAAATTAACAAAGAATAAATAAGAAATTTAGATATAAAAAAATGGTTTTTTTCTGTGTCCAAATCAAATGAAAATAGTCTCTATTTAAAGAGGAAACAAATTATGAATTTTGGTGTAATTTTCATTAAATAAAATTAATTTATTATAAAATAATTTAGATAAAAGAAATGGGTGAAATGATGAAAATGCCCATCAAATCCCCTTTATTTACCACAACATTGTTATTATATAGTATATATAGATATAGATTTTCAATCAAAATAATTACAATCTTATAAATATATTGCATAGTACTCAAAAATAGTTATGCCAAGTTAAGCAACCATCTTTCTCGATATGCGTCTTTATTAATACTTTATTTACTATTAAAATAAAAGACCAACATTAGATAAATATCTACCTTGACTTTTATTAATAGTTATAGCGTAACAGGGAAACAATAATACAAATATAGTGAAATGGAAAATATATTATAGTACAATTTAAAATATTTAATACATAAAATTATAGATATCGAAATATGCTTCAACGATTGTTTTTTAAATAATTAAATTAATTGTTTGATATATCAAATTAAAATAAACCCAATAATCATATTACCCCATTCCACTTATTAAATTGAAACCCAAACCCACATTCATCACACTCCCCATATATATATATATATATATATATATATATATATATATATAATATTAAATAACCATATATACTTTATAAAAAAACAATGATGTTGTTTATAAAAATTAAAATCTGCCATGGAGGGAAATGTCGGAATTGCTCTTAAATGAACGGTTGACACATGTCCGAAAAGAAAAAAAAAAAAAGAAAATCCTCCTGCGTACACGCGCCTGTGTCGGCGGGTGTACAGAACGCGCCATTTCTAGAACAATCACAGGATCGATTTAAAAGGAGACCAACAATGAATAAATATTGACCTTTGACTTTTATTAATAGTCATAGCATAAAAGGAAAACAATAATACAAATATCATGAAATGAAAAATATACAATATATCGTACAATTTAAAAAAAAAATTACAGACAATAATGAGACATTAATCAGATGTAAATATAATCTAATAAATTAGTCATTAAACGAAGGAATAAACAGTTTTTCGAAAGTAAAAATTGTATAAGTCTTAAGGGCATTTACCAAAAAGAACTTTTAAAAGATAGATATTAAAAAGGAAAAAAAAACATACACAAGTTGATTGTTACAAAAAAACTCCCTGAATAGTACAATTTTTTTTTTTAATTTTCATTTTTAAGTTTAAGTTTAATTTTTATTGTATATACTTAATTTTTAATTTTTAATTGAAGTCGTATAAATTTTTTTTAAATGTTACAGAAATCGGATAAAATAATTATGAAATTCAACCAGACAATGAATGGACGCCAAGTGTCCCAGAAAAAAAATTGCGGCTGCATACACGCACTTCTATTCACGCGTGTATGGCACCCGTCACTTTTCAGCCAAAAATATATAATGAATATAGTAGTACTATTTCCTCCGTCCCAAAATATATAATTAATTTTCATTTTTTAAAAAATAAAATAAAGTGTGTTATTTTTTTACATCCATGTTGAATTTTTTATTTCTTTATTTTCACATGAGAAGTAAGGCATATTTTTTTAAATATATTATACTTCTAAAACATTAACGAAATGTATAATTAATATTCATAATTACCTATATATATTTATTATATTTGTCATATAATTTTACGTACGTACTTTTGACTAAAATTTATTATTTTAAAAAAATAAAAAATAATCTATTATTTAGATGGGTTGTATTCAAAATTGTAAAAAATATTTCACTAAAAAACTTAAAAAAAACTTTTTTTAAAAGACGGCTTATACATATTCAACATCATTACAACGCATCATCCTAAACACCATCACTTTTAATTTATTTTATATTCTTAATTTCTTTAATTAGTAAAAATATTATTATTATTATTATTATTATTATTATTATTATTATTATTATTATCGTTTATAATTAAAAAAATGCTTCAAATTTAATAAATTTTCACTTAAAAAAAAAAAGGAAAATTAACAAAGAATAATTAAGAAATTTATATTTTAAAAAGAGATTTTTTTTTCTATGTCCAAATCAAATGAAAGAAGTCTCTATTTAAAGAGGAAAAAAAATTATGAATTTTGGTAAAAAAAAAAAAAAATTAAAAAAATTTGTTTAATATATAATAATTGAAGTCAAAGAAATCGGATAAAATTTTGTTTTTGAATTCCTTCCGGCCAATCATGGGTTGACACTTGTAAAGTTTTGTTTAAAAAAAAAAAAAATTCCTGCAAAAAACGCGCTGGTGTCGGCGCGTGTAACGCACGCGCCAGCGAAAAGTCTGTTTTGCCCTTCGTTGAGCAGCCGACGCGTGTCCTAAAAGCTCAAAAAACAAAGAAAAAAAAAAGCAACCCAATAAGCACTTGCCACGTGTCGTTTCAGTCCAATTTTTTGCCATTTTGCCACCTAGTGAAATGACGAAAATGCCCCTCTAAATCCCTTTATTTATCACTATCTTGTTATTATATATATATAGATATAGATATTAAATTATATGATAAAAATGTGTACTTTTAACATAATTAATATAAATACTCTTGTATCCACTTTCTAAAATTTAAAATTTTATTTAGTTTATTTTGAATAAAAAAAAAACTTGAAAATGGATATTTATCTGATGGAGTCATTTTTATATATTCACGAAAAATTTTGTATGTGGACCAAGTGTCTTACAAATGAGCAATAATGATAGGGATACAAAGAAAAGTCACAATATCTTGCTCACACAAAAAATGAGTTGACGATAATTTATTGGTTGAATCGATAATGGATTTGCTACGCTATAATTAAAAACACCAATAAAATCATTACGTATAAAAGATTTTTTAAACAAGTTTTTGTATGAATATTTTGTGTCTCTATTATTACTCCTTACAATTTTTAACTAAAATTTTGAGGGGGAAGGCCCAATATTAAAGAGGCTTGCTTAGGCACCATCCGACCCCATGGGCTGGCAAACCCCACGAATATATTACTGCACCAACTATTAGGGACGGTCAAATCGGATCGGAATCGGACTGAAATTGGAAAATCGAATCGGAACCGGATCGAAAAAGTCCTGAACCGCCACGAATCGTCACGAAAATTGAAACCGGGGTAACCGGAACCGGTTTGGATAAGGGCCGGTTAAGGGTCACAAAAATGGTGAACCGGACCGGAAAAAGCCCAAAACCGGACGAAAATTCCTTGTTTTTCAATAGAACCGGATCGGAAAAGCCCGGAACCGAATCGAACCGAGGAGAAAACCGGAACCGAAGTAACCGAAACCGGGATAAGGCCAGGCCGATTAAGGGTCACCATTTTAACGAACCGGAATCGACGATTTTCAGCCCGAAACCGGTTTTGGCCATCCCTACCAACTATACATGTGGAAGGTGGAACACTGGGCCGTAGTGTGGCAGTGCTTCATTTCCAATTTGAATGACAAATACTTGGGCCTCGTTTGCTGGTGGGCCTCGTGTTTGTTCGTAGTTATTATTATTATAACCGTACGTAAATATGAATATCAAATTTCATTAGAAATATTCGGACGATATTTTCGTTTTAAATGGCAAAGATGCATAAATATAAAGTTATTAGTGATAAAAATTTGGTAAAATCCATTAATTTTTTTAAAAATAAATACTCTTGGAAAAAAATACCAAAAATACCCTATTAAAAACTTTCAAATCCAAAAAACTCAACAAATAATTTTCATGTCAAAAAACCCTAATATTAGATATTCAATACCAAAAAGTCCAAAATTTAATGGTTTAGCCAATGTTAACAGATTTGGCAATTCATATTACTTCAAACATGATTTTTATTTCTATTATGAGTTTACAAAGATAAAATTTATCCATCTTAAGCAATTATAGAATAAATATTCAAAAAATCTAACAAAGTAATAATTTCAATAGTAATTCTAAAAAATAATAATGATAGTGATAATTTTTAGATTTTTAATCATCTTTTTATCTATTATTTTATAATTTTATTACAAAATTTAATAATTACATTATATAAGCATGATTTTCTAAAATTATTAGACATGGTATCATAAATTTATTTTTTTATTATTTTTTATCTTATAATAAAAATAATATTTTGTATTATTATTAATTATAATTATTTATCTATCAATATATGATAAATTTTACATTCTTAACATGTCACAACTTCAAAAAAAAAAAATCATCTAAATAAAAGCTTCAAACGTAAAAGAAAAGGTTAAATTATTAAATTTTGGACTTTTCGATATTGAATATATAATTTTAGGGTTTTTTATGAGAGAATTATTTGTTGGATTTTATGTATATGAATTATTTGTGAGTATAAAAAGTGATATAGGAGAAAAAAAAGTGGAGAAGAAAATAATATTTAAATTGTTGTTATGAATATTATAGGTAGGTTTCATTAATATTAAAAAAAAAAAAATTCATTTTAGTACATGTGTAATTTATAATGAGACGCCTATGAAAAAAAGTAGGCATACGAAAAAAGTAAGTAGTAGCTTGAAGCGGGAGGGAGAGTATTCATTTTTGAAACATATTTATTTCCTCTTCTTCCGATCATTATTTTTTGTGAGTATGTCTAATAAAGTTGTCATAGTATTGATGTTTGCTATTTTTCAATAGGTCAACTATCTCCACCTTCTCTTCTGGTACTGTCTTCCTATCTTGATTTTTTTCTCGGGGTAAGATGGGTTGGCTTCTATATCCTCCAGCTCGTCTACCAGCTCTAGCTCTGGGTCATCTCTAACCTGCAGGGTCTCAATGATGATTTCTATGACCCTTTTTCTTACCTCAGTACCCAAGTCTGGAGCTTCTACCCTGATCATATTATCTAGCTCAGCAGCTATTTCCCCGTTGGGGTCCCCTGAGTTTTGGTTGACTTGGAGGCATAGGTCGGCAATGATAACCTGGTTGACCAATACTGCATAAGATGCAACATGTGTGTTTTCAAAGGGACTTGTCGGCTCAGTCATGACGTGGTCATGTGAGGGATAGGTCACCTCTTCTACACATTGGATCATAGAAAGTCTGGAAGTAGTGGTGATAGACTTTGAAAACTTCCAACTGGCCTCTGGAGTGTCTATTTCCAACTCCCTTTTCTTTTTGGAACGAAGTACGTGATCTAGATATTTCCTAGCTGTGCTTAAAACGCACCCAACTCCCAGCATGGTGGGGAACTTGATCCTTTGACGAGGGATGGTGGGTACCATTCCTAGTGCGACTTGTCCACGTATACCCAGTATGGCATGGTAATCACTTATAACATTAATGACTATAAATGTTACCTTAGTTGTTGTCCTCAAATGATGTTGTCCGATGTCCACCTCGAGCTCTATCTGACCCTTTGATTCAATCCTGTGATTGGTGAAGCCCTCCGGTCGACCTGAGTAAGGCGACAACCTGACATCTGTCAAACCTATGTCTAGGAATGTTTTGTAGTAGAGGATGTCTTTGCAAGCCCCCGTGTCGACCAAAATCCAGCTGGATGTACAGTCTTCAATGAGCCATGGTATCACCAATATCTGTTCTCTCGCAGTAATGCTAGTAGCCAGCTCGTACGGGTAGAAACTCATCACCTCGTCTTGGACACAGCTTCTGGGGGGCACATATGGAGCTTTCTGAAAGATCTTGTGGTTAAGTGTCATGTTGCTCATCTCCTCAGCATTTACTCCCAGAGTCAACCTTAGCTGCCTCGGCTCAGGTACACCTCTTGTAGGTAGATCTCCTCCTGTAGAACGATCTCCCTTCACAAACCTATCTAACCTTCCATCATTCACCCATTTTTGGATGATCCTTTTCAAGCTCATACATTCCTCCGTTGTATGCTCGGTGTCCTTGTAGTACTCGCAGTACTTGTCATTGTCCCTTCTAACCTTATTTTGGGTGTTCATTGGGGTCGAAGGACCTAGATCGACTATATTCATAATCTTTGTCCAGCTAACAGTGAGTGGGGTGAAGCTTTCAGGGACTCTCTCAATCGGCTTAGTTCTATTCTTCCCCTTGTTATCATTCTTGGCTTGTCCTCCTTTGGTCGACTCACCAGCCTCTGAATGTTTTGAGCTTTTATCCGTCTTCCTTTCTTTTCATTCCTCAGCCAAGACCACATCATAGGATCTCTCAAACAACTCCTTCCTCGTGGTCGCCCTCCTAACTTGGAGCTCATAATCCAAATCAGGAGAGGACACCCCATTCCTGAAGCAATTGATGACCTCCCTATCTATGAGGTCTTCCTCTATTTGGTCAATGAACTCCTTGAACCTGGTGAAATAACTCATGGTACTCTCCGACTTACCCTGAGTCATATTGTTGAGGTTTCATTATTTTCTTGCGGGGCCCCGCTGTTGAGAATCTCTCTAAGAACTTCCTCCTCACATAACTCCATAAGGTAATGCAGCCAGTTGCTAGACCGCAAAACCATTTCAGTGTTGCACCTGAGAAGGTGCTAGTTAATGCCTTGCATAGCACATCATCCTCAGAGGAGACCAAACACATAGTGGCCTTAATGTGCTGCATATGATTCAAGGCATTGGTAGTGCCTGAATACTTTTCTAGCACGGGCAACTTGAACCCTGAAGGTGGACCTTTTTCGAGCATGTCCTTGGCCAAAGGTCGAAGAGTATAATCATTTCGTTCGACCTTTCCATCAGTTGCCTTACGATCTGCCTCCATATCGTCTAATCTCCTTTTCAGATTGAGAAGGTCCCTAACGTGTAGGTCGTCTATTTGAGGGGATATAGAATTGGACTTTTGCCTCTCTTCACGATGGCGCTCCCTCCTAAAAAGCGTCCTCTGTCTTTCCTCCCTTGGAGGGCCCTTTCCTTTCTATCCCATCTGTGAAGTGATCGCTCTCCCCTTTGGGGCAACCTACGCTGAGCTCTGTCTGCTTCGAGTTGCATTCTCTGAGTTGAGTTGGCTTCTTGATCCATTTGCTGGTTAAGCCTATCCCTTAGGTTGCCAGTCCTGTCTACGGAGATGTGGGTAGGGGAGGCCTTTCACTCCTTCTTTTTTCTTCAGACAGCCTAGGACCCACGTTAGCACGCCTATGGGAAGTAAGGGATGGAGCTACTCTTTGCGATCTTCTGTTCTCCTTTTTTGGAGACTCGGGTAGCTCGAGCAACTCATTATGCACCTCGAGCAAGCTTTGCAGCAATCTAGCACGCTCTAGCAAGATCTCCTTCCTACTAAGGTGAGATGCTGAGGGACCTGCAATGTCGCCTGCAGCTGTTCGACCGGTTTGGATCATTTTTTCTTGCTGGCTCACTCCTTGATTAGGCATAGGCCTCTTCTCCCTCCTCCTATCTTGCAACCCCATCCCGTCGACCACGCTGTTGGAGTGGTGGCCCTCTTAGTGGGATGACCAGGTAGAGGGGGAGGTAAGTTGGTTGTACGATTCCCAGCACCTGCATCCGTGCCTGGGTTATTTCCCCCAACGTTCTCATTGATCGGTTCATTAGAGACAGTTGCAGTATGTCAGTCTGATACCATGTTTGTGATTATGCAAGGTTTACAGGTCCATCGTTATCGTTTCCCAGCAATGGAACCAAACTGATAACGCAGGAAACGATCCAGATCAGTATTAGTGCATCAATAGGTTGATGTCAAGCTAATAGGACTTGAAACCACGAACAAACAACTTGATGGGGTGGTCTCCGGCTAAGACCCTCCGGCGTGATGATGAGATGTCGAGTTATATGATAATATAAAATGTATGGGAATGACGTAATCTCAAAATAGCCAAGATGACATTACCTATTACTTTTTTACGTTGCATGTAGTCTGGTATATATAGTGGTGCATTAGAATTGATAGGAATCTCTTAAATCGTGGAGATAACGTAGTCATAACGGTCTATGTGATTGATTGTAGAAGAAGGTTATAGATTGAGTTATGGATAGACGCACATGTTTTTAGGTCGAGGTCGCTTGAATATTCGAGGTCGACCTGACTTTGTGTCTTGGCTAGACAGAGGTTGCATAAATAGATGATCGTATGTCGGACGAAGCTAAGTCGGGAGCAGGGATGGTCGGACCATAAGATTGGTCGACTGATATTTATTATTGGGTTGTTGGAGTGATATCAATTGGATTGGCTCATTCGCAGGATGTGCCTTTGAAATGGTTGAAAGGTCGGGTTTCATACGTTGGGCTTTGCACGTCACTTTTATTCCGTTCAATGTTAAATGTGAAATGTTTTCAAATAATTAAAGCTTAATAAATACTCCCTCCGTTCCGGCCGAAAAGACACAAAACCAACCTCGCACGCAAATTAAGAAAAGTGATGTAGGAAAGAGAAAAAGTTTAAATGTTGTGAGTATGAAAAATTAAATAGGAGAGAGAATGAGTGGGAGGAATAGTTAGGAGAGAGAATGTTGTGAGTGTAAAAGTAAAGTAGGAGAGAGAATGAGTGGGTAGAATAGTAATAAAAACTTTCCTTTTTGGGAAAGTGCCTTTTTAAATGGGACACCCAAAAAGGAAATTTGTGTCTTTTCGGGCGAGGCGGAGGGAGTATGAAAATACTCCCTCTGTCCCAGACCAAGGGTTCATCTTTCCCTTTTGGTCCGTCCCAGATCAAGAGTTCATTTCCATAAATGGCAAGTTTTTTAATATATTTATACCCTTATCATCTCCATATATTTACAAAAAAACCATTCATTATACCCTTATAATTTTAACATATTTACAAAAATATCAATCATTAACTTACTATTCCTCCCACTCATTCTCTCTCCTATTAAAAAATCAATCATTAACTACTATTTCCTATCCCATATTACAAAAAAATCATTCATTATACCCTTATAAAGTTAACATATTTACAAAAAAAATCAATCATTAACTACTACTCCCTCCGTCCCGCTAATATTAGCACAAACACTGTTTGCGCGGGAATTAAGGAATATGATATTTTAATAAAATGTTGTGAGTGTAAAGGAATGAGTGAAGAGAGAATGAGTGGAGGGTGTAATAAATTATAATGGTGTTGTGAGTATTAAAATAATGTAGGAGAGAGAATGAGTGGGGTTGGGTGAATATTTTATTAATATAAAGTTTCCTTTTTGGGAGTGTGCGGATATTAGCGGGACGCCCAAAAAGGAAAGTGTGCTAATATTAGCGGGACGGAGGGAGTATTTTCTATCTCAAATTTTAATTTTTATTCATTTTTTAATATTTTTTTAAAAAAATGTGAAATCCACCCGTACACCCTTGGTCTGAGACGGAGTGAGTAAAAATTGCTAATCCAAAAAACAAGCCGGGGGATGCTTATGTAATAAAAATCTCAAATAAAACAGCCCCACGCTCATTAAATCACACGCGATTGAATCCCAAAACAAGATCAGCGAATGTGGCGCGTGGAATTATCAAAAACGACCCGCACATGGTCAGGTTGAATTTACAGTTGCCTGCTAAAATGCGCACATAAACACACAATACAGCAAAACACCTCCGCTAAATTTGGCCAAACACTTAACTAAATTTGGCCCATAGCTACAACCACTCCCGCTTCCCTCCCTCTTCTCCGGATCACACACACACAACACACACAGTCCGCCATGGAACACACACAGAGATAGGGAAAACGAACATACGCAGATCTGGAAAAACTTCAGGAGTTATACGTACATATTCTGTATCTATATGTCTCGTCCACCAAACTATGAATTTCAGGAATGGTGGAACAAGCAGCGCGAGAATCCCACCGAACTGATATCGGAGAAGCCGGAAAAACCTAACTGGTTGTCCGTCGAGATCCGGAGCCTGAATTCCGATCGGCCGGTCGATAAGGAGCGAACGCGCAGTGCACGGCAGCTATCCTGGGTTTGCCTGTTGAAATTCCAGCAAATCGCTAATTCCTTCGCTTACGTAACCAATGGCTTCGTTTCGTTGCTCAGGACCGCGAATCGTCGGATCACTACCGACGATATGCGGTCCGATTCATCTCGGTCGGAAATGCGGTTTTATCGATTGATTAAGTTTTTTCTCGGTGTTGTACTGTTTTTGTTAGTGTTTGAGCTTATTGCCTACTTTAAGGGATGGCATTTTAGTCCGCCATCTTTGGAGTCTGCGGCGGAGATTGTGGATTCGGTTGAGTATGTTTATGCGCATTGGCTTGAGATTAGGGCGAATTACTTGGCTCCGCCGTTGCAGAGTTTGACAAATGTGTGCATTGTTCTCTTCTTAGTACAGTCGGTGGATCGCATAATTTTGGTGCTTGGATGCTTTTGGATCAAGTGTAGGAGGTTGAGGCCGGTGGCGGAAATGGAGTATTTGACAGATGAGGAAAGCTTCAATGAGGAGGAGTATCCAATGGTTTTGATTCAGATTCCAATGTGCAATGAGAGGGAGGTAAGACGACGTAGGTCTCGAATTCCCTTTGTTTCACAATCTCGGTATTAATTTTAATTCCATTTTAGCTATTAATTTGAGCAACCTAATTAGCTGCTTTAACCTTGTCTTAGCGTGTCATTTAGTTATTTTGTCTTGTTATGTTAAGCCCGCTTTTAATTGAAGTGATTAGTAAAAATCTGGTGTATATGGAGAAAGTGGTTAATAATTATCTCTTGTCAATCAAATTGCCTTTCTATTTAACAATTATAAATAGAATAGTGTTTGGAATAGAGCTTACAATTATATGCTCACGATATTGAAGTGGAAGTTACTATTAAGCTTCTTTCATGATCAGTTACTTATCACATTCCACTCAGTTTTGTTCATTTACTGATGGTTACTGGTGGTTCTGTACTTTGTAGCAGTTTCGGATTTATGCCTTGAAACCTTTTACTAGGAGTACGTTATTACACAACATTTTAAAGTATAACTTCAGCATATTGTGGGGTACCTACTTCGGTGCTAGTTTTCTTGATAGGAGTCGCTGATTCACCATTCAATTTGTGTGGATGAAGCTCAAAATAAGGTCTCAAGTGCAAGAAATAGTTTGGGTCTCAAGTGCAAGGAATAGTTTGGGGAGGGGGAGTGTGATATCCCCATCCCACATCGGAATTTAGTGTGATATATAGAAGGCTCATATACTAATATTAAGCATCAAATCATCCATTCGACTTTTAGAGGCATGTGATGGGCTGTGGTTGACCCAAATGAGGAGATGCTTAGTGGGCCAGTGTGTGGTGCCTGCGTAACGGGTCGGGTTTCGGGCTCGGGTCGTTACATGGAGTGGTGACCCCTTGGTGAAGGCGCTGTGTAATCTTTTGATGCTTGACTGAGCTATTCCTGTATATGGGTCACCCCTTGGTGACCTGTTACACAGTGATGAACATATACAACATTCTGTATACAGTAAGGATTTCCTTGGATAATTTAATTTTAAAACAAAGACTAACTCTCGATTCCCAAAAGAGTTCTATCTTTTTTGGCATTGAATGGTAATGACATTTTATATTTTGTTTTACAGAGCAAGAACATCTTTATATAGCACAATCTGCATGTCACAGCTTATCAAATACAGTACAGTTCAGCTGTTAAGTTGTAGGTCATGACTCACAAGCTGATGCAGCAGAGTCAACGTTCTCCTTTGTTGGCATGTGCTCAATTTTGTACTCTGAATGACAGTCAGGTCTAAAATTTTGACATTGTTAAGCATGTAATCCAACTGTAGATGAGCAATGACTCCGCTTAGGAGAGTAGGATTACCCAAATCTGTATCCTTTTGACCAAAATACAAGTATTTTGAAAGAAAGGGTCAAACTTGTTTTAAGCCGGGTTCCCTTCTAATTCAATACATAGAGGTGGTGGGAAGCTTAAGATTATCATTTAGAATTCAAGTTTTTGTGGAAAAAGTCCCACCAAAATTCCGAGGCAGGTTAGTAAATTATAGAATTTCAGACCCATTAGGTATGTTCAAACCTGCACAAACATCGCCCTTATGATACTAAGTTCCTGTTCCATCTCGTTCACATACAATAGCAATAACTTGACTTGGTCCCTCTTAAGTGCTATGGTTTCTGATAGTAATGAAAAATGGCCATTACATGTATGGTGATGTACGCTAAGTAACAACATCAGTCATTCTGGTGTATGCGACTTCTGTAATTATTCTCTGTTATCTTCACCACCATTATTTTAGCTATTTCCATTAAGCTGGCAACAAAAGTACTACGTATATGATTGATTTACACATTCAAACAAGTAGGATAGTATTATGGTACTAACCAGCATGAGACAAATAAAAAGGTGCGAGTTGTGAGTGCTCGGAAGGAAGCAAGGATCGGGTTACTCCTGAAGTTCCTATTTTCTCATTAGTTGACTTGGTTATCGTTTCACGTTAAGAAATAAGAAGCACTTGACCGTACTCAAGCGTTATATGAAGGCCTAGATGCATGGTGCACATGGTCCAGTGTGTCATTAATTAAGTTCATAGCATGAGTAAAGTGTTAACCAAGAAGGTTATGCCACCTCTTGTTTAAGACATGCTTGTGGTATTATTGTTGTTTTTCTATCCTTGAGAATGTATGTTTTTTTCTTTTTTGACATTTTTCCTATGAACTCGTAAGTATTTGTTCCACACGTAACAGCTTGGTTGAAGTCTGTAGGAGTAAAACTAAAGCCTCAATTATTATTATTGTTGTTGTTGTTGTTGATCGTTGCTGTTATTGTTTTGCCTTGTCCATCTGAGAAATTATACAAACTCTCGCTATGAATGCATTGAAGTTTTGTTGTCCTCCGCTTCTCTTTCTCTCAGTCCTGGTTTTAGATTGCAGCTTCTTTTCCTCATTGATTTAAGAATGTTTTTTTTTCTTTTCTTCCCCCCCCCCCCTAAAATGTCTAAGATTATTTATTTGGAATATCCGCAGGTTTACCAATAATCAATTGCAGCAGTGTGTATCCAGGACTGGCCTCGGGAGAGGATGCTTATTCAAGTATTAGATGATTCTGATGATACAGAGGTTCAATCCCTCATCAAGTCAGATGTACAGAAATGGCAACAGAGGGTGTGCGCATTTTGTATAGGCATCGTCTTATTCTCACAGGCTATAAAGCATGCGCAGGCAATCTCAAATCGGCTATGGGATGTGAATACGTGAAAGATTATGAGTTTGTGGCAATTTTTGATGCGGACTTTCAACCAGCACCAGATTTCCTGAAGAAAACGGTTCCTTATTTTAAGGTAATTTGTTTGATTATGCATATGATCATGGGTATAAACATGGCATGGGTAATTTTGTAGTTTCCTCAATATTCCTTGAATATTTCAGCTATATGTAACATTCCCTGGGATAGTCAGCATCCATGATTTCTACTATTTTTTCTTGGTCATCTTACAACAGTTGTTATGATGCTTGATAATGTTTGATTTATTGCAGAGCTTTTTCGCTTTTAAGGTTTGTGTAGTTTATGATTATCTCTCAGAAAGAATCAATAAAAATAGACTAAGATGTGAAATAAAGGTACCCAAGAATCTATTTGTTTTTATCCCTGGGAGATAAATAATGGAATCTATCTAATACTTGAGAAGATTAAGGAAGATATAGGAACAAAAAGAAGATTTTACCTTTGGTTTTCACCGACTTGAAGAAGGCATAGGCTGTCGGTGTCGATGGAGATTATTTGGAGGGTATTAGAGAAGAAATATAATGTGTGACTGAGGACATGTGTGATGGTTTTATGACTAACTGAGAACAATAGCACAAAACTTCCCAGAATTACCATAGGAATAACTCACATAAGTCCTAATAGTTTTGCTCTAGTTATGAATGGATTGCCTAAGATACACAATATTATATACTCTGGTAAAACTAGAAGAAAATTTAAGGATGAAAAGAAGATTTTAGTATGGAGTATATGGTTTTGTTTAAGGGTATCAAGTCACCAAATATTGTTTTGGTACAACTCCTTTAGTCCTTTTTAGTCTTTAATTTCATCTATATATCCTACAGTTCCAGCCATGTCAAGTCAGCCGAGTGCAGGATTGAAATGACCAAATAGGACAACAACAAAATTGCATGTGACCACCACATATTGACCTAGCACCAACAATTTTATGAAAGTTATGGTAGACCCTAGTTTGATTGGAAATGGAACTATAGACCATGTTTTACAAATTTTAGAACATGGGACTCCAGAGTGTGCAAATACATGTACATTCTGGACCCTAAAATTCGAATAACACATAGAATGGCAAAGTATATATGCCAGAGCTGTAAATTATGGTTTTTGTTTATTCATGTCCTTCCTTTTTTTTTACAAGGAGTATACATAATAAAGTTTTATCTCATTTTTTCCCTCCTATAATTTTTAAGTCTCTGTATCTACTCCTGAACGTTAACTTATCAAAATTATAAATAGGAACTGTATAATCTATTTTTTCTCCATCTATGCCTTCAATTTGCAAAGGAGTGGCAAAGATCAGACCAAAGTTCTGTTTGTTAGGTCTGTTTACATTACATGTACAACTCTATGGTGGATTCCAAATCTAATATTTTGGTGAATCATGGCTTGCTGGCTTGAGGAGGTATAATTTTTTTTTTTAATTTTAATCTTTTGCTGTGTCTAATTGTTTTTACCATCTTCTTGAAGGGAAATGATGATTTGGCCTTGGTTCAGACAAGGTGGGCCTTTGTAAACAAGGACGAAAATCTACTTACAAGGTTGCAGAATATAAATTTATCCTTTCACTTTGAGGTTGAACAACAGGTAAATGGATGGTTCATCAATTTCTTTGGTTTCAATGGAACTGCTGGTGTGTGGAGAATCAAGGCCCTTGAGGACTCTGGTGGTTGGTTGGAGAGAACAACTGTTGAAGATATGGATATTGCTGTCCGGGCCCACCTTTGTGGCTGGAAGTTTATATATCTAAATGATGTCAAGGTTTGTTATCCTTTTAAAGATAGAAAAATCCTACCCCATCTGACAACAAATGAGAAGGGTTTATTTTCTAAAATTGTTTCTCTGTGCAGTGCATGTGTGAGCTTCCAGAGTCCTATGAGGCATTCAAAAAGCAGCAACACCGCTGGCATTCCGGTCCAATGCAGTTGTTCCGCTTGTGCTTTGTTGACATACTCCATTCAAAGGTTTGAAACGTTCATTTAATCATTCTATTTCTTGCAAAATGTGTAGAAATTTATGGTTTTACTAGTTGGCTTATGATATCAGGTCAAAAAAGAAGCAACAGAACAAGAGTTCAGACACTAGGCAGAAGTAGTAAAGCAATCACAAATGATTTAAAAAAATAATGTATAAACCCAAATAAGATAAATGAAAAAAGATCTTCATTCTACTAGTTTCCCTTTGTTTTTTTCTCATCGTCTTTAGCTCAAGTGCTGAGAATCTTAGCTTAAGGGCCTGCATAATTTTTTATGTTGCCCTTACAGCGATTGGAAGCCATAAGATGATAAGACAAATCAACTGTCGTAGACCCATCGTGTTGCTTGACTTCACATCTATCCTTCTCACAGGAATTTCCTAGAAAAATTGTGAATTAACGTATTGGTTTAGGTATGAAAAATTATTACATGGGCTGGTTGCTCCATGTCCATGTGACTGGTGATATTGTGTGAAGCACCATTGTAAGACCAACCTTGAACTGGGTGATTTTGAAGTCTTTGCAACTTCCCTAGACATGAGGCATTAGTAATAATGTTTTAACATGAAGACATGTCACATGTAAGAATTGTAAAGGAACATCACATGACTCGCACGACGTCAGTAAAATGGAATGAAACAACCACAAAAAAGGTCTCCATATTTCATTTTATTTGTTAATATAAGATCCATTGGGTATGAACTGAAAAATATGCAACTCAAGGTCTCTTTCTCTCTCTCTCCCTCTCCATCTTCCCCTCCCTCTGTGTGTGTGTGGGTGCATGCACTATTTCAGACAAAGCATGCAGGTGTGTGTGAGTGAGAGAGAGAGGGGGGGGGGAGCTTTTAAGCGCGGACATGCACCTACACAGATAATGTACAAGCCAACTGTTCTGTCTAATAATTCCTTAATTAACTTGCCCGACTGTGATGTTCTCTATTAAAGTCTGCTTTTGCTCATGCAAAAGTTCTTTATAAACTATCAAACTAATATCTTTTGTTTTTTCTCTTTTTCTTACATTGCAGATGAGTTTTGGAAAGAAAGCCAATCTGATATTTCTTTTCTTCCTTCTACGAAAGCTCATCCTACCCTTTTACTCATTTACCCTCTTTTGCATTATCCTCCCTTTAACAATGTTCCTACCAGAAGCCGAATTACCAGCTTGGGTAGTCTGTTACGTCCCAGGAATCATGTCCCTCTTAAACATCCTTCCTGCCCCACGTTCATTCCCATTTATCGTCCCCTACCTTCTTTTCGAAAACACAATGTCAGTTACCAAATTCAATGCCATGATATCTGGACTATTCAAACTAGGAAGTTCTTATGAGTGGATAGTTACTAAAAAACTGGGAAGATCATCAGAAGCGGACTTAGTTTCTTTTGGAGAAACTGAAATTGAACCTATATTAGGTAGCCCTAAACTCCACAAATCCTCCTCGGAATCAGGTCTTGCTGATCTTACCAAAGCTGAGTTATCGAAGAAAAACATCAAGAGAAAAAGAAATCGTTTGTACAGAAAGGAACTTGCACTTGCATTTATCCTGTTAGCTGCTGCAGCTAGAAGTTTGTTGTCTGCCCAGGGAATTCACTTCTATTACCTATTGTTTCAAGGGATTACTTTCCTAGTTGTTGGTCTCGACTTGATTGGAGAGCAGGTTAGTTAGTTTTTTTTTAAAAATATGTTTTTGATAGATAGATGAAAAGTCCCTCCTGCCACAAGCCATACAAGGGCATTTCGGGAAACTTAAAATATTGGTCCTTGGGTTTACATTAAAGTGGTTCATTTTCTTCGGAGATAAAAATGTGCAGATTCAAGATTTTAGTGTATTTACGTGTTTGAGGGATTTATATAGGTAATATTGTTATTGTTACCAAAGCCAGACACAAAAAATTGTGTTGTATCAATGGAGATGGATATTGGGAGCGTCGATTCCATTGTGTACACTTGCTTGTGTAGATTCTGCAGACGTTTTGTTAGATTACTAATTTGTTATTCACAATTAATATTCAATATTTTTTCCTTATTCACACATACACTACAATATTTAGAGATAATGATTAGATGTCGTTAAATGTGACGACCACGTCATTAAATGCATCTTCTCTATCAGTTATCTACCAATCAGTTAGTTTATACTCCGTTGAAGCATATTAGTCTAGCAATATCAATGAAGTTAAATCACAAACACACACAAAAAGATGGGAGAGATAATTGTAGACTGTATGCAATAAACAAACCTTTCGAAGATAAGCAATAGTCAAACACAAGTTTATATTTGATTAATGCTCAATGCTTACTACAAATTGTCAGCAACTCCAACTGCAGTGGTTTTTCAACATCGACCTCAGCCTCTATGTTGTAGACCAACTGTTAATACACAACACAAACCAAATGACAACAGTAGCAACCCACTAAAAAGAAAAGCACAAATAAAATGACAACATTAGCAACTCATTTAAAAGAAAAACAACTCATTTAAACGGGAGGTTTATCATGCTTTGCTGTCTATGCTCATTGGTTCTGCCTCCTTTGAAGCTGTTTTCTGCATCCGGTCAGGAAAACAAATATAGGAGTATATTAGCTAATATAAGCAAAATTGACAATGTTCCGAGGATATATAAGCCATTGATATTAGTTACTTACATTAGTTTCATATATTTCGACTTTATTCAACTTCGAAAACATGTTGCCGTAGAACTTGGCATCCTTCTTATTGAATTCTTTTACCTTCTCCTTAAGGACTTTGTATTCTAACTTCACATCCCTGAATAAATATGCAAAATAAGCAATTAGTTCCACAAGACATGACAGGCCTAACCACCATTAATGATCAATTAAAGACGTAAATTCCTCCATACGTCAATCGGATATCAAACATATGGGTCCTCGCTGCATACTCATACAAATGAGTATGCCCACACTATAATTTTATATATTTCTTTAAAAGTAGGAATTTAAGAGCAAAAAATACCTATTGTTTGGATCAATTTCTAGAGCTTTCTTGATATCAATCTCGGCTAGATCAAGGTCGGCTACATTGATGTAAGCTTGAGCTCTTCTATAAAGTGCCTTCACATTTGTGCTCTCAAGTTCCAGTACCTGCCACCACAATTAAACCCGTCATTCAGCAACAACCAACAACATTGCCGATGCATATATCAAACAGGAAACAACTCCATCCCAAACTTCAAAAGAAAGACTGGTTTACCTTGGTGCAAAGCTTCTCGGCTTGCTTGTAGTCCTTTAATTTCAGCTTGCAGGCAGCATTGTTCAGATTGCAACTTATTTTCAAAGCTTTCGCCTGCTTCTTCTCTTCTTCCCCAAAAGAGGTGTCATACTCTATGTACTTACCAGCCTAAGTATAGAGACAGACCAGGGTAAATTACATTTTTATAGATAAAACCTGTCTTAAAAAATGAATGTCCAAAAAAAAAATATCAAAATTGCTTTGGGACGGAGAGAGTATGACAAAATGTAGCATATTTCAATATTGTCTACCTTCTCATATCTTTTTGATGCCTTCGCATATTTACCAGCCTTGAAGAAGGCATTCCCTTCTTCCTTTTTCTTTCCAGCAGCCGCAATTTTCTCCTCTGTGTTCATGTCCCATGATTCCTTATCCTGGAAGAAAATAACAATCGCAAATTAAATAAAATTTCAACCTTAATCTATTATAGAAGAACAAAAATGCTGGATCGTCGATGATGATAACTTGCCTTGACAAAAGATACTAACTCCACTTCGTATGTCACAGTAGAGTTAGGCGGAACAACGGCCAAATCCTGCTTTGACTCGGCTGAGCCAAATGCATATTCAGGTGCGACTGATAGAAGTGCTATCTCGCCCTTCTTCATTGTAATCACAGCCCTATCTAACCCTTCAATAACTTGCTCTGCATAGGCATTGAACAGTGAGTGAGCATCACAAAAAATAGACCTAAGAAACATGCATATCATAGATCAAACAAATTGAATTACCTTCATCAGTCTTGAACTGAAAAGGTTCTGTATCATCATGACCTTTCTTTATGAAAACTGTCCCATCTTGAAGCTTACCAATAAGTTTTACTGTCAATGGTGCATCAACAAGATTGTCAAACCGTGTTAGCTATAAGAAGAAATAAATCAATTCATGCTAGCAGCTAGTTACTAACCCTGAACAACAGCTCCTTCATTAGGGCGTTCATAACCTTCCCCTTCTTTCAGAATCTTCTTGACAACTTTCTTATCATCAGTGACATTTGAGACTGTCTTCCACGATACCAGCTCAAGAGTAATTTGCAATGTCGCATTTGGTGGGACCGCACCTTCTGTCCCAGAGGCTGGTTTTCCCTTCTCCGCAAATCCATCTGTGGGGAGAGAGAACAAATTAAACTGCTAATTCTTTAAAGACAACAAATGTAGCCTGTTTTCGAAAGGGAATTTGAATGTGTCCTTACACTGTGGTTTCACTGTAAGTAGAACCTTTTCTCCTTTCTTCATTGTTTTAACAGCCTTGGCCAGAGCCGGACAGAAGTGCCCTATTCAGATGAAGAGTATTAGCAAGAAGCCAAAAGGGGACCACCAAGCACAGCAAATTAAAGCAATTCCACTTATATTACCTTCTTGCACTGTGAACTCTACTCCATCTGATTTTGCTACCAAGGTTCCATCCTCAAGCCGAGCTTCATACTTGACTACATAAATTAAAGAATTCCACAATGAGTCTTGGCATACCTAAAAAGCAAGAAAGATCAAAAAGTAGGAGGCGCAAGTATAAATTCTCGAGAAGGTATATACCAAAAACTTCATCAAGGTCCTTAGGATTCTCCCATTTCTCTCCTTCAGTGACAATCTTCTTGAATATTCCACCATCCTTGCATATGTCCTTGACACTAGTCCATGATAACAGCTCTACATCAAACTGGAGAGTGGCATTTGGGGGAATAGTTGGTGGAGAACCAGACTCCCCATAGGCCAGCTCAGCAGGAATGGTGAAAAGCGAATTTTCACCCTTCTTCATTGTCTTGATACCTTGATCCCATCCCTTGATTACTTGGCCTATTAACAGTCACACAAGCATGTTACAATGAACTCAATACAAGCAGTGAATTCACCAAACTCAGTGGGAGAAATTCAATTAACTACACCCAATCACCGAAAGTTATGATCACTAAAAGGGTATACTGATCAATGATCATCATCGAAATTTTAATCACCGGAAAAAAAAAAAAAAAAACTGTCTTTTTATAAATATCACTCTTCAGGTACAACAAAACATGCTCCAGACCTAGAAGCTAATTACCTCAACCAAGAAAAACTGTCATTGAAACCAAATCAACAAATGCCAGAAGCATCTCATTATTTGATAACACCAAAGATTCTTAATCACATAACTACCAGCCAACGACCTCAAAATGATGGCTCAATCATTCAGTGATTATACAATATAACTGATCCAATTTCTAATTATCAGCTGAAATAAATCTTCCACACACAAGTGCAGTAATTGATTAGAAAACACAATACAAGCAAGGAGACAATACCGAACCTTGGCCAAGCGTGAACTTGAACGGAGTTCCCCTATCACGACTAGAGTCAAACTGAGTCCCATCAAGCAAAGTTCCAGTGTAATGAACTGCAAAAAATCAAATCCCAAAATCACACACGCAAAAAAGGAAATTACTCCACAATTAATGTAAAAATCAGCAATTACCTTCGACCTCATCGCCATTTTCGGGAGTGTCCCAACCTTCACCTTCCTTGATAAGCTTTTTCTTCAATCCCTGATCGCCGATCTCCTTCTCCTCTCCAACCTTCAAAGATACGGGACCGTCGTAAGGCATTTCCATGTCGTCGTTCATCTCATCGGCCGGCGGCATATCGAAATCCTCATCCATTGATTGTTAAGCGAGATTAACGAATCTAGAAAAATCACGAAAGTCGAAGGCAATTTGAAGATATTGCAAGCAAGCAAGTGACGCAGCGGGCCAGAAACGGCAAGGGGTTTATATTGGTTGGGGAATTTGGATTCTAGAGAGTTCGGAAGGGTTTACAGTGGGAAGGAAAGGCCAGGATGGTTCCAGAATTGATCTCGTTGATGGGATCCAACGGTTTGTTCTACATCTCTTCAGGCTTGCGAGGATTGATTTTTTTATTTTATTTTTTAGTTTTCCCCTAAATTACAAGTATTGATTTTATTTATTTTTTGAAAAAAATAACCAACTTGGGGATATTTTTCTCAAAATATTCTTTTTTTTTTAAATATAATTCCCAAAGTAACAATCATTTCAAACTATTTGCCAAAATGTCCATTTTTAAAAAACTTGTTAAATGGTATATCGAGTTTGACATTTGTCCGTTCAACTCGTCAAATGGAATGGCGAGTTCTTTTTTTTATCAAAATTTTCTTTTTTATTCCTGCATTTTAAGGAAAATTACGTGATAATGAAACTCGCCAAAATAATTGGCGAATTTAAGCGAAATTCAAACTCGCCAATTGATTTGACGAGTTTAAACGAATTTTGTTTTCCGAATAATGCTGGTGACAGTTTCTTACGGTTCCTAAAGTCCCTAAACCCATTGTTGATAATAGAGAGGAAGGGAGGAAAAGAGCGGTTTGAAAAATACTCAATTTGTATATCTTTCAACTTCATAATTAATTAAAAGTATAAATTAAGTTAAATATTCAATATCTCAATAATTTTATATACTTTTGTTTATATATATATATATATATATATATATATATATATATATATATATATAAATGTTAAAATTAGGCTTTTTAATGTTTTAACACTTTGATTTCTTAATGCAGGTGTAGAGATGCGCGAAAAATTCAGGCTTTTCGAACTTTTTATTTTGTTTTAGAGTCGCCACCTATATTATTGGTTGGAAATATAGAATAAACCATTTTTGAAAAGATTTTGGGTTCGGGACTTAAGTGATGGATTTGGAAAGATAATGACCACCGCATCCACCCAATCCGGAGATCGATCTTGCTAAAGGGGGGTTTTCAAAAAAGAATCGTTTAGAAAAGAAACAGATAAATGCATCCATTTAACTAGGTTAAACGGAATATAGGACCGATTGCTTCGAGACCGTCTCCATGATTTGGAGAGGCTCGGCTAATCCTAGGTTCAATGTACTATACCGTCTCCATGAGCAACAAAATGTTCTTTCTTTCTGTCATGAATTGCATTGTGGAGGTCATTTTAGTGGTAAGAAAACCGCTCAAAAAGTGTTGCAATCAGGTTTCTTTTGGCCAAGTCTTTTTAAAGATGCATACATTTTCAGTAAAAGTTGTGACAGGTGCCAAAGAATCGGTAACATTGGTAAGCGAAATGAAATGCCTCTTACGAGTAACTTGGTTGTGGATTTTTTTGATGTATGGGGCATTGATTTTATGGGCCCTTTTGTTGTGTCATGTGGTTTTGAGTACATTTTAGTATCGGTGGATTATGTGTGTGGGTGGAAGCAATTCCTACCCGGACTAACGATGCTAATGTTGTTGTCAAGTTTGTCAAGGATGTGATTTTTAGCAGGTTTGGCGTTCCGAGGGCAATTATAAGTGATGGTGGTTCTCACTTTTGCAACAAAATTTTTGGAGCACTTATGAAAAAGTATGGGGTGAATCACAAAGTTGCAACCGCGTATCATCCCCAAACTTCAGGGCAAGTGGAAGTGAGTAATAAGCAAATTAAGGCCATTCTTGAGAAGACGGTGAAGCCTAACAGAAAGGATTGGGCCTTACGGTTGAATGATGCATTGTGGGCGTACCGCACCGCCTACAAAACTCCGATTGGAATGAGTCCATACCGGCTAGTCTTTGGGAAAGCTTGTCATTTGCCGGTGGAGTTAGAGCACAAAGCATATTGGGCGATCAAGGAGTTGAATATGGATTTGAAACTAGCCGGTGAACAAAGATTACTTCATTTAAATGAGCTTGAGGAACATCGGTTGGAAGCTTATGAGAATTCACGGTTGTACAAGGAGAGAACCAAAATGTACCATGATCGGAAAATTGTGCATAAGGAACTCATTCCGGGAAGCAAGGTGTTACTGTTCAATTCAAGGTTGAAGCTTTTCCCGGGAAAGTTGCGTTCGAGTTGGAATGGTCCGTTTAAGGTTGTGAATGTGTATTCTCATGGAGCTGTGGAGTTAATGAATCCGGTTACCAAGAACAAGTTCAAGGTTAATGGACAACGAGTGAAGCCATATTTTGAGGGAGTTTCAAGATTTAGGGATGTTGAATGCGTTGAGTTGAAGGATCCATAATCAGTGAGAAAGTCATTCCGTCGAGCTAACGACGTTAAACAAAAGCGCTACTTGGGAGGCAACCCAAGGTAAGTAGTTAATTTGTAGTGCCCTTAAAGTTAATTTTTCCTTTGTTTTCATCACTTTGAGGACAAAGTAATCATTAAGTTTGGGGGTGTAGAGTTCTTAGCTTAGAGTTCATTGTTTGCTTTTCATTTCATTGTTTTTCATTGTTTGCTTTTCATTGTTAAAAAAAAATTATTTTTTTTCTCGTATTTCGTGAACGTGTCGAACTACGGTGACCTGAGCCTATTCTTGTTGGGTAGTCCGCCCGCATTAATGGGGACGTAGGCAGCGAAAGTGCGGTCAAAATGTGGGTCAATTTTAATGTATCAATAGATATTACGCTTGGTGTTTGTTTTCGTGGTGATGTGCAAATTGGAAGCCAACTAGAAATCCTGCTGTTGAGTTGGGTGACCGCCCAAGGTGCTGTGGGCGACCGCCCAAGGTGCTGTGGGCGACCGCCCATGGTTAATTGGAAAAGATTGTGGACATTCTGTGCATGTGGGCGACCGCTCAATGGGTTGTGGGCGACCGCTCAAGGACCAATTGAAATAAGGGCCAAATTGCTGTATAGGTGGGCGGCCGCCCAAGGTGAGATGTGCGACCGCCTAAGGCTGATTGACAAAATTGCAAATTCTTCTGGTCATGTGGGCGGCCGCCCAAGATATTGTGAGCGACCGCCCAAGGCACGAATCTGGCGTTTCAATGTTTAAGCCCTAGCCGCCGCTCCTTCCTTTTTCTCAGTTCTTAAAAATTTCAATTGCTCCTCTTTCTCTTTCTAAAAAACTCCGCCCCTCTCTCCTCATCTCTCTAAAAATTCTCCTCCCAAACACCCAAATCCTCCATCTCTTCTCCCTAAATTGCTTTCCTCCACCATATTCAACCCCCTAAGCCAAGATTGAAACCCATTCTACCATTGGTGTGCAAGCTTTTGTAGGGAATTTTGAAAAAAAAATTGCAAGGGAGTTCAAGGGTGAAAAGGTTTGATTTTGAAGTTCAAAGGTAAAGGGTTGTTGTGAGAAGCATTGTGCAAAGAAGTGGTCTTTCTTCTCCATTCATCTTCAACATTTCCGGCGAGATTTCGGCGAACTCCGGCGATTGCTCCGGCGAATTTTCCGGGCAAGTAAGCTTTCAATTTCAATTTTTTAGTGCCTAGTTTGGGAAGTATTTGTGGGTGGTTGATTTAAAATGTCTAGGCAAAGGAATACCCCAGTCCCGGAAGTTGAATTTGATGAACCAAATTTGTGGGAAGTAAAGCAAAAGTATTTTTTGATAAATACGAAAATAAAGGTTTCTCAGTTGAAAACGAGTTTAAGCCCGAGGAGCTTGGGCTAGATGAGATTTTTCAAAGGTATGGATGGGGCAGTTTAGCGAGCCGACCGGCTAGTAAGGGTTGGGCAGTGTTAGTAAGGGAGTTTTATGCAAATGCATATGAGGCAGGGGAAGAGAGGAAATGTGCAAAGGTGAGAGGTAAGAATGTATGGTATACCGGGAAAGACATTAATAATTATTATGGGATGGTGTCGCCCGGGGTTGAGAATGATTCGTGTGCTTACTACTCCAATGCTAGAATTATGAAAGGAAATGTGGCGGGGAATCTTGAGAGATTAGCCCCAAATTTTGTGGATATTGATTTGGCCTTGTTGCGAAATGGAAATGTGAAAAAGGCTAGAGATTTGGATTTGAGGATGCGGGCTCTGCACCGATTTATTTGTGAGCGCATCATGCCCACTTCCCACTATAATGATGTGCATTGGAGGAGAGCTTTGTTGATGAACGTGGTGTTGACCGGTCAAAATTTCAATACTGGACTGGCAATATCCATGGAAATTGTGAACACGTATAAGACGATAGGGCGGTGCAATTTCAATTTTCCGTTATTGATCTCGGGGTTGATTGAGAAGGCAGGAGTTAATTTTACTCGTCCACGCATTGTGAGGGATATAGTATCAACGGGGACGTCTGTAAGTAAGAGGTCCCTCACAATAAAGGGACATGCCCAGCAGCATCAAGGAGAGGGTTCTTCGAGAGGTTGGAGAGAGAGAGAGAAGTAGATGAGGAAATGGAGGAACAACAGTTCACTCCTACTGAGGCCGCGTATTATGTGGCAGGCCATGTGGATGCATTGTCGAATGAGATTGGGCAGTTGCGTGGACAGTATGGTATGATGGATCAGCGATTAGCGGGCATGGAAGAGAGTCAGAGACAACTGCAGTCTCTGGTTACTGAGGATTTTTACGCTGCGAGTATGTGGAGGCAGCGTATGGAGGACGCGCAGACTGAGATGTTTCAAGAGATGAGGGACAGGCTTCCTCCCCCTCCACCGCCTCAGCATATTCCATATCAGCCGCCTCAGTATCGTGATCCACAACAGATGATGGGATGGCCTTCTTGGCAAGAGCAGCAGCAACAACATCATAGCACAGGATCGAGCGGTAGTGGCTCGTATGGTCCTTGGGACCAGTTTTGGCGGTGATTTTTGGTTGGAGGTACCCCTATCCCTTATTTTATTTTGTTGCATTAGGGACAATGCATGCTTTAAGTTTGGGGGTGTGGGGTATTTGACTGTTTGCTTGATTCACCATGTTAGTTAGGATTAGCTAGGTTTTCAATGTTTTCTAACAAAAAAGAAAAAAAAAGAAAAAAAGAAAAAAAAAAAAGAAAAAAGAATTTTTTTTTTTTTGAAAAAAATAGTTAGCTATGTCCTTTCGTGTATATATAGTCATTAACATTCTTGGTGTTCACCATAATTGCATGTGATTTGTTGTGACCGCTAGGGAGGATAATGTGGTGTGATAATTTGTATATGCAAGTGTTGGTATTTTTTTTGATTAATTGTGGTACATTACTTAAGAGTTATGATTGTGTCCTAAATCTCTTAGTTGCAGTTTAGTGTACTCTTGGAAATAATCTCTTTGTGGATAATTTTGGTTCTTCTTATAAAGTTTATAGTACATCATCATCTTTTAAGTTAATGAATTTGTTTATCAAATAGCAACATTAGGCAAGTCATAAGATGAGTATTTCTTAGATGTGAATGGAATTAGACCCCCCCCCTTGCTGTCTTGAAAAAAAAATGAAAAGGGAATGAGAGCAATGGCAATTCAATTTATACTCGGTGATACCTCCAGACGTGTAGATTAATCGGTTAGGGATTATTCTAGCTTAACCAGATTTCTGGGTATGCAGTAACGTTATGGAGGAAGAGCTTTACCGCCGTGATGGTTCGTACCAAGCTCGATACCGAAGTGGCTAACTCTCAAACCTTTAAGTAAATATTTCTAAAGTAGCTCGGGGCACGGCGTTCGCTGCGACGATGTTTCCTTGCAAAATAGGAGTATAAAATAATAAATCTCTACCTAGTATTAGGGGCATGGAGTTCGCTGCTACAGTGTTCCCTACTTGAACGGTAGAAGATTTTAAAATGTGCTTAAATAATCAAGTTTGGGGGGGTGTAAGTGGTTGTTAAATTGTAAAAATTCATGGGAGTATTCATGCTTTGTTTTTAAAAAGTGTTGTTGTTTGATAGATAAAGTCAATAAAATAAAAGATGGTTGGTGTACTTAGTGTGAGCACCCCAACCCGAGACCTAACGCGTGTCCCGAGTTGGAGAGGCTCAATCTAAGAAAAAACCATCTTATATTTTTAAAACATTTATTTGTCTTTAAAAGAAAACCACTTTTCAAACTTCCAAAGAAAATAAATTGGTAATATCTCTACTTAGAGGAAATCCAACCACAACTTTAATAAACCGTAATATGATCAATTACATTGAAAACCCTAAATAACATTTGTTTAACAAAAGAGTTTTCCATATAATTTGTAAAAGAGGAATACTTAATAATTACTCCTATCAATCAACTCCTATACTTAACTTGACAAGCCCCAAAAGCAAAAGTCCACAATGATATCCCCGGCCTCACTGGTTCGGGTCACCTGTCTCGGAATCTAAAACAGTAAAGGGAGAGGGGTGAGAATAAATCTCAATGAGCTATTATGAATGCAGCAAGATGCCAAACAAAGTGCAACACATAGCATGGTAGCACATAACACATTATGAAAACGGTAAACACATTACGTTACCTCATTTTACCTTTCCCGTGCCGAACAATAAGTCGTACAACGTGGGAGTAAAACTCCACTCTTGGTGAATTGCCTCCAAGACATTCACCTCTTATAGGACTCATACCCCGAGATCCATATAAGAAAAGATACCTATAATAGAGTATCCAAAATAATATCGCTAATCGTAAAGCTTTAGGCTTAATACGTAAGCATTCCCCCTAATCGCCAATCGCAGGTATGTAAAGCCTTTTGGGTCAATACGTAAGCTTGCACGCCCACTCTGTGGCCACAGAGGGGTAAGGTCACAGGTATAATGAACCTTCAATCACTTATATAACAAATCAGTAATTGATTGAATTTCATTATACCCCCTGAATGTACACACGTTCAAGCACATAATAGACACTTGAAGTAATCCACAAAAAGGGATAATAATATAACAACATGGTAATGTATACTCATGCTAAACAGTACCATAGTGCAACAATTCATGTAATACACAATGCATAATATCATCAATGCATATGAACTCAATTAAGGTAACAATATAACCACATAATCCACACCGAGATACAATACAATCATGTACCAATTAATCCACACCGGGATACAACACAACAACTTGCCAAATAATCCATACTTAGGATATTAAGGTATACACCAAATTCAATAATTCCACAAATTGGGATAATAATGCCACAAGGCGATACATGCTCATCTTCCATTAACGAAATAGTGAAACTTATGGTTTCTACGCTATTTCTAACTAATCACCAAGGATAGGGGAACAAGTAAAGTCACCAAGTACCATAAACCAAACCTACAAAGTCATTACTTAACCTTGAATAATCTTAATGAAAGTGCAAGACCTACTTCCCAAGTTTGGACCACTTTCCGAACAATATTTAACTACTCCCACAATTCCATTTCGACCAAATAAGACGTCATGGCCAAGCCAAGGTATCCTACTCTAACTTAGGTTAAAGAGGATCAATTCGTATCCGGGTTGCTTAGGTTCTACTAATTTATATCGGGTGGGAGTCACCATTTATGAGTGGCCAAACAAACTTGTTAATGATTCTAGTTCAATTTAAGAAAAGTTGGTTCAGGGTCATGGGCGACCGCCCATACCACTTGGGCGACCGCCCAAGTGGATTTTCAAAGAGGAAGTGTGTTTCTGCCACCATGGGCGACCGCCCTCACCACTTGGGCGACCGCCCAAGTGGGTTTTCAAAGCCTTATCAAGTTACTGCCATGATGGGCGGTCGCTCAGCCCTACGGGCGACCGCCCAGGTCTCCTTCCAGCCCAAATTCAGATTTCTTAACCCCTTTTATGCCTAGATTTCCATTCCTTCTAACCAAGCTTAATTTAAGAACACCAAAGAATACTTTAACCTTACCAAGTCCCATATAAACATGTAAACCCAAACCCAAGTAACCCTAGATGGATTATCACTACAAATTCCACCCATTTCACCATTTCAAATAAATTCTAACTTTCCAATCAAATTCCACCCATTCCCTTAAATCTAAATCAATTCCCATGAACCACAACATCTTTTTAAGTCATTAATCCATTTTCTAACTCCAAGAAGATTTCCAAAACATATAACAACAATCACAACACCAAGAACAACAATAGATAGTTCATGAGCACATAAATGAAAGGAGGTCATAACAACTCACTTTAGGGTTTGTAATGGGAGGTTGATCTTTCTAGCTAGATGGATTCTCCTAGATGATCCAACTTCAATGATATCCTTGGACTTGAAAATGATGGAAGAATGGCTTGACTTCAAGAAGAGGGGTTGAGAGCTCCCATGAAATTCTAAAGCTTTCTTGCTAGGAGAAGAATGAATGTTGAATGAAGGAGGGAGAAGGAGAGTAAGAGGAGGATGATGGAGAGGGGGGGCCGGCCAAGGAGGGAGTATGGGGGAGGGACACTTGGGGCTTTAGGAGGAAGGTAGGACAATTTGGCCCCCCTCCCACAACAATTAAACTAAGGCTTTTCTTTTAAAATTTAAAACTAACCTTTACTCAAATAATTCATCCTATCCATTTACCTTCTTGTACTATTTATCATTTTTCCATTTTTTTATTATTTCCCCTAATTTCTTTATTAAATATCCAATAAATTCTCAAAAGATTCTAATCTTACTACTCACCCAATTTATCTTAATTTAAGAATTTAAAGACATGATTGAACACATAAAGCTAACGTAAATATTAAAAGCATATAATATAATATTTAAAATTAGTGCCTAGGGTTGGGGTCGTTACACTCACTCCCCCTTAAAGAAAATTCGTCCCGAATTTGAATGTCGCTTACCCTAATGATCAAATAGTGAAGGTTACCTTTCACACATTCTAACTTAATATTTTTAATTCGATTTCTCAATGGCATGATTCTACTATACATTTTCACAACTCAATTACTCTAAGACTTCAATTCCCAATTAGTCTCATCAATGCTGTGATTCTTTCCAAGATTCTAATTTCATTAATAATGTGATATTACAACTTAATATTTCGAGAATACCATACAATTATCACTAACCCGAGTTTTCACGACCTCAAAGAAAGTATTTTTAAATAAAAAGTATTACAACTTATGTTACCCAATACATTACGATATTACATTTAAAACTTCCAACGCTCTATAAGCTGCCCCAAGTCGGTCTATAAGTCAACTCACCAACATTTTCTAAAACTTCAAATGGATTAACAAACTTTGACGCTAAATTACCTTAGGCCTAGCTTCACTAATTTCACCCCAACAAATTGGAGATCGAAATATCTTCCTGAACCACGCCTCATACGGTTTTATCTCAATGCTAGAATAATAACTGCTATTATACGCAAACTCGCTAAGGTTAATTAAACTTCTCAAGTTGAAAGGAAATCCGTCACACAATATAACCTATTCCTCAGGAATTTGGGTAGTCTTCAAATCTCTTCCTTTCGACTGACTTAATCCTCCAACTCTTAGGATCGGTAACAACTCTCAAAGGAAGCTTCAAAAAAAAAAAATAAAAAAATAAGGTTCCTACTTAAATAACGCAATACAAGTGTAGCTACTCCCGAGTAGAGGATAAGAAAATCTCACTTATCTAAGTTAAACTCCTCAAAGCATACGTTATCAATTTCCCATTTCGTATAATATCCTAATCTAATCTTCCTTTAATACACCTTAAAATTTCACAAAATTCCCACATTCATTAAGTAAGGTAAGGATAGGATATATAGTTACTTTATTCTCCATTTCTACCAATATGACTCATCCTTATTACATCTTACACCATTGATATCCTTCCGAGTTATCTCAATCAACGATTTTATAATTCTCTAGAATTCCTTAAAAATTCCTTTGGTAGCACTTTGCCAACCTCAAAGATTACGGACACAATCCTCGTAAGATCCATAGTAACTTCCAAGCTTAAACTATAGGACCCCAAATTTTGGAAACTTCCCGAGTCAACTCACACTAGTTAAACTTTGCATGCAAGGACTTCTAATCAAAGATTATTAACCCAACTCTCAAATTATTTTCACGATCTTCCCGGAACATTAATTAGCAAAGAGATCATCACTTCTAATTACCCTAAAGCCATCAAAATAAGGATTACAATTCTGCTTATCATACTCAGAACCAACACATGAAATATACCGACGGGAGCACATTTACCATTTACTCACAATTAGCACATACAATTTTTGAAAAGACTTCTTATGCAAGTCTAACATATACTAATTACCCTTCACATCTTAATGCAAAATTTTCACCTTAAATACCCATATATAATCAAGAATTTCACATTAAGATTTACCTATATCAAATACCAATATAAGTAATTTAGGCATGGAAAAAGGAGACTCACTTATTATGATAGCCTACCAATATACAACAACTACTTAACCATCCCGGTCAAGTATATCTCAAAATCATAACTAATAATCACACCAAATCAACTGGCAATACATGCTCAGCCATAACCACTTCAACATCGTGGTACATCAAAGGAGATTCGAGGTATTCTCTCATAAGAGCAGAATCCTCTAACAATAAAACGATTTCTCAAGAAATGTATGCCACAAAGAAACAACATGTTATGCCACACATAATAATATGAAACAAGATTTATAAAATATGACCCCTAACTTCTGAGACAGGAAATTTACCTCTAGTGACCTCGGAGGGATCCATCTCTCCTGGACCCGAAACACACACTCGACCACAGACCCTCTCTTTCGGTTCCCCTTCGTTATCTCTTTTGGTACCACCTCTTTGTCGTCCACCTTGCTGACTGCTGCCTGAAGCTCGCTCCTGTCGAAACCTTGGGCAATTCCTCCTGAAATGCCCCATCTCTCCACACTTCAAGCATTTCCCTTGCTTACTCCAACACTTGTCTTCAGAATGACCCTTCTTCTTGCAATACTCACATATCATCCCATATAGTTTGGGTATTGGCCTAGACGAGGAAGCTACCACAAGTTCCCCTCTCTTATTCCCTGAAGCTGAAGTCCTTGGTTGTCCTCTAGTGATTTTGGATCCTTGTCCTAGATACCTTGGTTTATTTCTAATCCCACCTTCCGATCTTCCACCATTTTTCTCAATGCTATTCTCGATCTCATATGCTCTATCTAAGGCTGTCTGATAATCGGTGAAGCTATCAATCATTAATTTCCCCCTAAACTCAATCCTCAAACCTGTTACAAACCTAAGAACTCTTCTTACTTCATGCGATACCAAATGAGGGCAACACCTAGCTAATTCCTCAAACCGGACTGAATACTGATTCACCGTCATGTTCCCTTGTTTTAGCCCTAAAAATTCAATCTCCTTCCTATCCCTTGTAACCATTAAAATGAAATAATCCTCGAACTGCTGAGTGAAATTATCCCAAATCTGGGGCGTATGATCCCGCTCCCAACTTTCCTTCAGCTTCTGCCACCACTGATCAGCTGGACCTTCGAGCTTGAAAACGGCATACCTAACTTTCTCTTCGTTGCGACTCTCCATAACCTCAAAGATTTTGTTCATTTTCTCTAACCATTTTTCTGCCTTTAACGGATCCGGATATCCATTAAAACTCGGTGGATTCATCTTCACAAACCTTTCCCATCCATCACTTTGACATCCCTCGGGTTGATTCGGAACTGATCCTCTAGTCTCCATATTCTGTACAAACATCCTGAATAATTTCATCATCTCTTCATTCTGAATTCCACCTCTACTCATATCTTCTTCAATTTCTAGAACCTTCCGCTGATCATCCTTGCTTCCGGCCATTAGAACGAACTCCTGCATTAAACACTCGGCGTCAATTTCCACACATTCCCCCTTAGTTTAGACATCTACCCTTGACCTTTAAACTAAGCTCTGATACCAACTGTGAGCACCCCAACCCGAGACCTAACGCGTGTCCCGAGTTGGAGAGGCTCAATCTAAGAAAAAACCATCTTATATTTTTAAAACATTTATTTGCCTTTAAAAGAAAACCACTTTTCAAACTTTCAAAGAAAATAAATTGGTAATATCTCTACTTAGAGGAAATCCAACCACAACTTTAATAAACCGTAATATGATCAATTACATTGAAAACCCTAAATAACATTTGTTTAACAAAAGAGTTTTCCATATAATTTGTAAAAGAGGAATACTTAATAATTACTCCTATCAATCAACTCCTATACTTAACTTGACAAGCCCCAAAAGCAAAAGTCCACAATGATATCCCCGGCCTCACTGGTTCGGGTCACCTGTCTCGGAATCTAAAACAGTAAAGGGAGAGGGGTGAGAATAAATCTCAATGAGCTATTATGAATGCAGCAAGATGCCAAACAAAGTGCAACACATAGCATGGTAGCACATAACACATTATGAAAACGGTAAACACATTACGTTACCTCATTTTACCTTTCCCGTCTGAACAATAAGTCGTACAACGTGGGAGTAAAACTCCACTCTTTGGTGAATTGCCTCCAGCACATTCACCTCTTATAGGACTCATACCCCAGAGATCCATATAAGAAAAGATACCTATAATAGAGTATCCAAAATAATATCGCTAACTGTAAAGCTTTAGGCTTAATACAGAAGCATTCCCCCTAATCGCCAATCGCAGCAGTATGTAAAGCCTTTTGGGTCAATACAGAAGCTTGCACGCCCACTCTGTGGCCACAGAGGGTAAGGTCACAGGTATAATGAACCTTGATCACTTATAGAACAAATCAGTAATTGATTGAATTTCATTATACCCCCTGAATGTACACACGTTCAAGCACATAATAGACACTTGAAGTAATCCACAAAAAGGGATAATAATATAACAACATGGTAATGTATACTCATGCTAAACAGTACCATAGTGCAACAATTCATGTAATACACAATGCATAATATCATCAATGCATATGAACTCAATTAAGGTAACAATATAACCACATAATCCACACCGGGATACAATACAATCATGTACCAATTAATCCACACCGGGATACAACACAACAACTTGCCAAATAATCCATACTTAGGATATTAAGGTATACACCAAATTCAATAATTCCACAAATTGGGATAATAATGCCACAAGGCGATACATGCTCATCTTCCATTAACGAAATAGTGAAACTTATGGTTTCTACGCTATTTCTAACTAATCACCAAGGATAGGGGAACAAGTAAAGTCACCAAGTACCATAAACCAAACCTACGAAGTCATTACTTAACCTTGAATAATCTTAATGAAAGTGCAAGACCTACTTCCCAAGTTTGGACCACTTTCCGAACAATATTTAACTACTCCCACAATTCCATTTCGACCAAATAAGACGTCATGGCCAAGCCAAGGTATCCTACTCTAACTTAGGTTAAAGAGGATCAATTCGTATCCGGGTTGCTTAGGTTCTACTAATTTATATCGGGTGGGAGTCACCATTTATGAGTGGCCAAACAAACTTGTTAATGATTCTAGTTCAATTTAAGAAAAGTTGGTTCAGGGTCATGGGCGACCGCCCATACCACTTGGGCGACCGCCCAAGTGGATTTTCAAAGAGGAAGTGTGTTTCTGCCACCATGGGCGACCGCCCTCACCACTTGGGCGACCGCCCAAGTGGGTTTTCAAAGCCTTATCAAGTTACTGCCATGATGGGCGGTCGCTCAGCCCCCCCCATGGGCGACCGCCCAGGTCTCCTTCCAGCCCAAATTCAGATTTCTTAACCCCTTTTATGCCTAGATTTCCATTCCTTCTAACCAAGCTTAATTTAAGAACACCAAAGAATACTTTAACCTTACCAAGTCCCATATAAACATGTAAACCCAAACCCAAGTAACCCTAGATGGATTATCACTACAAATTCCACCCATTTCACCATTTCAAATAAATTCTAACTTTCCAATCAAATTCCACCCATTCCCTTAAATCTAAATCAACTCCCATGAACCACAACATATTTTTAAGTCATTAATCCATTTTCTAACTCCAAGAAGATTTCCAAAACATATAACAACAATCACAACACCAAGAACAACAATAGATAGTTCATGAGCACATAAATGAAAGGAGGTCATAACAACTCACTTTAGGGTTTGTAATGGGAGGTTGATCTTTCTAGCTAGATGGATTCTCCTAGATGATCCAACTTCAATGATATCCTTGGACTTGAAAATGATGGAAGAATGGCTTGACTTCAAGAAGAGGGGTTGAGAGCTCCCATGGAATTCTAAAGCTTTCTTGCTAGGAGAAGAATGAATGTTGAATGAAGGAGGGAGAAGGAGAGTAAGAGGAGGATGATGGAGAGGGGGGGCCGGCCAAGGAGGGAGTATGGGGGCGGGACACTTGGGGCTTTAGGAGGAAGGTAGGACAATTTGGCCCCCCTCCCACAACAATTAAACTAAGGCTTTCCTTTTAAAATTTAAAACTAACCTTTACTCAAATAATTCATCCTATCCATTTACCTTCTTGTACTATTTATCATTTTTCCATTTTTTTATTATTTCCCCTAATTTCTTTATTAAATATCCAATAAATTCTCAAAAGATTCTAATCTTACTACTCACCCAATTTATCTTAATTTAAGAATTTAAAGACATGATTGAACACATAAAGCTAACGTAAATATTAAAAGCATATAATATAATATTTAAAATTAGTGCCTAGGGTTGGGGTCGTTACACTTAGCTTTGTAAAAATGGATCTTGGTAGAGAGAGATGATAGTACATATAGAGATTTATGGTGTAATTATAATGGTTAAGTAAGATACTACAATTAATGGAAAATATATGGCTACTTGCATAGTGGAAAGTATTATCCTGCGGTTGATGGTAGCTTGTGAATTGTGGAACATGCAAGAATGTGGGGACATAGTTAATTATGGGGTAGAGTAACTTGTTTTTAGTTTTTGTGTCAGTTTAGTTTTATAGTATTGTTAGTTTATTTTGGTGTTTGCTCGAGGACTAGCAAATGTTTAAGTTTGGGGGTATTTGATGAGTGAGTTTTACACTCATCCATTGACTACTCTATGAACTTATACTGAGCTTAATCCTTGAGTTTTGTGTGTTCTAATGGATGTTTTAGTGTTTTTTTAGTTTTCAGTGGTCCAAGTGAAGAGCTGAGGAAATTGGAAGCATTTTGTGAATAAATCAAGGGTAAAAAATACGACGTTGTAATTATGGGACGAACCGAATCAAATCAAGGGATCCAAAATGAGGCCAAGGCTGCTGAGCAAAGTAGGGCCATGGCAAGCATGTGGCCGGCCATGAAGGAATGCTGAAGGATTTCAAGCAAGTTGGGCCGAAGGAAAACAGGGCAAAGGAGGAAGCTGGGCCGAAGGAAAGGGGGAAAATGGCCACATCTGTCTGTTGAGATGGGCGGTCGCCCAAGGGTGTTATGGGCGGCCGCGCATAAGGGCAAGTTTTGAAAGCCAAATCCTTATGTCGTTGTGGGCGACCGCTGAGGATTGAGGTGGGCGACCGCCCACAATGGGCGAACGGAGTGGGCCTGGCCGCTGTGACTGTTTGTGTTTTAAAGCCTATGATTATGTAACAGTCAGCCGGGGGTAATTTAAGGAGGACATAATCACTATTTTCAAGACTAATTTTCAGTTTTTCTCAAATTATCTTCATCACTTTTTCATCATTTGTTCCATAGCTTCATCTTCAATATTTTTCTTGGTGTTCTTGATTTTTCATGGATAGCTAAACAATTTAGTTCTTGGAATTGGAGGTAACAATTTATGTTTTGAGTTTTATTTTTCATCATTATCATTGTATTACTTGGGATTATCAAGTAGCTTTTAAATGGAATTTTAGAATATTTATGTTGATTGCATATTTGTTCTTGAATAATTTAGAATTTCAATTGTGAACCGCCAAATTTACAATTGAAATTAGTCTTGGCTTGATAGTAACAATTCGTTGAATCCCCGCCAAAAGATTCATAAGAATTGTGGTTTCTTTTGTTGTTCTTAAGTTCTAAATTGGTTTCTAATTAATCTATGAACGGGCCAAGGGAATAGATTAATTGGGAACACTTGATTGCAAATCACCCGCCTAAGTGTCCCAATCATAATTTCGTAAGAACAAAACCCCAAGTATACTTTGATTGATGAACAGTGAAACTTGAGCATAATTGTGAAGCCAATTCCGGGAATTTTCTCCTTATTATTGAAACCTCGTTTTATAACAAATTTAGTTAATTTTGCAAAAGCATTATTTTTGAAAACAACAAATTCTTCACTTTATAAAAATCTTTGTCATAGCAATAATTTTACACACTTTAAAGTCGTGTCTCGGTGGTTCGACCCTACTTACCCTATCTACAAATCAATTGTAGGTAGTTTGAGTCGAAAATTTTCTTTTGATGTTTCGACACTCGTCACAAACCTTCTTCTTCTTCTATGTTCTACACTGTGTATGTCAGAGGGAAATTCATTCATTTCTCTCCTTCTGTCATCAATGATTTCTTAGGATTAGAAGAGGGATATGATCAGGTGTGTGATGTTTCTGAAGAAGAGCTAGTGTCCACCCTAACCCATGTGAAGCTAACTACTTGGCCCATTAAACCTAAGGATCTAGGGAGTGGTTCACTTACCTCTTTGTACCGTTTTATCCACTTTATTTTAACTACCAACCTTTGTCCATCAAACAATAAAACCTCAGTGACTAGGGTGCAAGCTGATTTGCTTTATAGGTTGGGTGCCAACAAGAAAATTAATTTTGGAGAATTCATCTTTAGGAAAATCTGTGGATATTGTGAATCCCCATCCAAGAAGTGGTCCCTTCCTTACCCTTCTCTCATCTCTTAAATTTTGATAGCCCAAGGAGTGAAATGTGAAAAGAGTGAAGCTAGAGTGAGTAAGTTTGATCTGTTTAGAGAAACCAAAACTCTGTTGGACCCAAGCAAAGATTTGTTGATCTCCCTTTAGGTGTTGTTTCTGGAATTACAATGCATGATGTGGGCACATCCAGCTACACATCTAAGGACCCTTTTGAGGATCAAATGAAAGACCTTGATGCTGAGATTGCTGCAACTGATGCTCTCTCCAAAGATTTTAATGAACAACGGATTGCCTCCCAATCACATGCCAACAATCTCAAAGCCCTGAAGGCAAGACTCCTGAGATGGCAGACTAAACTTTTCAGTCAAAAAGGGGGAGAAGAAGGAGAAATTGTTGCTGATGGAAATCCTAATCCTACTCATGTGTATGCTGCTGCTGATTTGTCTTCATGGAGAAGCTGAGAACTGTAAACTCAGGGGGAGTTTAAGTTAGTTTTAATTTTTGTTTAAACTGTGGTGGTTTCATAAACAAGTTCTATTTTGCTTTTAATATTTGTTAGTTTAAGACTTGGTCTGTAATCCCTAAATATTTTTGCTGAATGGTTACTTTAGTTTATATTTATTGAAACTGCAGTTTTTAGTACTAACATATTCTATGCAGTTTTTGTGTGGATGTGTTGCCACATCTGCACACACATTCATTCAAGGAGAGTTTTCAAATCTGATAATGTTGGTCATAGTAATCACATCATAAATTTTTAGTTTTGACCAGAAAGTCCAAAATAGGGAGAGATTAAAAGAGTAAGATTTTAGGGAATATTTTACTTTCCTATTTCGAATCAAATTGGTATATTTGGTAAGTTGATTTTATGACTTTCGTGGAAAGATTTATATTATCCTATTATGAAAAGGATATTTTTAATATTGTAAATATCTTTTATTTATGTACATATATTTAGAATATGACTAACATACTAACAAATCTCTTTCCTTGTGAGTGCGCTTTATGTTTCCTTGTAGGAATTGGAATCTCACATAAGGAAGAATTCGATTGACGTGAAGATCTTCTCAAAGTGTCTATAAATACAAGACTTCAACACATTGAGAAGAAATGACTTTAGAGAATTATTTGGAAGACAAATACTTTTTGTACTTCACGGATTCTATATTGTCTTTAAGTTGTGAGTGAAGGTTGTGTCTTACATCCGAACTCACATCTAGTTTTTCATCAAGTTATTTGTTCTACTTCTGATTAGAATAGGCTCTCCTTGGGAAAGGAAGATTGTTCTTAGTGTAGAAGGTGGTTAGAACTTGTTTAGTATTTTAATCTTTTTGTTTTCACTTATTCAGATTTCTTTCTGTAAAATAGTTTAATAGTGAAAATCTTTTTAGGCTTAAAGCCCTGTTTGCTGGGTTTCGATCTAGTAAACATTTATAACTTTGTGTTATTTTATTTTATTCCGCTGCTTATTGATGGATGTGTGAACAGTTGTAACTCACATCTGTACTTACATCCGTGTTCTGTTGAGTTGACTTGGTTTCCTAGCTACACGAAACTTTCAAGGTGAACTCTCTAATTGAAATGGCTAGTTTGAATCTCGCTTAAATTCGCCAATTGATTTGGCGAGTTTTATTACCACGTCATTTTTCTCAGAATACAGGAATAAAAAAGAAAAATTTGAAAAAAAACAGAACTCGCCATTACATTTGGCGAGTTTGAACAGACAAAGGTAAAACTCGCTTTAACATTTAGCGAATTTTAAAAAATAGACATTTTGGCAAATAGTTTGGAAGGGTTGCTATTTTGGGAATTATATTTTTAAAAAGGAATATTTTGAGAAAAATATCCCAACTTCGGTGAAAAAGGGTGAACTCGCTATAAAAAAGTACAGTATAAACTTGCTAATGTCGTTGCGAGTTTCAGCGAACTTGGTCATTTTTACAAATATTTTTCAAGGCATGTTATTTAGGGAAATAATTTTTTTAAAAAGAATTAAATGAGAAAAAATCGGTATAATTAGTGATGGGATTAAGACTTAAATCCCAATAAAACGACTTAATTATTTGAATGCCTAATTTACAACCAAACGCCCTTTAAATAAACCTTATTAGTCCTGATTAATGTTATCATGTATTAACCCTCCTAACCAAACGATCCCTAAGTGGGGCATGAGATTTATATTCCACATGGCATGTTCAGCTAAGCAAATAAAAACTCCAAGTCATGAAGCGCTCCATGCCTATAAGAGCATGATTAATGGTGAATGAAATTTCGTTCACCAAGAGCAATTTCTTGAACGAAATTTCGTTCATGGCAATTAGTGGTGAACGAAATTTCGTTCATGGACATGAACAAAATTTCGTTCATGAGTTTCGTTCATTTCATGAACGAATTCGTGAGCGAAAATTCGTTCATGGCTATAATGGATATATGTGTATTTTGTAATTTTGACATTTTTGAAATTATATTATTGAAATAAAAATATTAAAAATGTTTATAATTTCTTTTTCTCTATAAATAGAGTCTAATTTTATAATATTTGACATAATTTTAATATTTTACGATTTAAAAATGATAAAAAAATTATTGTATACTATATTTGATAAAATTTTAATTTTTTATATATTTAAATTTTCTCTTGCGTCAAACGACGTCGTTTAGATCAAAATTTCAAAAACGTTCATTTCCCCCCATAAATAGAGCTCAAGATTGCTAGATTATGTACATCTCTTCTTCCATACTTTCTTTCTCTATACTTAGCAAAAAAAATCAAGATTTTTTTTTTATTATGAGTAATTACGGGAATAGTTCTCATAATTCTGGAACAAATCCTGATCATGCTTGGTTATGAGCGCGTTACTTTCTGTTCGTTTGTTTGTGTGTTGTATTTTAATTTTTAATTTTCATGAGTGTAATGTTTTAAATTATTGTAATTTAATGTTTATTTATGAGTGTTTAATTTTTTAAAATTGTACAAGTACGTAAAATAATAATAAAAAATAATATTTATTGTTAATGATGTTAATAAAAAATAATATTTATTAATGTATATTATTAATTTTATAATATCAAATTTCTATTAAAAAATATTTCTGTGAACGAAAAATTCGTTCACCACTACAGAATATAAGCTAACGTGAGCGAAATTTCGTTCACAGGCCAGTTTCGTTCATGTGGTGAACAAATTTTTCGTTCACCATTAATTAATTATGGTCTAAACCCCTTAAAAAAGTATGCCATTTTTTGACACACAGTTCTCAATTATTATTATTATTATTTTTCTTTTTTTTGCAAATCGTACAACTTGTTTTTTTTTAAATAGTACTTTTTTATTCCAAAGTAAATGTTCATTTTTTAATTTCTTTTAATCAAAACAAATGTCAATTTTCTAAAATAGTCTTCCTAAAAAGCTTATTGAAGAGGTTCATGTCATCAATGTGGAAGAAAAAGTTGTTAAAGATTTATAAAAATGAGAATGTACAAAGTAATGATGTAGCGGACTTATAAAACTCCTGAAGAGGTTGATAAGTAAGGATGTCCCGAGTGTATGCACAAATTTTGTTTCTTTTTTTTCCTCAAAATACCCCCTCAATTAGACATGGGCAAACCGGAATCGGAACCGGGCGAAATCGGAGAACCGAACCGAAACCGGAACCGGCAGAATCGGAACCGGCGAGAACTGGAACCGGCGAGAACCGAAACCGGCCGGTTCACGGTTCAGTCTCGGTTCCTCTTTTCAGAAAACCGTGAACCGGCGGTTTTGGAACCGGAACCGGAACCGGGGAACCGAAACCGGGGAACCGGCGGTTCGGAACCGGAGAACCGGCGGTTCTTGCAGAAAATTCAAAAAAATTCGAATTTTGCCCGTTTTTTTTCAGCTTTTTCAGTCAAATTTGTCCGGTTTTTTTTTTGACTTTTTACACCTTTTTCAGTAATTAAAAGAAATAAAAAAATAAAACAATCCTTACCTTTCACCTATAAATACAAATTCACCTCATTACATTTTATTTTCACAAAACTCTCTTAACTCTCTCTTACTCTCTCTTACTCTCTCTTAACTCTCTCTTAAGTTACTCTCAACTCTCAAGCTCAAAGCCTCAAATCACTCACCAACATTCATATTTTCAGCCATTATTCCATAATCCATCCTCATTTTCCATATTTTCATCCATTTTCATAGTCATACACATACTTACACACCAATACATACACCATCATGTCTTCTTTCCTTAGAAACTTAACAAAAAAAAACGGGTAGCAAGAGCAAAAACAACCAACCTTCTTCATCTTCTCGACTACCACCACCACCAAATGATATTCCCTTTTATGATGGGGGAATGTCGGGGAGAAATCAATGGAAAATTAATGAAGATGACGAGGTTCAAGTTGGAGACCAACAATTTCCAATACCGCCTTTCATGTCACAACAACCACAATTTGTAGGAACTCCAAGTACTGAAGAAAGTGATGCACATAACCTACCACCAGTACCACCACCACCAACTGCACCAAGAGAAAGGGGTCGCGGTCTTCGTGGAGGCGGTCGACAAAGTCAACCTCATGAACCTAAAATTCGTGAACCGAAGTCCCCAATTTTTATTCGTCACTTTAGGAAGGAGCTCGGATTGGACAAACATGGTGAGGAGGTTTGGAAAGTGATATCTGATATGTAACTATTGTGAAAATGTTTATACTTGGAGGGATGGCAATGGATACGACACTTATACCAAGCATGTTCGAGTTCATCATCCTACCGAATTTGACATAGATCCAACTCAAACACAACTCCAAGGAGTTTCGACTTCTTCGATGGACGCTTTAGGTACGTCTTCTTCTTCTAACACTACATTTCATTATAGTGAACAAAACCATAGAAGAGGTATGTCAAAATTTGTTTGTGTTAAATGTCTTTCCTTTAGTTTTGCCGATGATGAATTCTATGAAGATTTTGCTAAACTCTCTCTTAACCCCGCTGCAAAAAGAATACTGAAATTGTCTATGGCTAAGAACTTATGAGACGAAACTCACAAGGTGAGATAAAACTCACGGGTGTTGTTCTTAGTGTTGATGACACTAACAACAACACATTCACCAATTCTAGAAAAAGCACAAATCAATAGAAATAAATATAATTTGCAGCGGAAGAATTAAAGCAATACACAAGAATATAATTTTTATCAAGTTATATAAATATATAACTTGATGGGTGCCTAAAAGGCAAGACCTTTCTATTAATAATATGAATTCAATACAAGGTCAAGGTTGTTCCTTAATGATAAACGAACCCTGATATAAGGAACAACATACACGAATTCTCTCAGTAAATAAACACTCAAAAACCTCACAAAAATATAAAAATCTATATGAAATATTCGAGTGTTGGACAAAGTGTCGCGACACCGAATGGCAACACTTGAGAGCAATTCTACTTTTCTTGTGCATTTGCGTTTTCTGAATTGGATGATCTTCAATGAAGATCCACCGCACTATTTATAGGCCACAAAGTCTTGGAGCCTACTCAAATGATCGCCTAACGGCCTTGAGTTTGTTTCCTCATTTTATGCCTTCTCGCCTTCATTGTAGGAGACCTAGTCTTCTCTTGCTTCTCATGCTTGTACCTCTTAGCTTTGATTGCCTTGTACTTTGACTTGTTCTCCCCCAGAATAGCTGAATAAAATATCTCCTGGCTTGGTCATAAATTAAACAAATAAACACATGTTTATTTGTTAATTCCTCCTCTTCGTAATTCTCGCCTGGGCATATTCTGTTGCTGATTTCAAGCTCATTTTAAGGTGACTAACTACTGTTATATAAACATTAATTTACCCATTAATATTTGTGAAAAATACAGTAACTAACTCAGTGTCGCCAATTCCAAATGGCAACACTTTTGGCAACACCAGTGGCAACACTGGTTTGCAACACTTGGGATGACATTCATGACAACACATGATCTAACATTAACAAATACCACGTAGAACTCTCACACGTGATATTGCAAAAATAGTCGGGGAATATAAATATGGTTTAATACAAACATTTGCTAATTTATCTCAACAAGTTTCTATTTGTTCGGATATATGGAGTGATAACCGTTGTGAACATTTTTATATGGGAGTAACTTGTCATTGGATTGACAATTCTTGGACCATTCAAAATAGATTGATTGCATATAGAGATTTTGATGATGAGCATACCGCACACAATATTGCACTTAAACTACAAAGTATTTTATAAGAATATAATTTAGTAACTAAAATTTTTTCAATGTCTTTTGATAATGCTAGCTCTAATACTGCAAGTTTACCGGAACTAATTGGTATTTGTAAACCGGTATTAGGTGAATTTTTTTTTCATATTAGATGTTTTTGTCATATTTTAAATTTATGTGTGCAAGATGGTCTATCTGCTTTACAAGATTCAATTATTTCTATTAAACGAGGTATACAGTTTATTATGAGAAAAAGTTCCAATCAAAGAAAATGGAGAGACTATTGCAAGGCAAATGATATCCGTCCCAAAAAATTTTCAATGGATGTTACAACTAGGTGGAATTCTACCTATAAACTTTTAGCGAATTCTTTTCTTTATAAGGAACAAATTTGCTTGTTTTTGTCTTCCGTTGGTTACAAATACACCCTATTTCCTCATCAATGGAATGCTTGTGAAAGCATGATCAAATTGTTGAAAAATTTCAAGGATGCCACTGTCATGTTATCCGGTACGTATTATCCTACTTCTAACTTAGTTGTTGATCATAGTACTATTATTTCGGGTACATTTTGTGAATTTAAAAATGATCTCATAATTGGTCCAGCCATTGTTAGCATGAAGGAAAAATGGTTGAAATATTTTGAGACAATTCCAAGTATTTTTTTAATTGCAAAAATTTTAGATCCAAGGGTTAGAATGGATGGTTTGGAACAACTTCTTACATATTACTATCGAAATTTGTTTGATGCAAATGATCCCCGTTTTCCAAATATTGATCAAATATTGTCCGATGCGAAAAATGAATTTTTAAATGTTTTTAAAGAGTACAACTCAATTTATGGTGGTGCTAGTACAAGTGAGGCTCCTCCTCGTCAAACTAGCGAAACAGACAACTCTTTTTTGACTTCTTTTTATGGAAATAGAAAGCGCTCTAGAGGAAGCGGTTCTAATGCGGAATTTGAAAAATATTTGAACACGAAATTTGAATATGATGATGAGGTTGAATTTTGCATTTTACATTGGTGGGCCAAGAGGGCGAGTTCTTATCATATTGTTTCTAGGATAGCAAGAGAAATATTTGCTTCTCCCGCATCAACGGTTTCGGTTGAGCACGCTTTTAGCATTGGTGGAAATATTGCGGATCCGCAACGTGCAAATTTAACTGTTGAAAATTTAGAAAATCAAAATTTGTTGAATGATTGGGTCAAAGCGGAGAAAAGAGATCAAGAGCCAAAGTTTTCCTCATCCGATGAAGATTTCTTTGATACAACATCGGGAAGTGACGAGAACAATGACACAATCCCAATGGCCCAAATGTAAGTTGATGTAATTTATATAGTTTAATTTGTATAATTTAATTTGTTGCTTTGTTTTATTTTATATATTAGGTTTTTTTTTATTTAGATCAGATTGTTATAATTTAAATAAATATTGTAAAATATTAAGAACGAGGTTAAGGCTCCTTATGTCCTCCCTTACTTATAAAAGGGCAAGGTTGGTTGTCCCCCTCATTGTAACATTTTAACGATTATTAATAAAATTTAAGGGTACCGTCCCTTTTTTCTTTTATAAAATATGTTAAAATAATTTGTTTATTATTCATCTTCATCCAAATTTGTTAGAATCTTAACAGTTTTGATGGCTTAAAAGAGAAGAAAAGAAAAAGGAAGTGACCAAAGTGCACTGACCAAACTTTGGGGTTGCTTGAATTTGGCTATGGGCGGTCGCCCATCTCTCTTGGGCGGTTGCCCATGTGTGCAGAGGCTTTTAAACATTGCTTGAATTTGGCTATGGGCGGTCGCCCACCTCTCTTGGGCGGTCGCCCACCTGGACAGTTTTCAAAAAAAAAAAAAGGACAAAAAAGGAATCGGGAAACCGGAACCGGAACCGGCATCAAGGAACCGGAACCGGGAACCGGATTTTAGCGGTTCCGTCTCGGTTCCCCCCTTCCCCGGAATCGAAACCGGCGGTTCGAAACCGGAACCGGGAACCGGATGCCCATGCCTACCCTCCATCCACTTCCTCTCTCCAAACCCACCCATGTGTGAAACCCTAACCCAACCCACTAGCCTCCTCTATAGCAATCCTCTCTCCCTACCCATCCCCTCTTCTCCTCTGTTCCCTCACAAATTTTAAGCCAAAATACCATTTTTTTTTTAAATTGAAACCTCTGCTCCCTCACAATTTTAAGGCAAAATACCATCATTTTTTTTTGCCAATTTTTCTTTTTTTTGATTTTTTTTAAAGCTTTTAATATGTTCGGCCAAGGTGGGCTGAACAAATTCGGCGGTTGACAACAGAACACGTCTCATGTTATTCGGTCCAATATGGCCGAATACCATGCATGAAGGTCGCAGATATCAATTCAACCAAACAAAGAGAACGTGGTGTTTGGGTTCTTGAATTCGCCAAAAGATAAAGAGTGCCAACCGCCATACAAAGAGATATGTGTGTCGGCTGCGTCGGGAGAGAGGGAGAGGGTGCGACTACATGACTTAATTTAGGTTTAGGGTTAGGTTTTTAAGTGAGGGATAGTTTGGAACCGATGAAGGGAGGTATTTTGGGAAACATCTAATTTTTACGCATATACGTAGCAGTTTTATGTGTGCAACTTTTTATTGTCTCAAGATCCAGAATGTAAAATCCAAATAGTAGGTGAAGATGAAAGAGAAGAATCAAACAAGAATTTCCTCACCTTCAAAATCTTGAGGTTACTAAATAAAACTACATGTAATGTCTAGTCTCTATGGCTGCAGATCCAAAGAGCCGTTCTTCAAGAGCTAAGCTACCAGAAATAAGCCATGACCAGACCAGGCTTCAAAATCACAGGTCACTTTCATCTTCAGTGCTTTCACCATTTGATCCTTTTCCATTCACTTCGACAAGTTCTGTATCGAATATTAGTGTCGCACCACCTGTTTATGTTCACGATAATAATTAGATTACATCAACGTTGACAGTTCTCTAAGATGGTTCGAGATTCATGCAAAGGTGTAACTAGAAGAAGTTATATTGGTTATTATTTTGCCCATTAGATATTTAACTGGTGTTAGTAAGGCGTTGCGTTGTAGCAATTCCACGGGTCCATTTTTTGTCCACATGTAACTGTCAAATTGCCACATATGTTGCTATGTCAGCAATTCAGTCAATTTTTACAGAATTGAACGATGGTTAAATATGCTGTTAAGAGAGCATTTTGGTCAATTTTTACAGAATTTTAACGATGGTCAAATTTGGGGGGGGGGGTCCAAAGAGTGGGTGTTTAAGGGCATGATTGCAATTAACATGGTTTAAGGGCAAATCTACACGTGATCCCTAAGTGCAGGGGTACAAATACTGTTTTTTCAGCCAAAATGAGATTTCAAGTGCTAAGCATTCAAGTTCCCACTTTGAATCCAGCATATAGAATAGTCATCATCTTTAGTGGCAAAGCACATTAAATTATTCAGGTAATGTCATTTAACTATACTCCTAAGTCCTAACCGAGTTTTGCAGGTATCTTTAACTTTCGGCTAATTAAAACATTCAACATAAATAGAGAAAGAATTGTTACCTGGGATGGTAGGTGGGGAGCCCTGTTCTCCATAACCGAGTTTTGCAGGTATCTTTAACTTTCGCTTCTCTCCTACACACATTCCCAATAGCCCTTGGTCCCATCCTGCAAAAAAATAAAATAAAAAGGGTAGTGTTAAACAAAAGAAACATTCAAGGTAAGTGTCCATGGAACACTCAAATAAAGCCTCAATGCCTCATTTTGATGAACTACTTCACATAGATTCAGCATTCCAACTATCAGCAGACTAGGGTTCATGCAAATCTGTATTTAAAACTGGATTGTGCAGGGTTTTCACCGTATATAATTTTAATATAAGGTGTTGCTAGTTAACTTATATAACCAAATGGAAGTGGGATTTTAAGGGGGGGGGGTGTTCATCATAATTCCAGTAAAATGGCAGGAAGGAAAGCAATTAGCTAATAAAAACTTCCATGGGCACATCATATGATAACAACAGGACATATCAAGTAGATTTATACAACTAAAAAATACAACATTTATTACACAGAAAAATCTTTCATTTTTTTTGACAGTTACGAAGCAATTTACCCACACACAGATTTATGTAAATCATATATCTCCCTCAACTACCAGTTTTAACTGGTCACTTCTAGTGATCCTAAGAACTTCCCACACATATATATCAAGTAGATTTATACAGGTAAAGGCTGGCCAATGATGTGCAATCCAGTGATTAAACTTTTTCCTTATGACACACTCCCTCCGTCCCATAACAAATGTTACTTCCCTTTTGGGCGTCCCATAACAAGCGTTACAATCCCAAAATGAAAATTTGATAATACTTCTTTATTCAATGGGGCCCACTTACCACACTGATAACAACAATCAACTTATTTTTCCCTACCCCACTTTCTCTCTTCTACTTTACTTGTTATACTCACTAATACCTACTCCCTCCGTCCCGCTTGAAATCGCACAGTTACTGTTTGCGCGGGGATTAAGAAAAAAAATAATGATATAAATGTTGAGAGTGTAAAAGTAAAATAGGAGAGAGAATGAGTGGAGGGAATAGTAAATTATAATGGTGTTGTGAGTATTAAAATAATGTAGGAGAGAGAATGAGTGGAGGGAATAGTAAAGATTCTTTGCCATTTTAGGAAGTGTGCAATTTGTAATGGGACGCCCAATGAGGAAAGTGTGCAATTTGTAGCGGGACGGAGGGAGTTCTTCACTATCAATGTTATACTAACTTTTGCTTAATTCATGCGCATTCAATTTTGGTAACTTTTTTTATGGGACGGAGGGATTACAATTCAAGGACTCAGTATGATGCATTTTTATAAGTGGAACCTTGATGATTGGCTTAAAAAGAGAAGGATTTATGTCTTCTTTTGAAACTGCTCTATTAAGGCGGAAAGAGTGCCGCTCCTGAGTATAAAGGGTGACAAGGTTGTTGACTGTAATATTGACAAAGTCCAAGGGAAAAGTTGTTAGTATGTCAGTTAGAGTTGTTGGAGTAGAAGCTCATTCATGTATATAAACTCAATGTAGCTATTAGCTACAGAGAAGATCAATAATACAATCTACATCTTCTCAGTTCAACCACTTTAGTTCTCTTCTACATTTTCGTTTCTATTGCTGAGGTTAGCTGTCTGGTCAGTCCTAGGGAAGTGCCAGGTCTAACCATCAAAGCTAGGTTCCTAGACAAGGAAAACATTACTAGCTTTTTCGTCGGGAAAAACAAATAGCTTTGCAATAATTATCACATGTTAAAATTGTAGAAACTCAAGTCCTATCAGTCAACCATAAAACTACATTGGAATGTTTCCAATCTTGAATGAAAACATGAGCATCGTCAGGTTTGTGAATGCTGGGTAGGATTCACAATCAGAACAATCATGGCCAAATTTTATCTTCCTAATGTCTCTGCAGTTCTACGTTGCAAATTCCAATTGCACAACACAATATGCTTTCTTGGTGAATACCCGACTAATCTGGATTCGCAATCTTTGCAGCATGTAACAATATATACAGAATAGTGAAGAAAACAGTACTTGGTAAGTCCAACCACAATACCTTTAATCACTTGACCGCTACCGAGCTCAAACTCAATTGGGTCACCTCGCTCGAAGCTGGAATCGAAGACAGTTCCATCAGTTAGTTTTCCCTGAGAAGACAAGTGAAGATCAATGTCAGCTTAATGAATGATGGTTAGACAAGAGCAATTCAGTCACATTTACGCTTTTCTCTCCAACCTCCCAATATTTGTTCTTGCAGGCTATGAAATTCCAGTTTTTAACAGGTGAATTTTGAATTGAAAACTGAAATTACCATAGGCATTAATAGAGGTGTAGCAGTGAGCTATAGTATTTTCATATCACAATTCATAAATAAAACATTTATCACCTGACAAGACTTATTGGTATTTACAACTAATAAGTACTCGAGGCATGATTATTACGAGTGCATGCTATATGGTGATGAAAAGCAGAACTTCATTACAAAGTTGATTTATTTTCTGATTTGCATTCCCAAATTACAGCACCATCCAAAATCAAACACTTTCGCTTGGTCATTGTCATGAGCTTCTAACCGTGAAGATTCAAAGCAAGTTCATTTGCATGATGATTATGGGACAACCTATCCTACCAAGAATAACATTCAGAAATGGAACTACTTTTCTGAGATAAGCCAAGAGGGTATTTTTCAGAAAGGAGAGAGTATAAATATTCGTACATCACATGGATTAAACTTGCATAATCATCTTTCAAGCAACCACAATCGACTCTTTACGGGAAAAGACTGTTCGAACCAAACTTATTAAGAAAGAAGATAATATATTTAGAGTTTGATCACAACGGGAAAAAATTAAGGGCAGAAATATGTTCACACACACACACACAGAGGCTGATGAATCTGTGACTGAGTCCTCTTACCCGGTAATGAACTTTAATTTTGTCACCTTTGTGAGCCTGAATTGGACAGGATTCCGGCTTAAACTGCATAAAATAAGGAATGTTAAAAGCTACATAAAGAAGGGGAACGGAAAAATTAGACAAGACTCCAATGCAGTATTATATAGTATGCATCAACGAGTGAAAATCAGCCCGAGCAAGGGAAAGGAGCTAGGCCGAAACAAACTTCCCCCCCCCCCCTCCAAAAAGAAAGGAAAGAAAAGAAACCTTACAGAATAAATAATCGCCGACTTGTAAAACCAATAACTTTAAACGAAAAGAATAAAGCGATAATCAAATCAACAAAATAATCAAGAGCAAATTTGATTTTTTTTTTTTTGGACATTCATTTTGGGACGGAAGGGTAAAGTTAAGCAGGGGAGTACGGACCAATAAGCATGCATTTTCGTTCCCTAGGGGCTAGGATCAATAATAAATCAAAAACTGACTTTTCCCGATTCAAATCTTAAACAGACCAAAGGTGTTGTGATTTTTACAGAGAAGATTGAGCCTTTGCAGTTCCATACTGCATAGCAAAAAAAAGAATCCTTCATGCTTTACATATTTAAACTAGAAATGTACTCCTTGCATCAAGATTAAGACTTCACTTTCCTCTGCGTGTATAAATATATAAATCACACCGAACAAATCCACTCTTCGTACAAGGAGATGAAATCTTAAAGAGTAAACTGAGTCATAAATCTCCGTTTGTATTCATACGGTAAACAAGTTGGAAGACCCTCCGTAACAATTTACTCTCACTAATAAACCCTCATGAAGCATCAAACAATTTATCATCTATGAGCAAACTTACTAACCACATGTCGTTAAAAAAAATCAACATTCATACAAGCTGATTGAAGTTCAATTTACCTACTTCAAGAACTGTGATTTTATGCATACTCACCACCATATCCAATAGAGAGGCCAATTTGTTTTTTTAAAAGCTTGGAAAATCAAATTATATCAATGTTTTGCTCTATCAAAAATAAATTCAAATGCGTTAATAAATTTTCCTTTCAGTTTCTGTCAAAATGGAAACTCATGAACAATAATAATCTAGTACTATAACAAATACAAAAAAAAATATATATATAGAAAAAAATATTCACCTTGACACCGATCTGTAACGCAGTCACGTCACCAGTCTTCTTCGCCGAAACTGAAATTTTCACAGCAAGCAGATCGAATCGCCATTGTTAAATTCTAAAAATCAAACTTAAAACATAAATTGAACATCACAAAATTATTTACTTAATTTAATTTATAATTACCGAATGTCGTAACGATCAACAGAAGCATTATTGACCCGCCGGCCAAAGCACATCTCAAATTCATCTTCACCATTCTCTCGCTAAATTTTTCTCGTTTCTCTGATCTATCAGGTTTACTCTAACGACGGAGCCGACGATTTTCTGCACTCGACTCCACATTAAGATATATGGACCCCAAAACTTAATGACGAGGATCAACCAATTAAATTTTGCCACGTCAGTCAGTCTTAATCTGACTAGATATTGTTAACGAACATGGACTACTACTGTTTTAACAGGTCAAAATATAGGGGGGAATATTATGATCTGACCAAACTACAAGGGTTAAATGTGAAGTTTATCCAACGTCCCGTCCGCTTCCTCAGTTCCCTCCACAATTCAAGCTTAGCCAACTGCCAATCCTGCCCTCATTTTTTTCACTTTCTCTCTCTAACTCAATCCAACTTTCTCTCTCTTCCATTTTCTCTCTCCTCTCATTTCTTGCAATGAGAGAGGAGAAATCACGCCGCCATTGTTAAACTCAAAAATGCAATTCGCCCAGAGAATTTTCTGTCTTCTCGTAATAATCACCGCCGCTGAATTCCACCATGTCTCCGCCGGAGATGACGAAGACTCCATCATGGACGCGCTCGCCAAATCCCTCGTCTCCGCCCCACTCGGATGGAGTGTAAGCAGCCACTGCAAATGGTCCGGCGTTACCTGTGACTCATCCGGCCGCGTCACCGCCATTAACCTCAGTTATAAATCCGTCTCCGGCGAATTGCCTCCGAATCTCAACAATCTTTCCCAACTCAAAACCCTTAATCTTCAAGGCAATCATCTCACCGGCGCTATACCATCGTTGTCTGACCTTGATTTCCTCGAGACGGTTTCTCTTGACGGTAACAATTTCACCTCTATTTCCCCTTCCTTCATCTCCGGCCTGAAAAGCTTGACGACATTCGCCATCAGCGAAAACCCTAACCTTCCGCCATGGTCGTTTCCCGAAAATATAACGGAATTATCCTCGCTGACTACGATTTACGCTAGCAGATGCGGGCTGACAGGCAATATACCGGACATATTCGAATCACTACCTGGTTTACAAAGTCTTCGCCTCTCCTATAACAACCTCACCGGTCCTTTGCCGCCGTCATTGGCAAATTCCTCCCTGCAAAATTTGTGGGTAAACAATCAGAATATGGGGCTTTCTGGTGGGATTGATGTGATCGCGACAATGTCACAGTTGAAGGTAGCTTGGTTTCATTCCAACCAGTTTTCGGGTCCAATTCCAGATCTTTCAAAATGTACTTCTTTATCCGATCTTCAACTTCGCGATAATCAGTTTACAGGTGTGATTCCTGAGTCACTCACTTCGCTTCCAATGATCGCGAATATTACTTTACAGAATAACAAGTTTCAGGGTCCAATTCCTGTATTCAAGACAGGAGTTCAAGTTACTCTTGGGAATACTAATAGCTTTTGTAGTACTAGTCCGGGACCTTGTGATCCTCAGGTGACTGCATTGCTTGAAGTTGCTTCTGCATTGGGTTACCCAATGGAGTTGGCTAAGGGCTGGACTGGAAATAATCCATGTAATAGTTGGGTTCTTATTTCTTGTGATATGAATGGGAAAGTTACTCTGATTAATTTCGGAAAAAATAATTGGACGGGCACAATTTCGCCTGCCATTGCTAATCTCACTGGATTGAAGAGATTGAATTTGAATGACAATAGGCTTATTGGTCCAATCCCCTCCAGTTTGTCTACTTTGCCTCAGTTACAGTTTCTTGATGTTTCCAATAATGATCTTTCGGGGAAAATACCCACATTTCCTTCCGGGGTTACATTTAAATATTCTGGTAATCCAAATATTGGCAAAGACATCACACCTGGAGCTGGAGGAAAGTTTTCACCTGGCGGCTCTGATGCAGGTGAAGCTACTCGCACTTTAAAGCCATGGGTAACTGCATGTATTGTTATAGCTGTTTTTTTCGTTATTGCTGTTTTAGCATTAGTAATCTATAAATACCGTTTCAAGAAAACCACTTGGGGTAATAATGAGAAAAATACATGGGGTAATATGAACCGTTATGGTGTGAATGAGTTATCTAGGCCAAGTAGTGATGATCATAGTGACATCCAGTTTTATGATGGTGGGAATGTTGCTATCCCGATTGAGGTTCTTCGTGAAGTGACCAATAATTTTAGTGCGAATAACATTATAGGTAGAGGTGGTTTTGGGGTTGTTTATAGAGGAAAACTTCACGATGGGACGGAAATTGCAGTAAAGAGAATGGAGTCAGGGGTGTCTAGTTCAAAAGGATTGTACGAATTCAAGGCTGAAATAGAAGTTCTGACAAAGGTGAGGCACAGGCATCTGGTTGCACTTCATGGTTTTTGCGTCAATGGTAATGAACGCCTTTTGGTATATGAATACATGCCAAAGGGTACTTTGGGGCAGCATTTATTCGAGTGGGAGAAAATGGGGGTCTCACCTCTTACTTGGAAGCAGAGAGTTAGCATAGCTTTGGACGTTGCTAGAGGGGTTGAATATTTGCATAGCTTAGCTCAACAGAGTTTCATTCATAGGGATATGAAGCCCTCTAATATACTTCTTGATGATGAAATGAGAGCGAAGGTTTCTGATTTTGGTTTGGTTAAGAGTGCGCCTAATGGGGGTAAGTACTCTATGGAAACACGCTTGGCTGGAACTTTTGGATATCTCGCACCAGAGTATGCAGGTATGTGCAAGTTCATATTTTTCGTTTATAACTTTCAGATTCTGAAATATTTATTTTCGTCTCACGTCTACAATTATTAGAAGCATGCATTCTGATAATGTGCATAATTTCCAATATGAATACTTAATGGCTTATGCATTGTACTAGCCAAAAATTTCGCATAATGCAACGTACTCGTTAGTGACAGACTGACAGTATAATACCACATACTTTCTCAGAAGTTTATAAATAATGCAAAACACTAGTTTTTTTACTTACGGCGTCAAAAAAAAAAAAAAACATAACCGCTAGTGTGTCACTGCCACGATAGCACCACACCATCAAAGTTAAATTCAGTGCTGACATGAATCTGTCATGTTAGTGTCACAGTGGTAGTTTCATTAGTTTTTTGACGCAGTAAGTGTCGTTGCATTATTTTTATACTTCGGAAAAGTACGTTGGATTATACTGTCTCTAACGCTACATTGCATAATTTTAAATTTCGCAAAACTATGTTGCATATGTTGTTCATTCAACCATTTACAATAATATAATGCATCCCTCTAACTAAATCTATGCCATACCATTATCTGTTAGATGCTTTGTTACCTCTTCCTCTGCCATTATCTATTTTCTTGATGCTCTTTTGCACCATTATTGTTGCTGGATTTTGAAATAATTCTTGATTGGTTATGAATTTGGTATGCGACTTTGAATGTTTATTAGTCTATTACTGAAGCAATCTTGAATCTCATAACAGCCACAGGAAGAGTGACCACTAAAGTTGATATATTCGCATTTGGGGTCGTATTGTTAGAGATAATTATGGGAAGAAAAGCTATAGATGAATCTTTACCCGAGGATCAAAGTCATTTGGTCACTTGGTTCAGGAAAACAATGATTAATCGCGATAACATCAGAAACTATATAGATCCAAAATTAGACCCCGACGAAGAAACCCTCGACAGCATCTACAAAGTGACAGAACTAGCAGGCCATTGTACGGCTCGTGAGCAGTCAAATAGGCCAGATATGGGACATGTGGTCAGCGTTTTATCTCCTATGGTACAACAGTGGAAGCCCAGTGTACCTGAGGAGGAGGAACACAGCTTTGGGATTGGGAGTGATATGAGCTTGCCTCAGGTGCTGAAAAGATGGCAAGCTAATGAAAGTACTAATATGTCTGTATCTTCAAGTACTCCTGGGGAGCCTTCAAATTTTCCAAGATCGTTTGATTCAAATGATGCAAGATAACCAGAAAAAACAAGGTCGGTCCATTAATATTTCTACATTCTTTTAACGATAATTACATTCAGATTTATAAAACCCCAGATTCTCCGTTTCTGTATCCGTTTAGTTGATTCAATTCTTCCATGTTTATTAGATGCCTATTGGGTAAGCTGCAATGTGGGATTTAGGCTCACAACATAGGGACCAGGGGATTCTGAGTTTTTGAGGACATATTTTTCGGAATACTTTCGACCATCTGATACATTCATTTTAAGAAAAGTTTAATATGATGGTAACGTTTTCTCCTCTGGTTTGGTTTGTAATTTTTCCCTTTATTAACCAGTACAGTTTTTTGGTACATGATGTTATGTTTCGCTTTAGTTCAAAGTTAACTGGGATGGAGTATGTCATTTTTTTTCAGCGAAAAGGGCAAGTCCTGCTAAATTTTATAAATAGAAAAAAATAGAAGAGGAGGACAAATGCCTTACCTCCTCAATTAAAGATAGAGAATAAAAAAAGGCAAAAAGATTATCTTTATTGTGAATATGGCCCTCCACAAACCAAGCAAACCACAAGAATAATAATCGCACACAAACAAAGCAAAAGAAAATCAAAAGCACAGAAAAGACAAGAGAAATTGTTTACCCAGTTCACCAATTTGATTGGCTACGTCCTGGGCACTACCAAGCCTGGTGATCTTGCACTATGTATGTAAAATATGTGTTACAATGAGGAAGGAGGCGGAACATTGCTTAAATATGCCTAGGGATACAAGAAACAAGCCCTAAAACCGGGCCCAAAATTAAAACCTTTCCGACGCCAGGCGCCCGCCTCAAAGAAGCCAGGCGCCCGCCTGGTAATTGCCCAAAGCCAAGCCTCCCTCGGCCCTTGATGCGCCCGCCAGAGCTGGGGTGATGCGGCCGCCTCAAAGCAAACATTGCCAACGCCAAATTGACTGCACGCGAGGCGCCCGCCTCGCCATCCCCAAGCGCCCGCCTCATACTGCTCCGAAGAAACTACCTTGGTTGGTCCTCTATCCCAACAATCTCCCACCTAGAGATCAACCGCATGTATAAGCCCCGTATCCGTTCTTCAACTCATCCTTGGTGTCCTCCTAGTGCTCACCTCGATCATGGTAGTGCCATCCTCCTCTCTCATTCTTCAAGCCCAATTGAAGCTTTGCACAGCTTCAACTTCTCAAGGTTCACAACCTTTGTCAACATGTCGCCCGGATTCTCCGATCCCAATATCTTCTCAAGCCACAAAGTCTTCTCCTCCAAGAGATGCCCGATGTAGTGAAACCTCGCTCAATGTGCTTCGTCCTCGAATGAAACGCCGGATTCTTTGCCAAGTGAATTGCACTCGACCGTCACCGTAGAGAATATTACCACTTCGCGTCTTCCCAAGTTCACCCAAGAAGTTACTCAGCCAAACCATCTCTTTACTCGCTTCACATCGCCACATATTCTCGCTTCGCCGATCGAGCCACGATCTTTTGTAACTTAGAAGCCCAGGAGATTGCTGTACCACCCAATGTAAACACATAACCCGTAGTACTTCTCCTCTTATCAAGATCACTTGATGCCAAGTCCGCATCAACATAACCCGCTAACACCACTTCCTTGCTCGAGAAACACAGAGCCTTACCGCCAGCACCCTTCAAGTAACGTAGGATCCACTTAACCGCTTCCCAATGTTGCTTTCTGGATTGCCCATGAACCGGCCGACTACTCCCACCGCATGTGCAATGTCCGGCCTTGACACACCATTGCATACATGAGACTCCCCACATGGTGAAGCATATGGAGTTCTCTCCATCTTGTCACGCTCTTCATTGTTCCTAGGCGAGTCCCTCTCGGATAGCTTGAAATGCAAACCCAATGGCGTCCCGTTGGCTTCGCCTCTTCCATACAAAACCTTGCTAAGACCTTCTCAACATATTCTCGCTTGTGAAAGAACCAACTTGCCCGACTCCCTATCCCGATCAATCCGCATGCCCAAGATTTTCTTTGCCTCTCCCAAATCCTTCATCTCGAACCGATTCGACAACCGAGTCTTCAACCCGTTTACCTCTCTACCGCTAGAGCCCGCTATCAACATGTCGTCCACATATAACTGCAAGATAATATACCCGTTGTCCGTGTTCTTGAAGTAGCAACAATGATCCGCTTCGCATCTCGATAAAATCAATGTCGTGCATGAATCCATCAAACTTCTGTACCATCGCCTAGGAGCTTGTTTAAGGCCATACAAGCTCTTAGTCAATCTGCCAAACTAGCTCCTCGCCACCCTTAGACAAGTAACCCTCTGGCTGTACCATGTAAATCTCTTCCTCCAAGTCCCCATGAAGAAAGGCCGTCTTCACATCCATCTGTTCAAGCAAAGCAAGTTGTCCGCCACTACTATTCCCGAACCATTCGATAGTGGTCATCTTCACAACCGGAGTGAATACTTCGGTGTAGTCAATACCATACTTCTGAAACCCTTTAACAACCAGTCTTTCCTTGTAACGCTTGCTACCGTCTCGCTTCCTCCTTGATCCCGTAAACCCACTTATTATGCGGTGCCTTCTTCCCTTAGGTAGTTTAGTCAACTCCCAAGTTTTGTTGGCCTTCAATGAGTCCATCTCATCATCCATCGCAGACTTTCCACTTGTTGCAAAGTGCACTACGAATGACCTCCGCATAATATTCCGGTTCCCCATTATCCGTCAATAGCAAATAATAATTGGATGGAGTATACCTGTCGGGCGATCCACGCAACCTCGCCGGATCTACGCAGCGGAATATCCGGTTCGAGTACGTGGTTCATCTTCGGTGACCTCCCGACCACGGTCAACATGAACTGTCCCGCTCCCACCCGAGTCCGGAATATCCACCTCTACAACCTCCGGTTCCGAACTAGTATCATCGATGCCCCCTTTCTATCCTTGTACAAAACCCGTTCATCAATACCACATCTCGACTACGAATAACCTTATGGTTTTGATCATCCCAAAATTTATACCCGAAGTCATCCCCGCCATACCCAATAAATGTACACTTAACAGATTTAGCATCTAATTTAGTTCTCTCACAGAATCAACATGAACATAAGAAACGCAGCCAAATACGCGAAGAAAGGACAGATTTACCTCGCTTGCCACTCCAAGCTTCCTCTGGAATTCGTTTCCCAATGGAACCGATGGTCCCCGATTGATCAAGAAAGCCGCCGTGTCAACCGCATATGCCCGAACGTCTTCGGAAGTCCACACTTCAATCTCATACTTCTAGCCCGCTCATTCAATGTTCTGTTCATCCTTTACGCTACCCCGTTGAGTTGTGGAGTCTTCTTTGGAGTCTTCTCCATACAAATACCATTCGCAAGACAATATTCCCTAAACTCCCGAGCTCATACTCCCCACCATTGTACGATCTCAAGCACTTAAGCTTAAGTCCTGTCTGATTCTCCACCAAAGCCTTCCACTTCTTGAACACCTCGAAAGCCTCATCTTTCCCCTTCAAGAAATAGACCCAAACCTTCCTTGTAGAATCATCAATGAAAGTCATGTAATATGACGCACCACCCAGAGATGTGACCGGAGATGGCCCCCACAAGTCCGTGTGAACCAATTCCAACTTTGCTTCCCTCAATCCCCTACTGTTCTTGAGAAATTATTCCTCCCTTGTTTGCCAAACATACAATCCTCATGCATCCCCACGTTGATCGTCTTCAAACCGGTAGTAGTCCCTCTGAACAAAGCACCTTCATCCCCGTCTCACTCATGTGACCCAATCGACAGTGCCACAAATCAGTATCACCCTTGGCTGCCGCCACCGCAATACTATCCTTGGTGTTGTTCGCCAAATACAAAGTACCCTCCTTATTACCCCGAGCGATTTCACAATCCTCCTTGGTAATAACCCAGCCTCGCAGCCGAAAGTCACCTTGTAACCCTCTTCGTCCAACCGCCCAACCGAAAGTAGGTTCTTTTTTCAAACCCGAAATGTGTCGACCCGTTCAGTATGTAGAACCTTCCCGTCCGATGCTCCTATTCGACATCCCCTTCCCTTGATTTCCAAAGGCTCGCCATCGCCTAGATAGACCTTCCCGAAATCACCTAAGTGTAATTCTCCATCTCTTCCTTATGCCCGCAAGAGTGGAATGATGCCCCCGAATCCAGCACCCATGATTCTAGTGCACTACTAACACTCGTAACCGCACATCATCACCTTCGATCGCCACATTCGCCCGATTGCCCTTACGATTTGGACAATCCCTCTTAAAGTGTCCCAACTCCTTACAATAGTAGCACCGAACAGATCCCTTCGCAACCTTCGGTTTGTCCTTGGTCTCATCGGCTTTGCCCTTTCCACTCACTCCGTTCTCCCTAGATTCGGTTCTCCCTTGTTTGCTAGTACCCGGCTTCCCTACTAGTAGTAGCTAAAGCCGCTCCCGAAGTACTTGATGTCCCCAACTTCTTCATGCGATTTTCCTCACCTAAAAGAAAGTCTTTAACATCATCATATTTCAATTTTTTCTTACCCGCCGAAGCGTTGATTGCGCCACCGTTCCGCTCCAACTTGCGGTAAAGAAGCTAGCAACAAGCATGCATGAACCTCATCATCGAACTTGATCTCCACCATTGTCAAATGAATCTATGACATCCATAAACTCATCGATGTGCTTAGTCAAGGATCCTCCCTCTTGCATCTTGAGACTACCCATCTTACGTATCAAATCAACCTTATTTGCAGCAGACGGAGTTTCAAATCTCTCAGTAAGATAATCCAATAGCTCCTTGGTGGTTGTCGCCTTCCTGGTAGTCTTCGCGATCCACTTTGACAAAGTAGATCTAACCACCCCTAGGGCTTTCCGATCCATGAGTTCCCATTCCTCCTGACTTACATCTTCCGGTTTGACACCCTTCAGAGGCTTGTAGAGATCCTTGTTGTACAAGAGATCCTCAATCTGCATCCTCCAATATCCGTAGTCAGACCCATCGAATTTCTCAACCGCCTGTTTGTCTTTGCCCATTCTTGATTGCTTGAAACAACTCCCTTGATCCTAAACCAAGAGCTCTGATACCAGTTGTTGTGAATATGGCCCTCCACAAACCAAGCAAACCACAAGAATAATAATCGCACACAAACAAAGCAAAAGAAAATCAAAAGCACAGAAAAGACAAGAGAAATTGTTTACCCAGTTCACCAATTTGATTGGCTACGTCTGGGGGCACTACCAAGCCAGGATCTTGCACTATGTATGTAAAATATGTGTTACAATGAGGAAGGAGGCGGAACATTGCTTAAATATGCCTAGGGATACAAGAAACAAGCCCTAAAACCGGGCCCAAAATTAAAACCTTTCCGACGCCAGGCGCCCGCCTCAAAGAAGCCAGGCGCCCGCCTGGTAATTGCCCAAAGCCAAGCCTCCCTCGGCCCTTGATGCGCCCGCCAGAGCTGGGTGTTCGGTCGAAACCTAACGGTTTATTTAATTCCGCAAGCGCACGGGCTATTGTAATATAGCGGGTGCAAGTACGAGTCGATCCCACAGAGACAGGGTTTACTTTGGGATGATATTTGTCTTTATATAAATATATAGATGATTGGGGGAGATATTGATTTTGTAAGATAAAATACTAGGAAGATATATAAACTACTCTAGCATATAATGATGGTATTCACGGGATTGAAAACAGATAATTATGCTTTTAGATAAAGGCTTTTATCAAAATAACAAGGATGGTACGTTCGGCCTTCGCTACTTCGGGTTAAGACAGTAGCGTTTGTATCCTTCACTAATTATGTCCTAACTGTTTGAGAAATCCGTTTATGTTTGCCCCCGCCCTGTCACAAACGGGCATTCCGGCTTATCTCTAGCTGACCATAATTAGTAAGAATCCATTAAGAACGAGAGTCAACGTACTTTCCATTCAAAGAACACCCCTAGGCCATTGAACTACTCTCGTGATCAATGAAACCTAGTTCCTTCATATGGTTCCGTCAATTGAAATTCTCCGCTAGGTACTTCTCTCAATTGATCGGGGTTCCACAAAAATAAACATTTTTATAATTGCAAGTAATTCAAGAATAATATGAAGAAATTGTTTTAAGATAAAAGTGCCAAGTCAAGGATGATACGCTAAGTTGTGCTAACTAGCACATGTATCTTAAGACTCACCGGCCTTTCTCTCGAGGGTTCGGCTTAGTGTAATCCCGTTCGTCACGCGGGATATCCGACTCACCTCTCGAGGGTACCAAATAAATCAAAGATACCAATTAAATCTATGATCTCACGTATTTTCCACTAAAGGGTCACCCCTAGGTCTTTAAATCACTGTGTGTAATTTATCGGCCTAGTTCAATTCTTAGAGATCCACTAATCAAGATTCTCCGCTAGGTACTTCTCTCGATTAACTAAGGCTATACAATCAAGAACGTCTCCCTAATTGCAAGTATTTTAGTTTAATAAGAAGAGAATTGAAATGACATGTAGAGAAAGCATGGATATAAATAAATGAGTTTCCAACTCCGAGAAATGGAGGATTACTCAAACCATTTGAAATGATAAAAGGAAGTAAGTAAATAAATAAAGATAAGGGAAGAAATACTTATAATAGGAGAGACAATGACTGGAAATAATCTTCATTCACAATCTTCAAGAGTACACAAGATTTGTCACGAATCCTTGATAAACTTTTGAACATCGAGTATAAATTGCTAAAGTATTTTGCTATAAATTCTAAGTATGATATGATCCTTTCTAAATGTGTTCTATGAACATTTTCGGATTTTCCTCGGATATCTAAAATCGAGTACAAATGCTTCTTTATATAGACATATATGCTAAAGGTTGGGACTCTTCAAAGTGGTGCCTTCAAAAGGTGCCTTTTTGGAACAGTGCGCGATCGCACGGCCGAGTCAAGGGAACCGCACGGCCGTGCGATCTTGGCGCCAAAAATTATTTTGAACTCGGACATTGTTGCACGGCCGCTCCACCTTTGGCTGCACGGCCGCTCCGACTGAATTTTGGCCTTTATGCTTATTTCGATGTCGTCCCTCCATGGCTTTGATACTTGATTATTTCCAAGGCTCCAATTTGATCATAATTTGACTCTAAAACCTGTCTAAGAGTATAAAATCTACCAAAAGCATAAAATCGAAGATATATGATAAAAGAAGCTAAAATAACCTAAATGCAAACTAAATGATACTAAAAACTAAGGAAATGATTAATAAATAATGGGATAAATGACTATATAATAGTCACTTATCAAACTCCCCCACACTTAAACCTTGCTTGTCCTCAAGCAAGACTAGGATAAAAAAGAAGATTGGAGAGGGAGAAAAATTTCAAATGATGAAAAAACGAGAATGATCCTTCGTAAAATTTATTGTTGCATGCTATTGCTTTAAATATTGTCTTTATCTTTCTATTCATATTTTTCATACCTTTAAAAATTGTTAGAAAGAAGTATTTTGGGGATATTTTTAAAGAAACAATTTTTAGACTATAACCTAATATAACATATATAGAATTTTGACCAAGCAAGGCATGCTAGGAAGATGAATCTTAGATCAATTACTTGGTAAAAAGAGAAGCTTTCACTTTTAGAGTGATTTTTGAGAAAATGAATTTATTACTTTAAAATGTACAAAGGGAAGTATAAACATTTATTCACAAACTAGAAGCTTTCATAGAATTGTATTGCATTTTTGAATCACGAAGGTGGAAAATGGATGATGATAGTGGAAAAATCTCATCAAAGTTTCAACAATTTTTATCTTATTTTTGCACGTGTTATATTTTTGCAAAAGACCTTTAGTTATTTTTGATCCTTTCAAGTAGGAGACATTGTGGTCGCGAACCCCATGTTCCTAATACTTAGATCAAGAATACTTTTGGATATTACTCCCGTTTTGGCAAGGAAGCATCGTCGCGGCGAACGCCGTGCCCCGAGTTACTTAGGAAGTAATAGGTTTCTTTTTGCTTTTTAAGGCTTGGTGACTAAGTCACTCTTTTTAGCAATAAGATAAAAATGTCTAACTTTGATTTGATTTGCGGAAATGGAAAGATGGAATTTAAATGAAGGGGTGTGATTCAAGGGATGCAAAACAAAGTAAATGCTTCTAATAAGAAAATAAATATTTAATAAAATTTGAAATGTACATTTAAAGAAATATTTTCATAAATTTCTTTCATAAGAACAACCAAGTGTATAAATATGATCAATAATGATTCCATCTAATCAAATGCTTTTTCTTGACAAAACCCTATATTTTGCTATATTAACTTATGAGGCTTTTAATTTATTTCCTAAAAATATCCCTTATATTTTTCTTTTTATTAATTTCTAAGTTTATAAAAAATATGGAAAGAAAGACAAAGGCATTATTCTATAGCAAATAGCAAACATATGGATTAAACATATGGATCATCATAGGGATTATATATCTTTTTTTTTATTATTATTATTATATATATATATATATATATATATATATATATATATATATATTTTTATTTATTTATTTATTATTTTTTTATATATATATAAGGAAAAAAATGCTCTACACTACATGCAAGTACGGAAATGAAACGTGATTCTAATTTAACATGCATACAATGGAAAGAGAGAAAATATGATGCAATTTAAAAAGTGGATAAATACTCCCCCACACTTGAGACAAACATTGTCCTCAATGTTTCAAGGACAAAGTGAAATACAATAAGAGAACTGGGTGGGGGAAAATAAAATACTTACATAGTTGGTGGTGGTAAATTTGGCCAATTATCCGAAGCATAATTATACAAGTTATTAATTCTTTCTTGGATATGTTGGACTCGTCCCTTAATGGTTAATTTGAAAGTTGGAAAAGGTAAGGTTTGGGGGAATTGGTTCATGCTCTCATATCTCTTATTCACTGTACTAAGAAATTCAAAAGTGAGGCTTTTGTATGTTTTTTTTTTTTTTTTTTTTATAATGAAGCAAACTTAATTTGCACCGTGGCCCAACTTGGTAGTCACAAGTTCTGGAACTAATTATGTAATATTGAAAGGAAGCTAGTTACTTCTTGAAGATAGAAATTCCATGTAATCAATTTGGATACAAAAAGATATACTATCTCATAAACAAGAAAAATGTGCACTTACCAGAATGTTCTCCGATGTAGTGGCATCAAGAACGGTATCACCAATGACCTTACTAAAATCGGGGCCTCCGGTGATTGCCCCTTCTTTTTGATCGGTAACAAGCACCACAATGCCCTTATTGCTTCCTTCTTCAATGGTTGGGTACCAACGCTCCAAAACTTGGTCCGCATACTCAAACGCATCAACTTTGCTCCGAAAAGTGAGGTAGAAAATTGCTTGAATGGTCCTTGAATCTGAATTCTTCCTTCCTCAATAGCTTGAATCCTTCCAAAAATTTGATTCTTGAACTCTCAATGTCACAGTAAATTCGAAAATTTCGAATTTGGGGAAGAATTAGGTTTTCGGGTTTTTGAGGATTTCGGTGTTTAATCTCGGTTTTGGAGGTGGTTTGGTGTTAGGGAGATGTAATTGTGATGAATAAAGGATGTTTGGTCGGAAGTAATGGTGGGTTTTGGTCGGAGACGAGAGATTGGGGATAGTGTTTGGATTTTCGGAATTTAGGGATGGGGTGAAAATGGGGTTGTTGATGGTGGGGATGATGTTTGAATGGTAAATTAAGGTTGGGGGAGATGGTAGTTGCTGGAATTTATGGAGAGTTTGGGGATAATTTTGTGGTGAAAGGAGGTGGGTATAGAGAAGGTTTTACAGAGAGAGAGAAATGAGAAAAGGGTGAAGATGAAGAGAATATGAGGAAGAGAGGAAAAAGGCACGACTGTTGAGCTTTTGAATTAATCGGTACAACCTTTGAATTAATCGGTACAACCTTTTAATCAAGAAAATGTGCACGGCCAAACCAACAAATCTGCACGGCCATTCCCCTCGGCTGACACGGCCGCTTCACGTCATAGAGCACGGCCGCTCCATTTTACTGTTCAATTTTTTTTTTTTATTTATTTATTTATTTTTTTTACATCTGCAAAATAGAGTTAGTACATAATAATAATAATAAATAATATACAGATAAAATAAAATAAAAATATAAATAATAAAGACAAATAACAAAAAGTAAACCGTTGTCCCCGGCAACGGCGCCAAAAACTTGTTCGGTCGAAACCTAACGGTTTATTTAATTCCGCAAGCGCACGGGCTATTGTAATATAGCGGGTGCAAGTACGAGTCGATCCCACAGAGACAGGGTTTACTTTGGGATGATATTTGTCTTTATATAAATATATAGATGATTGGGGGAGATATTGATTTTGTAAGATAAAATACTAGGAAGATATATAAACTACTCTAGCATATAATGATGGTATTCACGGGATTGAAAACAGATAATTATGCTTTTAGATAAAGGCTTTTATCAAAATAACAAGGATGGTACGTTCGGCCTTCGCTACTTCGGGTTAAGACAAGTAGCGTTTGTATCCTTCACTAATTATGTCCTAACCGTTTGAGAAATCCGTTTATGTTTGCCCCCGCCCGTCACAAACGGGCATTCCGGCTATCTCTAGCTGACCATAATTAGTAAGAATCCATTAAGAACGAGAGTCAACGTACTTTCCATTCAAAGAACACCCCTAGGCCATTGAACTACTCTCGTGATCAATGAAACCTAGTTCCTTCATATGGTTCCGTCAATTGAAATTCTCCGCTAGGTACTTCTCTCAATTGACTGGGGTTCCACAAAAATAAACATTTTTATAATTGCAAGTAATTCAAGAATAATATGAAGAAATTGTTTTAAGATAAAAGTGCCAAGTCAAGGATGATACGCTAAGTTGTGCTAACTAGCACATGTATCTTAAGACTCACCGGCCTTTCTCTCGAGGGTTCGGCTTAGTGTAATCCCGTTCGTCACGCGGGATATCCGACTCACCTCTCGAGGGTACCAAATAAATCAAAGATACCAATTAAATCTATGATCTCACGTATTTTCCACTAAAGGGTCACCCCTAGGTCTTTAAATCACTGTGTGTAATTTATCGGCCTAGTTCAATTCTTAGAGATCCGCTAATCAAGATTCTCCGCTAGGTACTTCTCTCGATTAACTAAGGCTATACAATCAAGAACGTCTCCCTAATTGCAAGTATTTAAGTTTAATAAGAAGAGAATTGAAATGACATGTAGAGAAAGCATGAATATAAATAAATGAGTTTCCAACTCCGAGAAATGGAGGATTACTCAAACCATTTGAAATGATAAAAGGAAGTAAGTAAATAAATAAAGATAAGGGAAGAAATACTTATAATAGGAGAGACAATGGCTGGAAATAATCTTCATTCACAATCTTCAAGAGTACACAAGATTTGTCACGAATCCTTGATAAACTTTTGAACATCGAGTATAAATTGCTAAAGTATTTTGCTATAAATTCTAAGTATGATATGATCCTTTCTAAATGTGTTCTATGAACATTTTCGAATTTTCCTCGGATATCTAAAACTCGAGTACAAATGCTTCTTTATATAGACATATATGCTAAAGGTTGGGACTCTTCAAAGTGGTGCCTTCAAAAGGTGCCTTTTTGGAACAGTACAGCGATCGCACGGCCGAGTCAAGGGAACCGCACGGCCGTGCGATCTTGGCGCCAAAAATTATTTTGAATCGGACATTGTTGCACGGCCGCTCCACCTTGGCCGCACGGCCGCTCCGACCGAATTTTGGCCTTTATGCTTATTTCGATGTCGTCCCTCCATGGCTTTGATACTTGATTATTTCCAAGGCTCCAATTTGATCATAATTTGACTCTAAAACCCGTCTAAGAGTATAAAATCTACCAAAAGCATAAAATCGAAGATATATGATAAAAGAAGCTAAAATAACCTAAATGCAAGCTAAATGATACTAAAAACTAAGGAAATGATTAATAAATAATGGGATAAATGACTATATAATAGTCACTTATCAGTCTCCCCACACTTAAACCTTGCTTGTCCTCAAGCAAGACTAGGATAAAAAGAAGATTGGAGAGGGAGAAAAATTTCAAATGATGAAAACGAGAATGATCCTTCGAAAATTTATTGTTGCATGCTATTGCTTTAAATATTGTCTTTATCTTTCTATTCATATTTTTCATACCTTTAAAAATTGTTAGAAAGAAGTATTTTGGGGATATTTTTAAAGAAACAATTTTTAGACTATAACCTAATATAACATATATAGAATTTTGACCAAGCAAGGCATGCTAGGAAGATGAATCTTAGATCAATTACTTGGTAAAAAGAGAAGCTTTCACTTTTTAGAGTGATTTTTGAGAAAATGAATTTATTACTTTAAAATGTACAAAGGGAAGTATAAACATTTATTCACAAACTAGAAGCTTTCATAGAATTGTATTGCATTTTTGAATCACGAAGGTGGAAAATGGATGATGATAGTGGAAAAATCTCATCAAAGTTTCAACAATTTTTATCTTATTTTTGCACGTGTTATATTTTTGCAAAAGACCTTTAGTTATTTTTGATCCTTTCAAGTAGGAGACATTGTGGTCGCGAACCCCATGTTCCTAATACTTAGATCAAGAATACTTTTGGATATTACTCCCGTTTTGGCAAGGAAGCATCGTCGCAGCGAACGCCGTGCCCCGAGTTACTTAGGAAGTAATAGGTTTCTTTTTGCTTTTTAAGGCTTGGTGACTAAGTCACTCTTTTTAGCAATAAGATAAAAATGTCTAACTTTGATTTGATTTGCGGAAATGGAAAGATGGAATTTAAATGAAGGGGTGTGATTCAAGGGATGCAAAACAAAGTAAATGCTTCTAATAAGAAAATAAATATTTAATAAAATTTGAAATGTACATTTAAAGAAATATTTTCATAAATTTCTTTCATAAGAACAACCAAGTGTATAAATATGATCAATAATGATTCCATCTAATCAAATGCTTTTTCTTGACAAAACCCTATATTTTGCTATATTAACTTATGAGGCTTTTAATTTATTTCCTAAAAATATCCCTTATATTTTTCTTTTTATTAATTTCTAAGTTTATAAAAAATATGGAAAGAAAGACAAAGGCATTATTCTATAGCAAATAGCAAACATATGGATTAAACATATGGATCATCATAGGGATTATATATCTTTTTTTTATTATTATTATTATTATATATATATATATATATATATATATATATTTTTTATTTATTTTTTTTTATTTTTATTTTTTTATATATATATAAGGAAAATAATTGCTCTACACTACATGCAAGTACGGAAATGAAACGTGATTCTAATTTAACATGCATACAATGGAAAGAGAGAAAATATGATGCAATTTAAAAAGTGGATAAATACTCCCCCACACTTGAGACAAACATTGTCCTCAATGTTTCAAGGACAAAGTGAAATACAATAAGAGAACTGGGTGGGGGAAAATAAAATACTTACATAGTTGGTGGTGGTAAATTTGGCCAATTATCCGAAGCATAATTATACAAGTTATTAATTCTTTCTTGGATATGTTGGACTCGTCCCTTTTAATGGTTAATTTGAAAGTTGGAAAAGGTAAGGTTTGGGGGAATTGGGTCATGCTCTCATATCTCTTATTCATTTGTACTAAGAAATTCAAAAGTGAGGCTTTTGTATGTTTTTTTTTTTTTTTTTTTTTTATAATGAAGCAAACTTAATTTGCACCGTGGCCCAACTTGGTAGTCACAAGTTCTGGAACTAATTATGTAATATTGAAAGGAATCTAGTTACTTCTTGAAGATAGAAATTCCATGTAATCAATTTGGATACAAAAAAGATATACTATCTCATAAACAAGAAAAATGTGCACTTACCAGGAATGTTCTACGATGTAGTGGCATCAAGAACGGTATCACCAATGACCTTACTAAAATCGGGGCCTCCGGTGATTGCCCCTTCTTTTTGACTCGGTAACAAGCACCACAATGCCCTTATTGCTTCCTTCTTCAATGGTTGGGTACCAACGCTCCAAAACTTGGTCCGCATACTCAAACGCATCGCCTTTGCTCCGAAAAGTGAGGTAGAAAATTGCTTGAATGGTCCTTGAATCTGAATTCTTCCTTCCTCAATAGCTTGAATCCTTCCAAAAATTTGATTCTTGAACTCTCAATGTCACAGAAATTCGAAAATTTCGAATTTGGGGAAGAATTAGGTTTTCGGGTTTTTGAGGATTTCGGTGTTTAATCTCGGTTTTGGAGGTGGTTTGGTGTTAGGGAGATGTAATTGTGATGAATAAAGGATGTTTGGTCGGAAGTAATGGTGGGTTTTGGTCGGAGACGAGAGATTGGGGATAGTGTTTGGATTTTCGGAATTTAGGGATGGGGTGAAAATGGGGTTGTTGATGGTGGGGATGATGTTTGAATGGTAAATTAAGGTTGGGGGAGATGGTAGTTGCTGGAATTTATGGAGAGTTTGGGGATAATTTTGTGGTGAAAGGAGGTGGGTATAGAGAAGGTTTTACAGAGAGAGAGAAATGAGAAAAGGGTGAAGATGAAGAGAATATGAGGAAGAGAGGAAAAAGGCACGACTGTTGAGCTTTTGAATTAATCGGTACAACCTTTGAATTAATCGGTACAACCTTTTAATCAAGAAAATGTGCACGGCCAAACCAACAAATCTGCACGGCCATTCCCCTCGGCTGACACGGCCGCTTCACGTCATAGAGCACGGCCGCTCCATTTCTTGTTCAATTTTTTTTATTTTTTTTTTTTTTTTTTTTTTTTTTACATCCGCAAAATAGAGTTAGTACATAATAATAATAATAAATAATATACGAGATAAAATAAAATAAAAATATAAATAATAAAGACAAATAACAAAAAGTAAACCGTTGTCCCCGGCAACGGCGCCAAAAACTTGTTCGGTCGAAACCTAACGGTTTATTTAATTCCGCAAGCGCACGGGCTATTGTAATATAGCGGGTGCAAGTACGAGTCGATCCCACAGAGACAGGGTTTACTTTGGGATGATATTTGTCTTTATATAAATATATAGATGATTGGGGAGATATTGATTTTGTAAGATAAAATACTAGGAAGATATATAAACTACTCTAGCATATAATGATGGTATTCACGGGATTGAAAACGAGATAATTATGCTTTTAGATAAAGGCTTTTATCAAAATAACAAGGATGGTACGTTCGGCCTTCGCTACTTCGGGTTAAGACAAGCGTTTGTATCCTTCACTAATTATGTCCTAACCGTTTGAGAAATCCGTTTATGTTTGCCCCCGCCCTGTCACAAACGGGCATTCCGGCTTATCTCTAGCTGACCATAATTAGTAAGAATCCATTAAGAACGAGAGTCAACGTACTTTCCATTCAAAGAACACCCCTAGGCCATTGAACTACTCTCGTGATCAATGAAACCTAGTTCCTTCATATGGTTCCGTCAATTGAAATTCTCCGCTAGGTACTTCTCTCAATTGAATGGGGTTCCACAAAAATAAACATTTTTATAATTGCAAGTAATTCAAGAATAATATGAAGAAATTGTTTTAAGATAAAAGTGCCAAGTCAAGGATGATACGCTAAGTTGTGCTAACTAGCACATGTATCTTAAGACTCACCGGCCTTTCTCTCGAGGGTTCGGCTTAGTGTAATCCCGTTCGTCACGCGGGATATCCGACTCACCTCTCGAGGGTACCAAATAAATCAAAGATACCAATTAAATCTATGATCTCACGTATTTTCCACTAAAGGGTCACCCCTAGGTCTTTAAATCACTGTGTGTAATTTATCGGCCTAGTTCAATTCTTAGAGATCCGCTAATCAAGATTCTCCGCTAGGTACTTCTCTCGATTAACTAAGGCTATACAATCAAGAACGTCTCCCTAATTGCAAGTATTTAAGTTTAATAAGAAGAGAATTGAAATGACATGTAGAGAAAGCATGAATATAAATAAATGAGTTTCCAACTCCGAGAAATGGAGGATTACTCAAACCATTTGAAATGATAAAAGGAAGTAAGTAAATAAATAAAGATAAGGAAGAAATACTTATAATAGGAGAGACAATGGCTGGAAATAATCTTCATTCACAATCTTCAAGAGTACACAAGATTTGTCACGAATCCTTGATAAACTTTTGAACATCGAGTATAAATTGCTAAAGTATTTTGCTATAAATTCTAAGTATGATATGATCCTTTCTAAATGTGTTCTATGAACATTTTCGGATTTTCTGGATATCTAAAACTGAGTACAAATGCTTCTTTATATAGACATATATGCTAAAGGTTGGGACTCTTCAAAGTGGTGCCTTCAAAAGGTGCCTTTTTGGAGCAGTACAGCTGATCGCACGGCCGAGTCAAGGGAACTGCACGGCCGTGCGATCTTGGCGCCAAAAATTATTTTGAACTGGACATTGTTGCACGGCCGCTCCACCTTTGGCTGCACGGCCGCTCCGACTGAATTTTGGCCTTTATGCTTATTTCGATGTCGTCCCTCCATGGCTTTGATACTTGATTATTTCCAAGGCTCCAATTTGATCATAATTTGACTCTAAAACCTGTCTAAGAGTATAAAATCTACCAAAAGCATAAAATCGAAGATATATGATAAAAGAAGCTAAAATAACCTAAATGCAAACTAAATGATACTAAAAACTAAGGAAATGATTAATAAATAATGGGATAAATGACTATATAATAGTCACTTATCAAACTCCCCCACACTTAAACCTTGCTTGTCCTCAAGCAAGACTAGGATAAAAAAGAAGATTGGAGAGGGAGAAAAATTTCAAATGATGAAAAAACGAGAATGATCCTTCAGAAAATTTATTGTTGCATGCTATTGCTTTAAATATTGTCTTTATCTTTCTATTCATATTTTTCATACCTTTAAAAATTGTTAGAAAGAAGTATTTTGGGGATATTTTTAAAGAAACAATTTTTAGACTATAACCTAATATAACATATATAGAATTTTGACCAAGCAAGGCATGCTAGGAAGATGAATCTTAGATCAATTACTTGGTAAAAAGAGAAGCTTTCACTTTTTAGAGTGATTTTTGAGAAAATGAATTTATTACTTTAAAATGTACAAAGGGAAGTATAAACATTTATTCACAAACTAGAAGCTTTCATAGAATTGTATTGCATTTTTGAATCACGAAGGTGGAAAATGGATGATGATAGTGGAAAAATCTCATCAAAGTTTCAACAATTTTTATCTTATTTTTGCACGTGTTATATTTTTGCAAAAGACCTTTAGTTATTTTTGATCCTTTCAAGTAGGAGACATTGTGGTCGCGAACCCCATGTTCCTAATACTTAGATCAAGAATACTTTTGGATATTACTCCCGTTTTGGCAAGGAAGCATCGTCGCGGCGAACGCCGTGCCCGAGTTACTTAGGAAGTAATAGGTTTCTTTTTGCTTTTTAAGGCTTGGTGACTAAGTCACTCTTTTTAGCAATAAGATAAAAATGTCTAACTTTGATTTGATTTGCGGAAATGGAAAGATGGAATTTAAATGAAGGGGTGTGATTCAAGGGATGCAAAACAAAGTAAATGCTTCTAATAAGAAAATAAATATTTAATAAAATTTGAAATGTACATTTAAAGAAATATTTTCATAAATTTCTTTCATAAGAACAACCAAGTGTATAAATATGATCAATAATGATTCCATCTAATCAAATGCTTTTTCTTGACAAAACCCTATATTTTGCTATATTAACTTATGAGGCTTTTAATTTATTTCCTAAAAATATCCCTTATATTTTTCTTTTTATTAATTTCTAAGTTTATAAAAAATATGGGAAGAAAGACAAAGGCATTATTCTATAGCAAATAGCAAACATATGGATTAAACATATGGATCATCATAGGGATTATATATCTTTTTTTTTTTATTATTATTATTATATATATATATATATATATATATATATATATATATATATATATATTTTTTTATTTTTATTTTTATTTTTATTTTTTTTTATATATATATAAGGAAAATATTGCTCTACACTACATGCAAGTACGGAAATGAAACGTGATTCTAATTTAACATGCATACAATGGAAAGAGAGAAAATATGATGCAATTTAAAAAGTGGATAAATACTCCCCCACACTTGAGACAAACATTGTCCTCAATGTTTCAAGGACAAAGTGAAATACAATAAGAGAAGCTGGGTGGGGAAAATAAAATACTTACATAGTTGGTGGTGGTAAATTTGGCCAATTATCCGAAGCATAATTATACAAGTTATTAATTCTTTCTTGGATATGTTGGACTCGTCCCTTAATGGTTAATTTGAAAGTTGGAAAAGGTAAGGTTTGGGGGAATTGGTTCATGCTCTCATATCTCTTATTCACTGTACTAAGAAATTCAAAAGTGAGGCTTTTGTATGTTTTTTTTTTTTTTGCTATAATGAAGCAAACTTAATTTGCACCGTGGCCCAACTTGGTAGTCACAAGTTCTGGAACTAATTATGTAATATTGAAAGGAATCTAGTTACTTCTTGAAGATAGAAATTCCATGTAATCAATTTGGATACAAAAAAGATATACTATCTCATAAACAAGAAAAATGTGCACTTACCAGGAATGTTCTCTGATGTAGTGGCATCAAGAACGGTATCACCAATGACCTTTACTAAAATCAGGGCCTCCGGTGATTGCCCCTTCTTTTTGACTGGTAACAAGCACCACAATGCCCTTATTGCTTCCTTCTTCAATGGTTGGGTACCAACGCTCCAAAACTTGGTCCGCATACTCAAACGCATCAGCTTTGCTCCGAAAAGTGAGGTAGAAAATTGCTTGAATGGTCCTTGAATCTGAATTCTTCCTTCCTCAATAGCTTGAATCCTTCCAAAAATTTGATTCTTGAACTCTCAATGTCACAGAAATTCGAAAATTTCGAATTTGGGGAAGAATTAGGTTTTCGGGTTTTTGAGGATTTCGGTGTTTAATCTCGGTTTTGGAGGTGGTTTGGTGTTAGGGAGATGTAATTGTGATGAATAAAGGATGTTTGGTCGGAAGTAATGGTGGGTTTTGGTCGGAGACGAGAGATTGGGGATAGTGTTTGGATTTTCGGAATTTAGGGATGGGGTGAAAATGGGGTTGTTGATGGTGGGGATGATGTTTGAATGGTAAATTAAGGTTGGGGGAGATGGTAGTTGCTGGAATTTATGGAGAGTTTGGGGATAATTTTGTGGTGAAAGGAGGTGGGTATAGAGAAGGTTTTACAGAGAGAGAGAAATGAGAAAAGGGTGAAGATGAAGAGAATATGAGGAAGAGAGGAAAAAGGCACGACTGTTGAGCTTTTGAATTAATCGGTACAACCTTTGAATTAATCGGTACAACCTTTTAATCAAGAAAATGTGCACGGCCAAACCAACAAATCTGCACGGCCATTCCCCTCGGCTGACACGGCCGCTTCACGTCATAGAGCACGGCCGCTCCATTTCTTGTTCAATTTTTTTTTTTTATTTATATATTTTTTTTTTTTACATCTGCAAAATAGAGTTAGTACATAATAATAATAATAAATAATATACAGATAAAATAAAATAAAAATATAAATAATAAAGACAAATAACAAAAAGTAAACCGTTGTCCCCGGCAACGGCGCCAAAAACTTGTTTGGTCGAAACCTAACGGTTTATTTAATTCCGCAAGCGCACGGGCTATTGTAATATAGCGGGTGCAAGTACGAGTCGATCCCACAGAGACAGGGTTTACTTTGGGATGATATTTGTCTTTATATAAATATATAGATGATTGGGGGAGATATTGATTTTGTAAGATAAAATACTAGGAAGATATATAAACTACTCTAGCATATAATGATGGTATTCACGGGATTGAAAACAGATAATTATGCTTTTAGATAAAGGCTTTTATCAAAATAACAAGGATGGTACGTTCGGCCTTCGCTACTTCGGGTTAAGACAGTAGCGTTTGTATCCTTCACTAATTATGTCCTAACTGTTTGAGAAATCCGTTTATGTTTGCCCCGCCTGTCACAAACGGGCATTCCGGCTTATCTCTAGTGACCATAATTAGTAAGAATCCATTAAGAACGAGAGTCAACGTACTTTCCATTCAAAGAACACCCCTAGGCCATTGAACTACTCTCGTGATCAATGAAACCTAGTTCCTTCATATGGTTCCGTCAATTGAAATTCTCCGCTAGGTACTTCTCTCAATTGACTGGGGTTCCACAAAAATAAACATTTTTATAATTGCAAGTAATTCAAGAATAATATGAAGAAATTGTTTTAAGATAAAAGTGCCAAGTCAAGGATGATACGCTAAGTTGTGCTAACTAGCACATGTATCTTAAGACTCACCGGCCTTTCTCTCGAGGGTTCGGCTTAGTGTAATCCCGTTCGTCACGCGGGATATCCGACTCACCTCTCGAGGGTACCAAATAAATCAAAGATACCAATTAAATCTATGATCTCACGTATTTTCCACTAAAGGGTCACCCCTAGGTCTTTAAATCACTTGTGTGTAATTTATCGGCCTAGTTCAATTCTTAGAGATCCGCTAATCAAGATTCTCCGCTAGGTACTTCTCTCGATTAACTAAGGCTATACAATCAAGAACGTCTCCCTAATTGCAAGTATTTAAGTTTAATAAGAAGAGAATTGAAATGACATGTAGAGAAAGCATGAATATAAATAAATGAGTTTCCAACTCCGAGAAATGGAGGATTACTCAAACCATTTGAAATGATAAAAGGAAGTAAGTAAATAAATAAAGATAAGGGAAGAAATACTTATAATAGGAGAGACAATGGTGGAAATAATCTTCATTCACAATCTTCAAGAGTACACAAGATTTGTCACGAATCCTTGATAAACTTTTGAACATCGAGTATAAATTGCTAAAGTATTTTGCTATAAATTCTAAGTATGATATGATCCTTTCTAAATGTGTTCTATGAACATTTTCGGATTTTACGGATATCTAAAACTCGAGTACAAATGCTTCTTTATATAGACATATATGCTAAAGGTTGGGACTCTTCAAAGTGGTGCCTTCAAAAGGTGCCTTTTTGGAGCAGTGCAGCGGCGCACGGCCGAGTCAAGGGAACCGCACGGCCGTGCGATCTTGGCGCCAAAAATTATTTTGAACTGGACATTGTTGCACGGCCGCTCCACCTTTGGCTGCACGGCCGCTCCGACTGAATTTTGGCCTTTATGCTTATTTCGATGTCGTCCCTCCATGGCTTTGATACTTGATTATTTCCAAGGCTCCAATTTGATCATAATTTGACTCTAAAACTGTCTAAGAGTATAAAATCTACCAAAAGCATAAAATCGAAGATATATGATAAAAGAAGCTAAAATAACCTAAATGCAAACTAAATGATACTAAAAACTAAGGAAATGATTAATAAATAATGGGATAAATGACTATATAATAGTCACTTATCAAACTCCCCCACACTTAAACCTTGCTTGTCCTCAAGCAAGTCTAGGATAAAAAAGAAGATTGGAGAGGGAGAAAAATTTCAAATGATGAAAAAACGAGAATGATCCTTCAGAAAATTTATTGTTGCATGCTATTGCTTTAAATATTGTCTTTATCTTTCTATTCATATTTTTCATACCTTTAAAAATTGTTAGAAAGAAGTATTTTGGGGATATTTTTAAAGAAACAATTTTTAGACTATAACCTAATATAACATATATAGAATTTTGACCAAGCAAGGCATGCTAGGAAGATGAATCTTAGATCAATTACTTGGTAAAAGAGAAGCTTTCACTTTTTAGAGTGATTTTTGAGAAAATGAATTTATTACTTTAAAATGTACAAAGGGAAGTATAAACATTTATTCACAAACTAGAAGCTTTCATAGAATTGTATTGCATTTTTGAATCACGAAGGTGGAAAATGGATGATGATAGTGGAAAAATCTCATCAAAGTTTCAACAATTTTTATCTTATTTTTGCACGTGTTATATTTTTGCAAAAGACCTTTAGTTATTTTTGATCCTTTCAAGTAGGAGACATTGTGGTCGCGAACCCCATGTTCCTAATACTTAGATCAAGAATACTTTTGGATATTACTCCCGTTTTGGCAAGGAAGCATCGTCGCGGCGAACGCCGTGCCCGAGTTACTTAGGAAGTAATAGGTTTCTTTTTGCTTTTTAAGGCTTGGTGACTAAGTCACTCTTTTTAGCAATAAGATAAAAATGTCTAACTTTGATTTGATTTGCGGAAATGGAAAGATGGAATTTAAATGAAGGGGTGTGATTCAAGGGATGCAAAACAAAGTAAATGCTTCTAATAAGAAAATAAATATTTAATAAAATTTGAAATGTACATTTAAAGAAATATTTTCATAAATTTCTTTCATAAGAACAACCAAGTGTATAAATATGATCAATAATGATTCCATCTAATCAAATGCTTTTTCTTGACAAAACCCTATATTTTGCTATATTAACTTATGAGGCTTTTAATTTATTTCCTAAAAATATCCCTTATATTTTTCTTTTTATTAATTTCTAAGTTTATAAAAAATATGGGAAGAAAGACAAAGGCATTATTCTATAGCAAATAGCAAACATATGGATTAAACATATGGATCATCATAGGGATTATATATCTTTTTTTTTTATTATTATTATTATATATATATATATATATATATATTTTTATTTATATATATATATATTTTTATTTTTATATATATATAAGGAAAATATTGCTCTACACTACATGCAAGTACGGAAATGAAACGTGATTCTAATTTAACATGCATACAATGGAAAGAGAGAAAATATGATGCAATTTAAAAAGTGGATAAATACTCCCCCACACTTGAGACAAACATTGTCCTCAATGTTTCAAGGACAAAGTGAAATACAATAAGAGAACTGGGTGGGGGAAAATAAAATACTTACATAGTTGGTGGTGGTAAATTTGGCCAATTATCCGAAGCATAATTATACAAGTTATTAATTCTTTCTTGGATATGTTGGACTCGTCCCTTTTAATGGTTAATTTGAAAGTTGGAAAAGGTAAGGTTTGGGAATTGGTTCATGCTCTCATATCTCTTATTCACATGTACTAAGAAATTCAAAAGTGAGGCTTTTGTATGTTTTTTTTTTTTTTTTTTTTTTTGCTATAATGAAGCAAACTTAATTTGCACCGTGGCCCAACTTGGTAGTCACAAGTTCTGGAACTAATTATGTAATATTGAAAGGAATCTAGTTACTTCTTGAAGATAGAAATTCCATGTAATCAATTTGGATACAAAAAAGATATACTATCTCATAAACAAGAAAAATGTGCACTTACAGGGAATGTTCTCTGATGTAGTGGCATCAAGAACGGTATCACCAACAGCCTTACTAAAATCAGGGCCTCCGGTGATTGCCCCTTCTTTTTGACTGGTAACAAGCACCACAATGCCCTTATTGCTTCCTTCTTCAATGGTTGGGTACCAACGCTCCAAAACTTGGTCCGCATACTCAAACGCATCAGCTTTGCTCCGAAAAGTGAGGTAGAAAATTGCTTGAATGGTCCTTGAATCTGAATTCTTCCTTCCTCAATAGCTTGAATCCTTCCAAAAATTTGATTCTTGAACTCTCAATGTCACAAAATTCGAAAATTTCGAATTTGGGGAAGAATTAGGTTTTCGGGTTTTTGAGGATTTCGGTGTTTAATCTCGGTTTTGGAGGTGGTTTGGTGTTAGGGAGATGTAATTGTGATGAATAAAGGATGTTTGGTCGGAAGTAATGGTGGGTTTTGGTCGGAGACGAGAGATTGGGGATAGTGTTTGGATTTTCGGAATTTAGGGATGGGGTGAAAATGGGGTTGTTGATGGTGGGGATGATGTTTGAATGGTAAATTAAGGTTGGGGGAGATGGTAGTTGCTGGAATTTATGGAGAGTTTGGGGATAATTTTGTGGTGAAAGGAGGTGGGTATAGAGAAGGTTTTACGAGAGAGAGAAATGAGAAAAGGGTGAAGATGAAGAGAATATGAGGAAGAGAGGAAAAAGGCACATTGTTGAGCTTTTGAATTAATCGGTACAACCTTTGAATTAATCGGTACAACCTTTTAATCAAGAAAATGTGCACGGCCAAACCAACAAATACGCACGGCCATTCCCCTCGTGACACGGCCGCTTCACGTCATAGAGCACGGCCGCTCCATTTCTTGTTCAATTTTTTTATTTTTATTTTATTTTATTTTTTTTTACATCTGCAAAATAGAGTTAGTACATAATAATAATAATAAATAATATACAGATAAAATAAAATAAAAATATAAATAATAAAGACAAATAACAAAAAGTAAACCGTTGTCCCCGGCAACGGCGCCAAAAACTTGTTTGGTCGAAACCTAACGGTTTATTTAATTCCGCAAGCGCACGGGCTATTGTAATATAGCGGGTGCAAGTACGAGTCGATCCCACAGAGACAGGGTTTACTTTGGGATGATATTTGTCTTTATATAAATATATAGATGATTGGGGGAGATATTGATTTTGTAAGATAAAATACTAGGAAGATATATAAACTACTCTAGCATATAATGATGGTATTCACGGGATTGAAAACAGATAATTATGCTTTTAGATAAAGGCTTTTATCAAAATAACAAGGATGGTACGTTCGGCCTTCGCTACTTCGGGTTAAGACAGTAGCGTTTGTATCCTTCACTAATTATGTCCTAACTGTTTGAGAAATCCGTTTATGTTTGCCCCCGCCCTGTCACAAACGGGCATTCCGGCTTATCTCTAGCTGACCATAATTAGTAAGAATCCATTAAGAACGAGAGTCAACGTACTTTCCATTCAAAGAACACCCCTAGGCCATTGAACTACTCTCGTGATCAATGAAACCTAGTTCCTTCATATGGTTCCGTCAATTGAAATTCTCCGCTAGGTACTTCTCTCAATTGGTAGGGTTCCACAAAAATAAACATTTTTATAATTGCAAGTAATTCAAGAATAATATGAAGAAATTGTTTTAAGATAAAAGTGCCAAGTCAAGGATGATACGCTAAGTTGTGCTAACTAGCACATGTATCTTAAGACTCACCGGCCTTTCTCTCGAGGGTTCGGCTTAGTGTAATCCCGTTCGTCACGCGGGATATCCGACTCACCTCTCGAGGGTACCAAATAAATCAAAGATACCAATTAAATCTATGATCTCACGTATTTTCCACTAAAGGGTCACCCCTAGGTCTTTAAATCACTGTGTGTAATTTATCGGCCTAGTTCAATTCTTAGAGATCCGCTAATCAAGATTCTCCGCTAGGTACTTCTCTCGATTAACTAAGGCTATACAATCAAGAACGTCTCCCTAATTGCAAGTATTTAAGTTTAATAAGAAGAGAATTGAAATGACATGTAGAGAAAGCATGAATATAAATAAATGAGTTTCCAACTCAGAAATGGAGGATTACTCAAACCATTTGAAATGATAAAAGGAAGTAAGTAAATAAATAAAGATAAGGGAAGAAATACTTATAATAGGAGAGACAATGGCTGGAAATAATCTTCATTCACAATCTTCAAGAGTACACAAGATTTGTCACGAATCCTTGATAAACTTTTGAACATCGAGTATAAATTGCTAAAGTATTTTGCTATAAATTCTAAGTATGATATGATCCTTTCTAAATGTGTTCTATGAACATTTTCGGATTTTCTGGATATCTAAAACTGAGTACAAATGCTTCTTTATATAGACATATATGCTAAAGGTTGGGACTCTTCAAAGTGGTGCCTTCAAAAGGTGCCTTTTTGGAACAGTGCGCACGCACGGCCGAGTCAAGAGGAACCGCACGGCCGTGCGATCTTGGCGCCAAAAATTATTTTGAACTGGACATTGTTGCACGGCCGCTCCACCTTTGGCTGCACGGCTACTCCGACTGAATTTTGGCCTTTATGCTTATTTCGATGTCGTCCCTCCATGGCTTTGATACTTGATTATTTCCAGGGCTCCAATTTGATCATAATTTGACTCTAAAACCTGTCTAAGAGTATAAAATCTACCAAAAGCATAAAATCGAAGATATATGATAAAAGAAGCTAAAATAACCTAAATGCAAACTAAATGATACTAAAAACTAAGGAAATGATTAATAAATAATGGGATAAATGACTATATAATAGTCACTTATCAGGGCTATTTATCAAAGGGCAGCAACTGCACTCTTTCACGACATGATCGACAAGGAAATTGAGGTCTATGTCGATGACATGATAATCCATTCCAAAGGTGAGGATGGACAACACTTTATCGACCTGCTAAAGTTCTTTGAGAGGTTGAGACAGCATTCCATGAGACTGAACCATGCCAAATGCACCTTTGGAGTGACAAGGGGAAAAGTGCTTGGGTATATGGTCACGGAGCGAGGTATTGAAGTCGATCCCTGAAAGATCAAGCCCATTATGGACATGAGGCCACCTCGAACCCAGACAGAGGTCAAAAGCTTTATGGGTAAATTACAGTACATCAGCCATTTTGTCAACCAGCTGACTACCATGTGTGAGCCCATCTTCAAGCTCATGAAGAAAAATGAAGACACAGAATGGACTAAGGAATGCCAGGATGCCTTTGACCAAATCAAGGCATACTTAGTACATCCCCCAGTGTTATGCCCCCACATGGATAGAAACCTCTTTTGCTCTATCTCACTGTCACGATACGGCAGTCGGGGCTATGCTGGCTCAGGAGAAGAAGGACTCTCAGGTAGAAAACGCCATTTACTTTGTCAGTCGGAAGCTGTAAGGATGTCAGCCGGAAGCTGCAAAGAAGTGAACTCAATTACTCAGCGTGCAAAAAGACTTGTGCAGGACTGGTCTGGGTAGTCGGTAAGCTGAAGCATTACATGCAAGCCCACTCTGTGAACTTGGTCTCGAAAATGGACCCTATCAAGTACATCTTTGACAAGCCTTCCCTTTCGATGCGTCTAGCAAAGTGGTCATTCTTCTTGGCTGAGTATGACATCAACTATGTGACGAAAAAGGCAATCAAGGGTCAAGCGTTGTCAGACCATCTGGCAAACTTCCCTAGCAATGAGGACCGTGGGCCCGAACCCCAATTCCCAGATGAAGGGATCTTTGTAGTTGAGCCTGAGAACCGATGGCAGCTTTTCTTTGACGGAGCTGCTAACAAGAGAGGAAACGGCGTAGGAATGCTACTGGTCAATCCGAAAGATGAGCACACGCCAATAGCCATTAAGTTGAACTTCCCTGCCACGAACAATGCCGCCGAGTATGAAGCTTGCATTGCTGGTTTAGAAGCTGCCTTAGAAACGAATGTCAAGGAGCTCGAGGTCTATGGAGACTCTGCCCTGATCATCAACCAGGTCTCCAACAAGTGGAAGACTGTGGATCCTAACCTTCAGAGGTATCATGCCTACATGGATGAGTTGACTGAGCAGTTCAGAGAAGTAACTTTCCATTACACGAGGACAAGAACAGCATTCGCAGATGCCTTAGCTACTCTAGCCTCATTGGTAGAGATCCACAGGGAAAGCGATAAAACCATTCGAGTGGGTAGAAGAGAAGCCCAGGCTTTACATGTTGTGAAATAGACTTGGGACCCGAGCTGTCAAGGAATCTGAGTACGGTCAGTTTATCGGTTCCTCAAAGATGGGGAATCGGCTTTCGAAATGAAGAAGGTAAACCAAGGGAAGGCATTAAAGCCAAGAGCTTGCAAGCCACGAAACGGTTGGCCTCCCACTATGTCATCCTAGGGCGACCTGTACAAGAAACGGTACCAAGGACCACTCCTCACATGTGTCACCCAAGAAAGGGCAAGAGAGTTGATGACCGAAGTCCACAATAGTCCTGCGGTCCTCATATGAATGCCGAGCATTGATGCAAGTAATCCTCGAGAATGGGCTATTACTGGATTTCCATGGAAACAGACTATGTCCAGCATGTCCGAGCATGCGACAAATGCCAACGGTTTGCCAACCTCAATCATCTTCCGCCTCATGACCTATACTGCATGACGACTCCTTGGCCATTTGTAACTTGGGGTATTGACGTGATAGGGAAGATAGCCCCGGCAGGAAGCAATGGGCATGAATTTGTGCTAGTGGCAGTCGACTACTTCACAAAGTGGGTAGAAGCCAAGTCCTATAAGGTTCCCACTTCCAAGAAGGTGGCCCAGTTTGTCAAAAAAATATCATGTGCAGATATGGGGTGCCTAATGAGGTCATTTCAGATAATGGGTCACACTTTGAAAGGGACTGCGATAGATTGCTATCAGAATTCAGAATCACTCGCCACAAATCATCCCCGTACAGACCTCAGACAAATGGAGCAGTAGAAGCTGCCAATAAGACGCTCGAGCGGATTATCCGAAAAATGGCCACCCGTGGTCGTGATTGGCCTGAAAAGCTGCATCTGGCACTCTGGGGCTACCGAACGTCTGTCAGAATAGCCACGGAAGAAACTCCCTTCGCCCTAACTTACGGGATGGAAGCAGTGTTGCCAGTAGAGTTGGAAATCCCGTCACTAAGGGTCCTCCTGGAAAACAGTGTCAATGAAGTAGAATGGTTGCGCAGCCGGCACGACGAATTGGCCCTGCTTGATTAAAGAAGGCTAAAAGCCATGGAGCACACCCGAGCCTACCAGAGGCGAATGGCCAGGGCATTCGACAAAAAGGTCAAGGCCAGGGACATCAAAGAGGGTGACCTAGTACTGAAAGTGAAGCCCCCCACCAGAGACAACCCTCTGGGAAAGTGGGAACCCATTTGGATTGGCCCGTATGTGGTGTAGAAAATACTCTCGGGAGGAGCGATAAAGCTTGCAGACCTGGACGGCAATCCATTTGTCCACCCAGTCAACGGTGATAAGCTCCGCAGGTATTATGTCTAAAGAAAAAAAAAGAAAAATAAAGAAAAAATAAATAAATATATACATAGTGCAAAAAGAGTAATGCCCAGCTAGGCTGAAAACCACAAAAAAGGACAGTCTAGGCAAAAAACAGGGTTGCACATAAAAAAAAAAGGAGAAAAATTTTTAGTGCAAAAAGAGTAATACCCAGCTAGGCTAAAAACCCAAAAAGGGCGGTCTAGGCAAAAGACAGGGTTGCACATAAAAAAAAAAACCAAAAACAAAAATCCCAATAGTTCACCAGAATGAACTACGAAGACCTGAGCCCCTTAGTCTTTCTTGTAAAAGGGGAACGTAGGCAGCCAGAAATGGTTCAGTCTAAATAATAAATAAGACAATCAAGTTTCTATGAAATATGTGTCTTATAAATTCTAAGATAAATATCTTTGTTAAGTACAGGTCAAAAACTTTTTGATGAGTTCAAGCACGGTCTACTCTTGACTCTGCTAACCTGCTACAAAGACTAAAATACACAATAACAGACTTAACAATCTATTGTGTTTGCAAAATGGCAATAAGGGAATCCTAGGAATAGATCTCACAGTCGTCATTCACTGAGTCTTCCTTGTTCTTCTTCCCATTACCTTGACCTCGTCGAGTGTTCTTCCTCTTCTTGTCTATGATGTCGGTCTCCCTCATCCCAATTTCCGATATCTTCACTGGAGCCTCCACCAAACCCGTGTCAATAAGTGCCTTCTCAATCCTGGCACGAGCTCGTACCTCCTCCCTCTGAGCCTCAGTAAGGGGAGCGACTTCCGATAGCCTCTCATATCGAGCTTCCATATCCCTAATAAGGTCACCCGACTGGTTATGGGAGCTAGCCTTGGCCTCAGTCTCCCTCAGAGTCCTGCTCGAGTCACAGTCAGCCCCCAATAAATCCTGACGTCTCTCTCCCAAAATGACCTGAGTCGCCCCCATCTCCCTCTCATACCAGTCCAAGTAGGCCGTGGTCAGTATGGTACTCTTCTTGCTCTTGAGAATAGCCCTGGGAGGAAAAGCAGTGTATGTCTTAGCCCTCGAGAAAAAAGAGAAGAGTGATGGGTCCCTCATATCAAAAGGCGCCACCTCCACGGTACTGATGTCCTTCCAATCATCCAGAGGCTCCTGTAAGATCCCAAACTGCCTAGACACTAAGCAGGGGATGAAGAAAGATGACAGAGACAGCCCCGAAACCCACACTATGTAGGACTCCTGAAACATCCTCCGAGTCTGCAGTCTCCAATGAGGTACCTACCAGTGAATGTCCGAGGTGGACAACCTAGCCATCATCAACTCCCAGCTATCCTGGTCCTGTTGCCTAGGTGCACCCCTCCGAGAAATCACCCAAGGGCACTGAGTAGGCGAAGCCCCCGGTAAAGCCCCAAGCCTCTCCTGTAACCATAAAGTCAGCACCGCTGGGCTCCTAGACCTCATAAAATGGTCTCCCCTAGCCATCCTGTCAATGCCATGCAGAGTCTCACCCAAAACCAGCGGGACAATGTCCTTCCCAGCCCTGCAGTCTCTAACCATGTCCAAAAGGCCACCATCGTAGACCCCTAAGGACTCGACAGTGAACATAAATGAGAACACACAGAGGATAAAGGCATCCATAGCCACCGTGGTCGCAGCCGTATCCAGAAACCCAAACCTGCCCAGAATATCCGAAATGTCAATCCTGTCAGGGGCTACCATCATCCCCTCGGCCTCTTCCAGAGAAATTTGCAGAAAAGATGCCAACTTTACCGTCACAGGCACGTCTCCGGTCAGAGGAATTGAAACGGCCTCAATTTCTAGACCCCCAATTAATGCCCGGAAGTCTTCAAAGGTCGGGCGAGTTCATTGTATGAAAAGCAGTAAACGTGTCTCCGAACGTCCCAAAACCTCATTGAGGCTCTCAAAAGGTCCCAATTGGGCGGGAGATTCTTCAAATGCCATAAAGACTTGATTTTGAAGGTGGCATCGAACAGCCCCTTGTTAGATTGAAAGTTGTGTCTCATCCAAGATTGAAGATCGGACAAAAAATGGTCTCTTTTCTCCTTTTTCAATCTGACTAGTTTCTCCATTGGCTGTGATCAAAGTTGGTGATTTTTGGTCAAAAATGTGCTCTGGGATCAGTTGGGACAAGTCTAGGGTGAAAATGAAATGAAAAGGCCATCCTTTGATTTTATTTGAAAAAAACCAGTTCAGACAAAACTTTCATCCGCACGGCTTCTTTTGCCCAAGACCTGGCCGGACGACCTCATTTGCTTCTGCAGAAAAAAATCTGCAGCAGCCAAAGTTGCTGCCTAAGTGGAGTTCTCACCCCACTTTCGCAACAAAACCTGCATAAAAACATGTCCAAACACCATTCATGCAATCATATATCATCACAAACCATTTCAGACCAATTTCCGCCCCATTTCCAAGCAAAAAAGCTGCCCTGAGGCTCAAGTAATATGCAAAAACATAAAGCATTGATAAGAAAAGCAAATAAAGGATTAATACATTGTCTTCGCCTCCTTGGTGCCCAAATAAAACGAAAAATAAACAAATTGTGCATAAAATTGTTCATTGTTTGTTTCTCTCTTCCTCCTAGGTCAACCTAAGGAACCCTAAGCCTTCGACTCTTCGTCGTCACTGCTTAGCTCGTAGAAGTTAGGATCCCTCATCAAGTCCTCGTCATCACTCACGTCAGATAGATTGACATTCACATGCTCATACTCCGCCAGCTGCTCCAGAATGCTCGTGTTGGGTCCCTGTCCCCGAGGCATGGCACTGGTGGATGAGGTCTGATACTCCGAGGCTGACGAGGTAGAGGCTGTGCTCCCAACGTGCCTCCTCTTGCGCACGGGCTCCTGCACATTCGCCCCAGCCCTGGAAGCGCAGGCCAACTTCCTCAGAAGGGACCGAGCCACATCTTTCCAACCTCTGTTCTGCCGTACCAAGCCATCATAAGTACGAGCAGGGACATGCGAGAAAAGAGATGAAAAACTCAGAAAATCTCAAAAAGAAGTTCAAAATCGCAGAAAGCAAAGAAATCTGAAAAGAGAAGGAACCTAGATATACTTACAGTGCTATCAGCAGGCAAAGTATACTAGGGCTCCCTCGTGTCTGGGATAGGCACCATGAACCTTCTCGGTACCCCGTTTACCACATAGGAGAGATGAGCAGGAGGCATAGGCGGATCAGTCGGCTCTGCTTCCCCGTACCCCTGAGTGACGGCCATCTTCACTAGCTTCTGCGGCATCCTCAACCGCTGCTCCACAAAGGTGGCGTACGGGGTAGCAAAGTCAAAATACTCCTCGGCCGCCACACCAGCCTGATACCTCGCTATCTCATCCGCTAACCAATTCCTGGGCTGCAGCATAAGCGGTGGAGGGTCATGAGGAGTGATGGCATCCAAAGGAGGGACAAAGCCATGCTGCCTGGAGAAGCGATCCCCCAAGTAAATGATGTCACAGGTCAGCCCTGTCAGCTACCTCCTCTGCCTAGTCGCCTCCAAGGCATCCCCTAACAAAGCCTCTGGGTACCTCCCCCAAGGATAAAAATCCACCTCGTGACCATCCCTGTTGATGACCGTTCTCACCATCTTGTAATCAAAAGTAATCCGGGTCTTCCCGGTGAACTTATCTCTAGCCTCTCCCCTCCAGCGAATCATGGCCGGGAAGATCTCCGGATCACTCTACTGGTTCCAAGGAAAGAACCCAATCACCTCACAGAACCAGACCTGCGTGTTCAAGATAAAAAAGGTCATTTCTCTCATAAAATCTCAAGGCAGAAGATTAAAAGAGAGAAAATAAAGTGAGAATACCTCCAAAGCAAAAGAAAAACAATACATCGAAGCAGCCTTGTTTCGGCTGTACAAGTCCAAAGAGAAATAGAGCTCAGCCAATCCGACCTCACCCTAAGAGACCGCCCCGACCTCATCCAAGTTCTCCAAAGAGTCAAGCAGGCAAAGCATTGCCAACGTCCCAGAGTTAGCAAATATGGTGACTGACAACATCAACCACAAGAAAGCTCTCGCGAGCTGGTGGGCAGTCACCTCATTGGCGGTAAACCCTTACATACACTCTAGAAGCGCCACCTCAACATACCTCATCTCCATCCCAAGCCCCTTAGGACGGAGTTCAAATCCCACCAAATCTCTAAACTCGTCTGTGGTGATGTGATCTCTCCAGGTCACAGGCCTCCCAGTGAACTGCAAGCCAGTGATAGCAGTGAAATCGACCAGAGTTACCATAATCTCTCCCCAGCTAAGATGAAAGTTGTGATTGGTGTCCCACCAGAACTCTGAAAAGACCTGGACCAGCCCCTTGCTCTTAGAGGTCACATGAATGCCTCTACCAATAGCATCAATGAAAGAATCGAGCCCGATAGCCATCACCAGCTGCTTGGGATTCACCCCATCCTTCTCGAAGTCGGGCATCCTATCCCACAACTTCACAGCCACCTCAGAGGGTCCCCTCGACTTGTGCTCCTGTAGGAAAACACAACAAAAAATGTGTCAGTCCATCATCTCATCTCAAAATCATGCATATATTCAAAAGTGCATACATTTTCAAAGAAAAGCATTCATAAGAGATTTCTAGCATCCTTTGCCTAGAAAACGTGTCCTTCATCATTTGAAACACGTCATGTCGAGCACATTGCTCTCTCAAGCACAAATTTCCAATTTTCATAAAGTTCTTTGCACATAAGTGTTAATTTTTTGAAAATGGCATGCATGAATCCTTTTCATCGTCCAAAATCTTATTTTCCCATCCATGATCAGAAACTGACCTAGTTCTAGCACATGCAAGGACTCCGTCACATTTTAGACATTATTTTTCTTATTTTATTTTCAAAAAAGTGAGTCATTCTCAGATTCCTCAAATAAATTGAGCATGCATGTTCATTAATGTCCTTAACCTCATAGGTTAATCACCAAATTCCCAAAATCATCAACAAAAATCATAGGAAAATTTGAAAAATTCCTAAAAATCGGGTCAAGCCCTAAATCAATCAAAATCCAATCAAAATTGACAAAATCAAGCAAATCAAGAATGCTTACCCCAATAGATTAAGGTTTCGTAGATTTGTGCTCCCTCCTCCCGAGATAGAGCTCAGAAGGAGGCGTGTTGAAGTCATACTTTCGCTCGGTTCGAACGAACTCCCTCCTCCTCCTCCTCCTAGCGGCCTCCGACAAAGTCCTCCGCACTTGCCTAGGTACAATATTCCCCTTCGGATCCATCTCGAGCAGTAGAAGCAAGGGAATTAAAGATTTTTGGAAAATTCCCTCTCTACTCTCTCTCTCCCTTGGCAAAAACAAGCCAACAATGGTGCCCAAGCCCATTTCAATTCTGTTTAAATAATCTGGTGAAATAAAACTTCAAGCTGGACGGCTTCTTTTGCCTCATCTCTCGCCGGGCGGCTTCATCTGCTCTGAGCTGGATTTACACTTTTGCCCCTGGACTTTCCACTTAGGCATACAATCCCCGTTATCTCTTAACCAGAGTTACGCTGTTTTCCAAGGATATCCATTATCTCTAAGAAGAATAAACTTTCCTCTCGAGACGCCTTCGTTACTTCCGTTATAACGGAATAACGCTAGGTGACATCCTCCGAATGGTCAAAACTCAAACTTTAGCTACCTCTATCTCATAGATAGTGAAGTACGCTTCAGTTTCTCCAAACTTTAGCTACCTCTATCTCATAGAAAGTGAAGTACGCTTCAGTTTCTCTAAGCTTTAGCTACCTCTATCCCATAGATAGTGAAGTACGCTTCCGTTTTCCAAACTTAAGCTACCTCTATCTCCTTGATAGTGAAGTACGCTTCAGTTTTCCACACTTAAGCTACCTCTATCTCCTTGATAGTGAAGTACGCTCAAGTTTTTCCAACTTTAGCTATCTCTATCCCATAGATAGTGAAGTACGCTTCAGTTTTCCAAACTTAAGCTACCTCTATCTCCTCGATAGTGAAGTACGCTCAAGTTTTTCCAACTTTAGCTACCTCCATCTCCTCGATAGCGACGTAATCTTTAGTTTCTTCAGGTGACAACCTCCATTAATTGTCAATCAGGTGACAACCTCCATTAATTGTCAATCAGGTGACAACCTCCATTAATTGTCAAATCAGGTGACAACCTCCATTAATTGTCAATCAAATGACTCCTCCATGAATCATCAAAACCTCAAGGATCCTAGACACGTTCCTAACTATCCAGTGAGACTTGAACTATGACCAAGGCTTGATTCATCCGGGATACGTAGGTAGCCTTTCATAAAGGTCCAGCCATCCAACCACATTGGTCACCCTCTTCCTTCATCACTCCTCAGTGGTGAAGTAGCCTTTCATAAAGGTCCAACCATCTGACCACATTGGTCACCCTCTTCCTTCATCACTCCTCAGTGGTGAAGTAGCCTTTCATAAAGGTCCAGCCATCCGACCACATTGATCACCCTCTTCCTTCATCACTCCTCAGTGGTGAAGTAGCCCCTCATAAAGGTCCAGATATCCGACCACATTGGTCACTTCCTTCATCTGACATATCCCCAGTAGGATCAGCCATTTGACCTCCTAGGTCACTTTCCTTCCATTTCCCTATGCAAGGGACCATTTTCTCTTCGCTATTCTCCAGCGGATCTTTTCCCGAACTACGACCTGGCTTGATTCCTCCGGGATACGTAGGTAGCCTACTTTAGGTTCAGCCAATTTGTCACATATGACACCCCTTTCCCCAGCGGATCTTTTCCGAACTACGATCATGGCTTGATTCCTCCGGGATACGTAGGTAGCCTTCCAAAAGGTTCAGCCACTCGACCACTTTAGTCACCCAATCCGTCTCGGCAGTTCGCCATGTTGGATCCTTTTTTATTGATAACCCCACTCGCCCTGCAAGTGACATTGCCAAGGGGCTTCTGTAAGTACCCAAATCTGGCTCATGCCTTCCGGTTAAGTTTCCCGGCAATTCCCCGGACTTTCCTAAAGTTCAGGGGCAATTTGGGAACTTTCCCAAACCTTCCAAGGGGTGAAGGACTTGTTAGGAATTAAAATTACACGTAGTCCCTCATTGAAAAGAGCTTCTAGAATGCCACCTTGCATGATTCTAGAAACAGGCTGAGTCACTAATGGATAAGACCGCACGGCTTCATTAGCCAAGGGTTACAGCCGCACGGCTTCATTAGGAAGCACAAATCTGCCTATAAATAGAGGCCTCCTCTACTCATTTTGATATAAAATTTTTGCACTATTACTCTGCCAAAATAGAGCCACGAGTTTCTAGAAAGCTGAAACCTCTCAAAATCACCTCCCTCCTCTCCAAAATCCCTCTAAAGTTACTCCTTCCTTAGGAAAACTTCAAGGGAGATAGAGGAACACCATCATTGGTAACCTCTCCTCCTTTTCTCCTTGAAATATACTTGTTATTCTTGTTATATTGCTCCTTGCCATTTATATTGCTATTTACTTGCTTTATATGTGATTTATTGTCATAAAAATCAAGTCTTTGCTATGTAGATCATAATACCCCCCATTTCCCTATCACATAGGATTCATGGAGGATCCATCCCAAGGATGAACAATAATACCATAAATGGCTTGTTCTAGGGTGGATCTCTCACATGATGATGTGAAAATGTCATCTTTTTCATATAAAGATGTCATCTTTTCATTAAAAATGTCATCTTTATTCATATAAATGTCATCCCCTTCCCATAGACCTTGCTTCCAAGGATTGTCCACCTAAATGGTTCTTAAAGGACATAGGAAAGCCATAAAGGTCCTCCCTTTACATTCCTAGTCTTAGCTTTCATAGTGTTCATTACATATGTTTGCATAAAAATGTCATCTTTACTTTAAAAATGCATTCCCCATGTCCCTCATGGTTGGATCACTCTTCAAGAATTGCCTAGTGACCTTCTTAAGGCACAAAAAGGCATAGGATAAGTATAAAGATCCTGTAACGACCCTAACCCTAGGCACTATTTTAGTATCATATTATATGCTTTTAATATTATTGTTAATTTTATGTGTTCATTTATGTCTTTAATTTCTTATATTAAGATGAGATGGTTGGGAAATAATTTAAAACCTTAGGATTGCAAGGAAAATAAAATAAAGCATCTTGGAGGAAGTATAATAATAGAAAATGGATAAAATATGAAATGAGGTTAAAGTATGTAGGATAAAGAATTGGAGTAGGGGGTTAGTTTTACTACTCTAGAACTTGGGAAGGTTTAATTGAAAAAGATTGAAAGCCTTTAATTATTTGGCATGGGGGCCATACTCCCTCTTTTCCTCTCCTTACTTCAATTAGTCAATCCCTCCCCATACCTCTCCATATTTTTCCCTCACCCTTCATTAACCTCCCCATTTCTTATTCATCATCTTCTTCCTTCTCAAAATATCCATGGAAACCTCCTCTCCAATCTTTTCCTTCCAAAAAACTCTAGTAAACCCAATCCTTCTCCATTTGATGATCCGGGTGTACTTTCGTGTTCGTGGAGTCGAGGGGAATACATCAAGCTAAGAAAATCCTTGTTCCATCTAATATTGCTAAGGTAAGTTATTATGGCTTCTTTCTAATAATTGTTCACTTTATGTGTTATTGAATATCTTGTTGAAAGAAAGAATTTTGATGTGTTAAATAATGATTAAATGAGTTGAAATGGGTTAGTCAAGGTTAAATTGATTTTTAGTTGTAAAATGGTAATCTAAGATTGAAGGAGGAAAAGTATAGAAGAATTGTGAATGTTAATGATTTAAGAGTAAGTATTAAATTTGGGTTTTGGCCAATTTACTAGAATTAGAAAGTGAAGAAAATGGTTTATAAGAAATGGTTATATGTTAAAATGAAATAAAGTTTTGGTACTAAAGGATTTTGGGTTAATGTTGGAATGTATTGGAATACTTTCTTGGAGTAGAGAAATTGTTTAATAATCTAAAAATAAGATTTATGTTCATGGAGGTTGATAAATAAGAAAGAGTAAGGTTTGAGTGGGGGTAGAAAGGTTGAAAATGAAATGGGTAGTGAAATGAGTAGAACCTCTAAGGATTTAAGGGATTTAACCTATTTTATGTGATTAAGAATGATCTAGTATGGGATTAGTGAAGTTGGTAATACCTTCTATGTTCACCTAAATTAGTAAGGATTGTTAAAGGAAAAAGGAAATGGGTAGAAGGGGTTAAGAAATCTGAGCATTGCTGGAAATGGGCTTGGGCGGTCGCCCATGGGGGGCTTGAGCGGCCGCCCATGTGATCAGAAACTTGTGTGCCTTGAAGACCTTCTTGGGCGGTCGCCCAAGATATCTTGTGCGGTCGCCCATCCCTTCAGCAATATGCCTTCCCTTTTGAACTTCACTTGGGCGGTCGCCCAAGTGACTAGGGCGGTCGCCCATGTCACCAGATCCTCCTCAATTACTTTTCTTGCTGATTTTCACCAATAAACTCGTGGCATGAATCCCAACCATTATAAATTAGTAGAACCTAATCCAACCCGGATATGAATTAATCCTTTTTAACCTATGTTAGCGTAGAACATCTTGGCTAGGCCATGATGTCTTTTTTGGTCAAAATGAGATTGTGGAAGTAGTTAAATATTGTTCAGAAAATGGTGGATAAGCTTGACCTGTGACTTCACCAAAGTGGTTCAAACATGGGAAGTAGATCTTGAACTTTTATTAATGATATCCGAGGTTGTGTAATGATTATGTAGGAATGGTTTTGAAGCATAGTGACCTTACTTGCTCCCATACCTTTAGTGATTAGTTTGAATAGTGTAGAGGCTATGAGTTACACTATTGCATTAGTAAGGAACGTATATGTATTACATCATTGTACTGTATCCCCAGTGTGAATTAATTGGCATATTGTTATATGGTATCCCAATTGTGGATTATCTGGCATGTTGATTTTATTGTATCCCGAGTGGGGACTAATTGGTATATTGTTGTGCTGCTTCCCAAGTGTGGATTATTTGGCTATATTTTTACCTTACTTGAATTCATATTCATTGATGGTTTTATGCATAGTGTATTAAATGAATGTTGCACTATAGTATTGATTTACCATGAGTATACATTACCATGTTGTTATATTCTTATCCCTTTTGTGGATTTTATTTCAAGTATCTATTATGTGCTTGAACGTGTTTATATTCGGGGGTATAATAGAATTCAATCAATTATTGATTTGTTCTATAAGTGATTGAAGGTCCATCATACCTGTGACCGGCCCCTCTGTGGCCATAGAGTGGGTGTGCTAGCAGCTGTATTGAGCCAAAAGCCTTACAGTCCGCTGCGACTTTGGTGACTAGGTGGAATGCTTCTGTATTAAGCCAAAAGCCTTACAGATAGCGGCGATATTATATGGTACTCTTATTAAAGGGTCATATAAGTATCTGATTTTCTTATATGGATCTCTGGGGTATGAGTCCTATAAGCGGTGAATGTGCATGGAGGCAGTTCACCAAAGAGAGGAGTTTTACTCCCACGTTGTACGACTTATTGTTCTGATGGGAAAGGTAAAATGAGGTAACGTAAGGTGTTTACCGCTTTAACAATGTGCTATGTGTAACCATGCTATGTGTTGCATCTTGTTTGGCATCTTGCTGCATTCATAATAGCTTATTGAGATTTATTCTCACCCCTTCCCTTTTACTGTTTTAGATTGTGCTGAGACAGGTGACTGAGCCAGTGAGGCCGGGGAAAGAGTTTGGAATCTTGCTTTTGGGACTTGTCAGGATAGGTATATGAGTAGGTTGTTGGGAGTCCTATTTAAGTATTACTCTTTTATAAGTTGTATGGAAAACTCCTTTGTTAAACAATGTTAATTTGGGTTTTTAATGTAATTGGTCAAGTTATAGTTTATTAGAATATTTGTTTAAATTCCTCCGAGTGGAGATATTATCAGTTGATTTTATTTTGGAAGTTTGAGAAGTAATTTTCTTTTAAAGTGAAATAAAAGTTTTTAAAAAATTTAAGATGGGTTTCCTTAGTTTGAGCTCCTCAAGCTCGGGACACACGTTAGGTCCCGAGTTGGGGTGCTCACAGTTGGTATCAGAGCTTAGTTTAGAGGTCAAGGGTAGATGTCTAAACTAAGGGGGAATGTGTGGTAATTGACGTCAAGTGTTTAATGCAGGAGTTCGTTCCAATGGCCGGAAGCAATGATGATCAGCGAAAGGTTCTAGAAAATGAAGGAGATATGGGTCTAGGCAGAATTCAGAATGAAGAGATGATGAAATTATTCAGGATGTTTGTACAGAATATGGAGACTAGAGGATCAATTCCGAATCAACCTGAGGGATGTCAAAGTGATGAATTGGAAAGGTTTGTGAAGATGAATCCACCGAGTTTTAATGGATATCCGGATCCGTTAAGGGCAGAAAAATGGTTAGCAGAAATGAACAAAATCTTTGAGGTTATGGAGAGTCGCAACGAAGAGAAAGTTAGATATGCCGTTTTCAAACTTGAAGGTCCAGCTGATCAGTGGTGGCAGATTTTGAAGGAAAGTTGGGAGCGGGATCATACACCCCAGACTTGGGATAATTTCACTCAGCAGTTCGAGGATTATTTCATTTCAATGGTTACAAGGGATAAGAAGGAGATTGAATTCTTAGGACTAAAACAAGGGAACATGACGGTGAATCAGTATTCAGTCCGGTTTGAGGAATTAGCTAGGTGTTGCCCTCATTTGGTATCGCATGAAGCGAGAAGAGTTCATAGGTTTGTAAAAGGTTTGAGGATTGAGTTTAGGAAGAAATTAGTGATTGATAGCTTCACCAATTATCAGACAGTCATAGATAGAGCATATAAGATCGAGAATGACATTGAGGAAAATAGTGAAAGATCGGAAGGTGGGATTAGAAATAAACCAAAGTATCTAGGACAAGGATCCAAAATCACTAGAGGACAGCTAAGGGCTTTAACTTCAGGAAGTGTGAGAGGGGAACTTGTTGTAGCTTCTTCGTCTAGGCCAATATCCAAACAGTATGGGATGATTTGTAAATTTTGCAAGAAGGTTGGACATACCGAAGATCTGTGTTGGAGTAAGCAAGGCAAGTGTATTAATTGTGGAGCAATGGGACACTTTAGGAGGAATTGCCCAAGGTTGCAGCGGGGACGAGCTTCAAGCAGCGGTCAGCTGGGTGGACAACAAAGAGGTGGTACCAAAAGAGATAAGGAAGGGAAACCAAAAGAGAAGGTCCAAGGTCGAGTATGTGTTTCGGGCCTAGGAGAGATAGCTCCCTCAGAGGTCACTAGAGGTATATTACCTGTCTCAGAAGTTAGGGGTCATATTTTATAAATCCTGTTTCATATCATTTATGTTTGGCATCACATTTTGCTTCTATGTGGCATACATTGCTTGAGATTTTGTTTTATTGTTAGAGGATTCTGCTCTTATGAGAGAATACCTCGAATCTCCTTTGGTTTACCACGGTGGTGATGTGGTTATAGCTGGGCATGTATTGCCAGTTGATTTGGTATGATTACCGATTTGTAATTATGAGATATACTTGACCTAGATGGTTAAGTAGCTGTTGTGCATTGGTAGACTATCATAAGAAGTGAGTCTCCTTTTCTATGCCTAATTTTTTTAAATTGGTATTTGATATAGATAAACCTTTATATGGTATTCTTGTTATATAAGCATTAAAGGCAGAAAATTTTGGTTAAAAGTGTGAAGGGTATTTGGTATGTGTTAGACTTTCATAAGAAGTCTTTCCAGAAATTTTACGTGCTAGTTGTGAGTAGATGGTAATTGTGTTTCCATCAAAGTATCTCATGTGTTGATTCTAAGTATGATAATCAGAATTTTAATCCTTATCTTGACGGCTTTATGGTAGTTATGATTGATGACCTCCTTGGTTATTTAAATTACGAGAGGATCATGAAGATAATTTGTGAGTTGTGTCATTACCTTTAGTGGGAAGTCATCGTTTGAGAAGTTTAGCAAATGTGAGTTGGCTCACTAAGATTTTACATTTTGGGTTCTATAGTCTTAAGCTCGAATGTTATCATGGATCTTACGAGGATTGAGTCCGTGGTCTTTGGGTTGGAAAGTGTTACCGAGGGATTGTCAAAGGGTCCTTGAGAATTGAAAAATCGTTGATTTAGTTAACTCGGAAGGATATATCAATGGTGAAAGATGTAATAAGGGTAAATCGTATTGATAGAGATGGAAAATAGATTGGCTATAGATCCTATCCTTACCTTACCTAGTGGATGTGAGGACTTTATGAACTTTAAGTGCATATTAAAGGAAGATTTGGTTGTGATATTATGAGAAATGGGAAAGTGATAGCATATGCTTTGAGGAAGTTAACTTAGATAAAGTGAAATTTTCTTATCCTCTACTCGGGAGTGGCTGCAATTGTGTTGCGTTATTTAAGTAGGAACTTTATCTCTTTGAAGCTCCCTTTGAGAGTTGTTACTGATCCTAAGAGTTTGAAGAATTTAGTTACTTGAAAGGAAGAGATTAGAAGACTATCTAGATTCTTGAAGAATAGGTTGTGTGTTGTGTGATGGACTTCCTTTCAAGTTAAGAAGTTAATTAACCTTAGCGAGTTTGGGTATAATAGTAGTTTTAGTTTGCATGACCCCTCGTTTGTATGGAGTTATTTCCCTAATGATGATTGGACGGATTGGACTTATGCGGGAGTACCGTTGAGAGTTATTAGCAGCACAAGTCCGAAATCAAAATTCTAGAGTATTCGGGTTGTGAGATGTATAGAAGAATCATGTCATTGAGGAACTATTTAAAAGTTGTAATTTAAAATGTGTGAGAGGTAACCTTTGCTATTTGATCCTTAAGGTAAGTCTTTTTAAAATTCGGGATAAATTTTCTTTAAGGGGGAGTGAGTGTAACGACCCTAACCCTAGGCACTATTTTAGTATCATATTATATGCTTTTAATATTATTGTTAATTTTATGTGTTCATTTATGTCTTTAATTTCTTATATTAAGATGAGATGGTTGGGAAATAATTTAAAACCTTAGGATTGCAAGGAAAATAAAATAAAGCATCTTGGGGAAATTATAATAATAGAAAATGGATAAGATATGAAATGAGGTTAAAGTATGTAGGATAAAGAATTGGAGTAGGGGGTTAGTTTTACTACTCTAGAACTTGGGAGGGTTTAATTGAAAAAGATTGAAAGCCTTAAATTATTTGGCATGGGGGGCCATACTCCCTCTTTTCCTCTCCTTACTTCAATTAGTCAATCCCTCCCCATACCTCTCCATATTTTTCCCTCACCCTTCATTAACCTCCCCATTTCTTATTCATCATCTTCTTCCTTCTCAAAATATCCATGGAAACCTCCTCTCCAATCTTTTCCTTCCAAAAAATTCTAGTAAACCCAATCCTTCTCCATTTGATGATCCGGGTGTACTTTCGTGTTCGTGGAGTCGAGGGGAACACATCAAGCTAAGAAAATCCTTGTTCCATCTAATATTGCTAAGGTAAATAATTATGACTTCTTTCTAATAATTGTTCACTTTATGTGTTATTGAATATCTTGTTGAAAGAAAGGATTTTGATGTGTTAAATAATGATTAAATGAGTTGAAATGGGTTAGTCAAGGTTAAATTGATTTTTAGTTGTAAAATGGTAATCTAAGATTGAAGGAGGAAAAGTATAGAAGAATTGTGAATGTTAATGATTTAAGAGTAAGTATTAAATTTGGGTTTTGGCCAATTTACTAGAATTAGAAAGTGAAGAAAATGGTTTATAAGAAATGGTTATATGTTAAAATGAAATAAAATTTTGGTATTAAAGGATTTTGGGTTAATGTTGGAATGTATTGGAATACTTTCTTGGAGTAGAGAAATTGTTTAATAATCTAAAAATAAGATTTATGTTCATGGAGGTTGATAAAGAAGAAAGAGTAAGGTTTGAGTGGGGGTAGAAAGGTTGAAAATGAAATGGGTAGTGAAATGAGAAGAACCTCTAAGGATTTAAGGGATTTAACCTATTTTATGTGATTAAGAATGATCTAGTATGGGATTAGTGAAGTTGGTAATACCTTCTATGTTCACCTAAATTAGTAAGGATTGTTAAAGGAAAAAGAAAATGGGTAGAAGGGGTTAAGAAATCTGATCATTGCTGGAAATGGGCTTGGGCGGTCGCCCATGGGGGGCTTGAGCGGCCGCCCATGTGATCAGAAACTTGTGTGCCTTGAAGACCTTCTTGGGCGGTCGCCCAAGATATCTTGTGCGGTCGGCCATCCCTTCAGCAATATGCCTTCCCTTTTGAACTTCACTTGGGCGGTCGCCCAAGTGACTAGGGCGGTCGCCCATGTCACCAGATCCTCCTCAATTACTTTTCTTGCTGATTTTCACCAATAAACTCGTGGCATGAATCCCAACCATTATAAATTAGTAGAACCTAATCCAACCCGGATATGAATTAATCCTTTTTAACCTAGGTTAGCGTAGAACATCTTGGCTATGCCATGATGTCTTATTTGGTCAAAATGAGATTGTGGAAGTAGTTAAATATTGTTCAGAAAATGGTGGATAAGCTTGACCCGTGACTTCACCAAAGTGGTTCAAACTTGGGAAGTAGATCTTGAACTTTTATTAATGATATCCGAGGTTGTGTAATGATTATGTAAGAATGGTTTTGAAGCATAGTGACCTTACTTGCTCCCATACCTTTGGTGATTAGTTTGAATAGTGTAGAGGCTATGAGTTACACTATTGCGTTAGTAAGGAACGTATATGTATTACATCGTTGTACTGTATCCCCAGTGTGGATTAATTGGCATATTGTTATATGGTATCCCAATTGTGGATTATCTGGCATGTTGATTTTATTGTATCCCGAGTGGGGACTAATTGGTATATTGTTGTGTTGCATCCCAAGTGTGGATTATTTGGCTATATTGTTACCTTACTTGAATTCATATTCATTGATGGTTTTATGCATAGTGTATTAAATGAATGTTGCACTATAGTACTGATTTAACATGAGTATACATTACCATGTTGTTATATTCTTATGCCTTTTGTTGATTTTATTTCAAGTATCTATTATGTGCTTGAACGTGTTTATATTCGGGGGTATAATGGAATTCAATCAATTATTGATTTGTTCTATAAGTGATTGAAGGTCCATCATACCTGTGACCGGCCCCTCTGTGGCCACAGAGTGGGTGTGCTAGCAGCTGTATTGAGCCAAAAGCCTTACAGTCCGCTGCGACTTTGGTGACTAGGTGGAATGCTTCTGTATTAAGCCAAAAGCCTTACAGATAGCGGCGATATTATATGGTACTCTTATTAAAGGGTCATATAAGTATCTGATTTTCTTATATGGATCTCTGGGGTATGAGTCCTATAAGCGGTGAATGTGCATGGAGGCAGTTCACCAAAGAGAGGAGTTTTACTCCCACGTTGTACGACTTATTGTTCAGACGGAAAAGGTAAAATGAGGAAACGTAAGGTGTTTACTGCTTTAATAATGTGCTATGTGTAACCATGCTATGTGTTGCATCTTGTTTGGCATCTTGCTGCATTCATAATAGCTTATTGAGATTTATTCTCACCCCTTCCCTTTCTTGTTTTAGATTGTCTTGAGGCAGGTGGCCGAGCAGTGAGGTCGGGGAAAGAGTTTGGACTCTTGCTTTTGGGACTTGTCAGGATAGGTATATGAGTAGGTTGTTGGGAGTCCTATTTAAGTATTACTCTTTTATAAGTTGTATGGAAAACTCTTTTGTTAAACAATGTTAATTTGGGTTTTTAATGTAATTGATCAAGTTATAGTTTATTAGAATATTTGTTTAAATTCCTCCGAGTGGAGATATTATCAGTTGATTTTATTTTGGAAGTTTGAGAAGTAATTTTCTTTTAAAGTGAAATAAAAGTTTTTAAAAAATTTAAGATGGGTTTCCTTAGTTTGAGCTCCTCAAGCTCGGGACACGCGTTAGGTCCCGAGTTGGGGTGCTCACAGATCCAATCTTTATACCCTTCCCCTTTGTCCCTTTGGTACTTGAAGCATCTCTTGGGGCGTAGCGGTGTAAAGGTCATATCTTTACATCGTTTCCTCCACATAAAGATGCCATAGTCGTATATCCCTTTAGAAAAGGATGAACTTGACCCCCTACATCTCCGATCATCACTTGAGACGAGCACAAATGTCCCTATCAAGCTCAAATCGTCTCAAGATGTAGGATTGATGGGCAAAGTTCCTTCCTTTCTAAAGAGCCTCATTAGTGGACTATAAAAGATGTGTCCCTATTCCGATCACATGTGATCAAAAGTCACTTAATGATGATCGTAAGTCCAAGATGAGCACGGGATCAAAGTCTCAAACATATTAAAATCCAAGGAAACTCGAGCGATAACCAATTCATGGTTTATACGTCCGAAAGACCACTTGGCACATTCCCCCCCCCCTTTATAAAAACACATCCCACACACGAAAGCACAAAGGCAAGCATGAATGTTTGATCTTGGAAGACTTGCTTCGGCAAGGCTCCTTGGGTGAACGCCAAACGTTCTTCCCAAGGGGTAACTTAACCTCCGGACCCTAATCCTTTTTTTCAAAGTTTTGAGGAAATCAAAATGGCGTGGCGACTCCGTTTTTCAATTTAAACTGGATGTATTCAAACCGATGTGAGGCGGTGACCCCTTACACGAGAAAGCGGTTCAACACAAAAAATAAAAAATGCCGCAATCTTGGGCACCACACATTCACACCACCTGCGAGATTTGTGGCACCAAAGAAGGGATTGCATTTGCCTTGTTATGTCCGTTATTTCCATTTTGTATTTAAGCATGAAACACCTGTAAAAACACACACTCACATACTCAGTTGGAAACTCGCATTGTATCTCTATTTTCTCTCTATTATCACAATACTAATAAACTCCATCATTCTGAGGTTTTATGCCGGCGAACAAGTTGTTCAAGGGCTTTCCTCGTTAAAATTCTTGTCGACACATCTTGAATTTACATTGTCATATTCCATTGTGCCCTATCTTTTCTTCGAAAGTTAAATTGCTTAAATTTGACCTAAACAATTTGGCACCCACCGAGGGGCCCATTGGTCTTTTGACTAATTAAAGATACTCAAGATGTCTACTGGAATGTCATCTGCCGTAACCTCAGTAGGAGCCGCCGCCGGAACAGCTACCTCAGGCCAAAATGTTGGTACCTCTATTAGTATGGTCCAAGGTCAAGGAGGGTCCTCTGGTGCACCTACACAAGGGATTCCAGCAGATGTCCTGTCCAGCTTGACGGATACGATGGCCAAGCTGAGGCGCCGGGGAATCTTTGCGAGACGAGACACTTTCAACATGCTCATGAACAATTTTTCCAGGTTGCAACGTGAAGTATCTGTCCTACAATCTGGGCCATCCAGATCACACCCTTATGTGCCACCTGGAGCATTTCAAGGTGTAAACCCCACCGGAGGATCTAGCATGATCTCCCCAATCCAACCCAGGAGGCTCACCTTCGACAGGGATACGGGGATACTGACTGATAATGTAGGTTTCATACTGATGATCAATGCATCCACTGATAGTGTGATCACTAATCCTGAAGCTGGCCAATCCACTGCGATAACCTACGTAACACCCATTCCTCCTGGGCCAACAGGGAGTGTTAACCCTCAAATTGATTTTAATGCATTTTATCTTTGCTACTAACCACGATGCGGGAAATACGGTGAGCAAGCAGTTACAAGAATTGAGGGAAATAGTGATGAACGTGCCGGGGATTACCCTACCATACCACCAAGCCTCCCCAACATGCTATAATGAGTCACGTTTTAGCCCTGCTATTACCAACATGGTGATACCAAAAAAGTTTACTATTGCACATATGAAGCAATATGATGGGACAATCGATCCTTTGGAGCACATCGCCTTGTACTAAGAGAAGATGGACGTGATTCATATACCTTTGCAATTCAAGGAAGCCTGCCTTTATGGGGGGTTTGGTTCCACCTTGACTGGGGCAGCCCTGTATTGGCTCATCAACCAACCTCTAGGCTCAACTTATCAATATGTTTACTAACCAATTATCTTGCAATAGAGTTTTTGAAAAACTAACCAGTGATCTATATAGGATCGTCCAACAGCCTGATGAATCTTTGAAGGACTACTTGAGCAGGTTCATTAAAGAAGTTGTCGACATCCCCAACATGGATATGTCTACTGCGACAGAAGCCTTCAGGATGGGACTCAAGAAAGATTCCCCTTATTATGAGGAATTAGTAATGACTCCCTGTAGACGACTTGAAGAAGTCAAGACGCGAGCGATAAAATTTATTAGGTTGGAAGAAGACAAATTGATGCAAGAGAAAGTTGCAAAGAGGACCGTCACTCATGAACATTCGGGTGGCAAGTTGGAAACGTCCCATTCCTGATCTAATAGGGGCAAACCCTACTCTAAACTTGACCATTCTAGTATTAACGCTATTAGTGATAATGCTAACGAAGACGAATTACATTATCCTAAAATAGATGACTATTGTTTCTCTGTTAACATTGCAGGACTCATTCACGCCATGGACAACCTGGGTGAGAAGGCAAGATGGCCCAAAAGGTCTGATAAGCCCTCTGGTTGAAAGGACAAGTCCAAATAGTGTGCCTACCACGAAGATTTTGGGCATACCACGGAGAATTGCATTGCCCTAAGGAAGGAAATTAGCCACCTTTTGTCTAAAGGTTTCCTCAAAGATCTACTGGGCAAACGACGTGGACGAAATGACAACCAGGAGCAACAGGCCGAGAACCCACCAAATCCTTCAGTCCCAACCAAAGTGGTCAACATGATCAGCGGAGGATCAGATATCTGTGGTACTTCCTACTCAGCCGCCAAGCGCCATGCTTCAAAATCTAAGGAGGACAGGTTGAATTTACCAGCTAGGCCATCAATGAAGGAGAACGTTCAGGAAATCACGTTCGATGAAGATGACAAGGGTGACATCTTAGATCCACATCATGATACGCTTATTGTCACTTTACAGGTGGCCAATTGCTTGGTGAAGCACATCCCGATTGATAATGGAAGCTCCGTCAACATAGTAACCACTGACAGTTTAGCAAGTATGGACACCCCGCTTGACCATGTTACTAGGAGTTTTTCCATTCTAGTTGGGTTCAGCGGAGAGACTAAACACACATACGGAGAAATCAAGTTGCCCATTTATGTGGAAGGAGTGAACTCCATGGAGAAATTTTGTGTTATTGAATGCAAGTCATCTTACAATATCATTTTGGGAAGGCCCTGGATTCACAACATGAAGGCGATTCCATCAACTTACCACCAATGTATCAAGTTGCCCACACGTTGGGGAGTTGTCAAGGTAAAATGTGACCAACAAATAGCAAAAGAATGTTACAAGGTATCCATGAAGGCAACAAGCATCCCCAGGCAGGCATAGCAACTAAAGAAAAAGGCACGAGACATCTTGGAAGTGGCAGAAAGCGACATTAAATAAATTCAGCTTGACCCCTCCAATCCCGATGTCAAGGTGTTATTGGGAGCCGATATCCCTCCTGAAGTTGAAGATAGCATAGTGGAATTCTTGAAAACCAGAGCCAGTTGTTTTGCTTGGAAGCATGAAGATATGATAGGGATTAGCAAGGATATCATCACACACAAGTTGAACGTTGACCCTAGCATCAAACCTGTTCACCAGAAAAGAAGGAAGTTCGTACATGAGCACAACCAAATTATAAAAATGGAGGTTGACCGATTGCTAAAAGCCAAGATGATCAGAGAGGTTGATTACCCAAGGTGGTTGGCCAACGTAGTGGTCGTGGAAAAGAAAAATGGCTAATGGCGAGTATGTGTGGATTTCACAGACCTCAATAGGGCCTGTCCAAAGGATCCCTTCCCTTTGCCTCATATTGACTCTTTGGTGGACGCAACGGCTGGCCACGACATCTTATCTTTCATGGACGCTTCCTCAGGATATCAACAAATCCAGATGGAACCATCAGATCAGGAAGACACTGCCTTCATCACTCCTAAAGGTATATATTGTTACATTGCCATGTCATTCGGACTGAAGAATGCAGGTGCAACTTACCAGAGGTTGATGAACAAGATGTTCAAGGATCAGCTTGGAAAAACTATGGAAGTCTACATCGACGACATGGTAGTAAAATCAAAACGCATGGAGGATCACGTTGAACATCTTAGAGAGGCGTTTGACATCCTAGAAGCTTTCAACATGAAGCTCAACCCATCGAAGTGTCACTTCGGAGTAAAGGCTGGCAAATTCCTTGGTTATATGGTGACCAAGAGAGGCATTGAAGCAAGTCCTGAACAAATCAAGGCTATTATCAACTTGGAATCACCCAGAACTGTTAAATATGTGCAGCGACTTACAGGCAGAGTAGCAGCCCTCAACCGGTTCTTCTCCAAGTCTTCTGACAAATGCAGGTTGTTCTACTACTTCGAAAGAACAAGTTGTTCCAATGGACCAGTGAGTATGAAACAGCTTTCCTCCAACTTAAAGAATATCTCACAACCCCGCCATTATTGTCCAAGCCTGAGCCAGAAGAATCGTTGTTCCTCTATCTTGCAGTTTCTGAAACTTCGGTTAGCGCCGTGTTGGCCAGAGAGCATGAAGGTGCCCAACATCCCATTTATTACATAAGTAAGTCTCTACTTGATGCTGAAACCAGGTATTCTCATCTTGAAAAATTAATACTTGCTTTAATCACTGCTTCCATAAAATTACGCCATTACTTTGAAACTCATGTTATTATTGTCAAGACTAACTATCCTATCAGAAACGTGATGAGAAAACCTGAGATGTCAGGTAGGATGGCTAAATGGTCAGTACAACTTAGTACTTATGACATACAATATGAAGCAAGGACTGCCATCAAGTCGCAAGCTTTGGCAGACTTTGTGGCAGATTTCAGTCCCAACTTGCAGCCCGAAGTTGAACTTGAAGTCCAACAACTTGAAGGCCTTGGTTCTCCTAGATATTGGACACTGTACACAGATAGAGCTTAGAACACTAGGGGCACAGGTTTAGGAATCGTCCTAAAATCCCCTCAGGGAGATCTCATTCCCCAAGCTGTGGCTTATGAGTTCAAAGCAACGAATAACGAGGCTGAGTATGAAGCTCTCATTATGGGATTAATTACTGCCTTAAATTTAAATGTTAAACATATTAACGTATTTACTGATTCTCTATTATTAGTTAACCACTTCAATGGATCTTTTATAGCTAAGCAGTTTAAAATGACAAGTTATCTCCAATATGTTAAGTTTCTAGCAGGACAATTTGAAGACTTCGTCTTTGAGCAGATCCCACGAGAGGAAAATACTAAAGCAGATGCCCTGGCCAACTTAGGTTCAAGTTGAAAGAGCATGTTGAACAATAAATCCCTATCATCCACGTTATGCACCCCGCCATTGACCATATTGAAGCGTGCCAATTTAATGAACGACCCGACACCATGATAATGCCTATCAACAGCTCCGCATCTTGGACGTTACCCATAATCCATTACTTGCAAAATGGCACAATCCCAGTTGGCATAAAAAATCCGAGGTCTTTCAGGATAAAGGTATCACGATTTGTTTTAATCAATAACACTTTGTTTAAGAAATCCTTTACAGGTATGTACATACGGTGCCTAGAATCGGACCAAGCTGAAGAAGTGCTAAGAGAACTGCATGACGGTGACTGCGGTAACCATGCTGGGGGCAAATCTCTATCGTCGAAGGTGTTAAGGATGGGGTATTACTGGCCAACCATGCGGCAGGATGCGAGTAAGTATGCACAAAAGTGTGACTCATGTCAGAGACATAGCAACATCCTGCATCAACCAACTGAGCCATTGCATCCCATCTTGTCACCTTAGCCCTTCATGCAATGGGGGATGGACATGTTAGTGTTATGCCCTAGGCCTATAGTTGATAGACCTATATGTTGACATTATTTATTATTATATGAAAAGTTTATTGTTTGATTATTATATATTTTGCATGTTTATTGTAATAATCTTCGTCCCTGATTATTAAGTGAATAATTAGTATAATTGTTAATGGATAATCATATGATGATTATATGCATAGAGATGCACATTAAAATTATGGGTACTTGTTAGTGAACAAGTGACTGGACTTGACCCGTATGAGATTTATGTCATGGTCAAATATCATAATTAAATCTCATATGGTCACTTCATTTAGTCCCTAGACCTGAGATTATCATGACCTTACATATGATGAAAGTTATGTTTGATTTTAGTCAAACGATATCTTAACACGATATTTATAAAGACTATCTTTGGCATGATCGGATTCATGATGGGAAGGATGATAAGTCAAGATGGAATTTGTCCCTCGAAAGAGAGATGTTTTGATTGGGCCCCTCGATGAGTGATAATGATGAAAGTGTATGGCCATACCCCAATGCGATTGGATTATCATTATACTCAGTATCGAGAAAGCATTGAACAAATACAAGTTGACATGGACCATGACTTGTGTTCAATATAACATCGTGAGACAAAGGGAGAAATGGAAGTGTACCATTGGAAACGTGAACTCTTACGTTATATTAATTGGGTAGACATAATGGCTTGCTAGAGTCCGCTTATGTTTTATGAGGGTCGATATGATCGGGCTCATTGCCAACATAATATAATCCTATTGGGTCACACACAATTGGAATGAATTGGTTAAACCAAAGGAAGAAAATTGAGAGTTCCTGATCTGGCTTAAGTAGTAGCGCGACAGAACTAACCAAATGGCACATGTCACCGCGCGACAACTCTTGCCACAAAGGCGGTTTACAGACTGTTTCCTAATACGATTAGGAAACAAATACTAATACTAATGTAGTATAAATATGAGCTCTGTAAACCCTAGTTTCTAGCCGAAATTTCTAAGGAAAAATCACAACAAAGGTTTCTCAATATTCTTTCTAGGGTTTAAGGATCTAGCAATCCTCAAGAATCGTTCTTGGTTCATTCAAAGGTGTGGATACTACTAGAGGGTCTTTGCTCGTACGACAATCAAGGCCTAGAGTTCGAATCTGAAGATTAAATTTTTTGAAGATCGAAGATTGTGATTCAAAATCACACTGATAGATTGTTCGATAGCTCAAGAACGGAAAGCAATTAAGGTTGGTAAATTCTATCTCATAGGAATTCAATTTAATCGTATAGAACGGATCTTAGGGCTCTTGGATTTTGTGTTATTTAGATGCTAATTTCACTGCGCATGGACCCATAAAACCCAACAGAACATAGTGGGTAAACTACCTAGGGCACCTGGGGGCAGAGTATTTATGTTAGCTATGATGGATTACTTCACCAAATGGATTGAGGCTGAAGCCTACGTGCAAATAAGGGATAGAGAAGTAATTTCATTCATCAAGAGAAACATCATCAGTAGATTCGGAGTTCCATCTGAAATTATATGTGACAATGGCTCCCAGTTTATTAGCAAAAAGACTCAAGACTTCTGCATGAGATGGGGAATCAAGCTGATAATGTCTACACCGGTGCATTCTCAAGCAAATGGGCAGGCCGAATCCAATAACAAGTTAATAATGAACAACCTGAAGAAAAGACTAGATCAGAAGAAGGGAAGATGGGTTGAAGAATTACCCCTAGCACTTTGGGCTGATAGAACCACCCCGAAAGGGGCAACCGGGCAGACGCCATATTCTTTGGTGTTTGGTACCGAAGCTGTCCTCCCTGTAGAGTTCTCACTCCCTATAGCCAGATACGGTTTATCATCTATAAAAGATAACCAACTTATCCTAGCAGATGATTTAGACACCATTGATGAGCTCAGAGATATGGCCAAAGTTAGGATAGCTGCTTACCAACAAAGAATAGCTAAGTCTTACAACAAGAATGTCCGCATCAGGAGGTTCCAAGTTGGAGACATGGTCCTAAGGAAAGTCTTTTAGAACACAAAGGAATTAAATGCAGGGAAATTTGCAGCTAAGTGGGAAGGACCACACCTAATTGATGCAGAAGCTGGGAAATGAGCATACAGTCTCTCAACCTTGGATGGAGTACGAATCCCGAGGAACTGGAATGATGTCCACCTCAAGTTGTACTTCATGTAAGTGACCAACTCATCAAATTCTATTCCAATGATCAGGTATGATTCGATTAACTTTACTTTTATGTTATTTCAATTTGGTTTATACATTTCAAACTTTTACTGACTTAAGCATCGGAGGGGTGTTAGCTAAGCTAACACCCACCCTAACCTGTTTCTGTTTTGCAAGATGAGATGGTGTTAGCAACCTGTCTAAGTGAAGGAGGTGACAAACATTATAACTCATCAGAAACTGGTAATTTTCTATGTAATACATTACTGCTTATAGAGTCGGTTTTAAACTTATTCAAATGTTTTCTCTCAAAGGGATTCACCCCTCAAAAAGGTTTAAAGAATTTACATTCTTCTCAAGTTGTTAAGGTTATCTACACCTTCGCCTGGGCGCATGTTTTTCAAATTTTAGCTAAGGTGTAGGTGGGCCAATGTGTCAAGTACATATTGATTACCTTCTTGCCCTTAGTTAAAATTATGGACCTAAAATCGAATCATGGGTAGTGACATTAACATGTTGCCAAAATGAACTTTGGAATGAAAATCTTAAACGTTTTTTCCTTTATTATTATTTCTATAACATAAAGAAAGCCTCATCAAGAAGTATAGAACAAATATTGGTAACATCAAATATTGGGAAGTAAATAAGGGTTCCTTCAATCAAGAACAACATCCTTGCCCTTATCCATCCTCTTTCCTTCTTGAGTCTTACCAACCGGTTCCAACCTATCCGCATTCCTAGAAACCATTTCACAAGGTCTTTCACGAACAATCCTTCTCAAAGCAACAAATTCCTCCTCTAAATTCCAAGGTGAGTGTTGTCCAGCTTGATATTCTCTGATCATCTCAATTCTAGAATCAAAAACAGATTTAGCAACTTCAGCCACTAGTTCATCTCGCAGGTTTTCCATCTCTTGAACATGTTTCTTTCTCATCTCCTCTATTTCGTCTTCCTTTGTTTTCAGCATATCAAAAGCCACTTTTAGGTCCACTTCGTATTCCTTCTTCTCCATAGTTGAAGCTACAGCTTTATCCTTCCACCACTTGATTTCGTTAACCATCATCTTAATTGCAGTTATTGCCTAAATCAAAATGTTTTTATCAAAACAAGATAGAAGTTCGAAAAAGTGAAGGAGAAAGAAGTATTCTACCTTTGTTTCTAACACATCTTCATTAGAGCCAACTTCTTCTACATCTTTCTTCCCTTGTCATTTTCTCTTTATTCCTGAAGTACTCCCAAGTTCCAACCTAGGGGCAGGAGGCATATCTTCACGAGTTCTTCCTTTATACATGGCAACTAAAGCCTTCGTATCAAACCTTGGCTTGGAACGGACAACTTCAAAAACAGTGATAAGCATCCTGGTGCATACAAAAAGTCCGGGTGTAATGTCAAGGAAAACTTACCAAACGACATTGTGTTTTTTGAGATTCTTCAACAGAGCAGAGATTATTCGATGAAGACTTCTATACCATCACTCCATATATATAGAAGACCTATCTTATTTAACGAATTTTATGGTGATTCGTATCTCAAATTATGCCCTACATCCATGCCTAATGATCCGCCGGATAGAGCAAAAAATGCCATCTTCTCAACAGCAAGGCAGAATTTTTGAAATTCAAATTTCCATCTTTTTGATACTTCAAAATTTCAGGGGCAATTGTTCGAGATGGAAAATCCACAAACAACATGTTACATCTTGATTTATCATCCTGTAATGACAACTTGGCTGCGCAACTTGAAAGGCTCAACACATTGACAGTAGTTATTGAAGGGAGAAATTATAGGAACCGCTCCTTGGACCTCGCCAACGTTATGGACCGAGTCAAGAGAAGAAGTTGTCAACAAATATTCCCTTGTTAAAATCACAACGGATATAAAGCTCATCAACCACCTGCGAGATTTGTGGCACCAAAGAAGGGATTATATTTGCCTTGTTATGGCCGTTATTGTTTCCATTTTGTATTTAAGCATGAAACACCTGTAAAATCACACACTCACGTACTCAGTTGGAAACTCGCATTGTATCTCTATTTTCTCTCTACCATCACAAAACTAATAAACTCCATCATTCCGAGGTTTTATGCCAGCGAACAAGTTGTTCAAGGGCTTTCCTCATTAAAATTCTTGTCGACACATCTTGAATTTACATTGTCATATTCCATTGTGCCCTATCTTTTCTTCTAAAGTTAAATTGCTTAAATTTGACCTAAACAAGTATACCCGTATATAAGTTGTTTAAAAAATGTCATCCAAGGAAATGACGAAACTAACCCTAAACCCTTATACACCCATAATTGCTTTATTTCTTCATCTTATCCCATTGTTATATGCAGTATTAACAACATTCTCACATTACTCTTGGCATCTTGCATATTAACATCAGTTTCATTAAAAGCTTTATTTGAATTCATCCTGGTACCCTCCTTTGCCGGCTCTTTTACATCTGGGACTTCAATTTCTTCTTCTTTCAAAAGCTGGAATGATGATAGCACCATAAGATGACATACATAAAGGATTGAACTTTGTGGACTCACCATTCCTGACTCCACTATCACAATACCATGTATGTTAAGCCTGACCTATACCTTCAAATTTGCACGCTCACTTCCAATCTAGCCAACAATGGGTAAAACACTTTAGTCTTAACTCCAAAGTGACATTATAAATGAATACCCACAGATTCCTCAATATACAAACATGCCACAAATCTAAAAATTGATTAATGTGCAAGTGCTGATCTTTGTTGGTGCGTGGAGTTTACTCACATCAGCATACTGTACTTCCACCGTGAATGTGCCTGTTTTGTAAAATGTAAGGGATTTCACACTAGGAATTGGATTTCCCTTAGGGAAAACTATGGTGCTTTTTTGACTGTCAATCGCGCCATTCTCAAAATTCGAAGCTACGCCTTTTCCAGGTCCCTTCAGTTGACCTTCAAAAGCAACAAAAACCAATGCCAAAATCCATTGAGATATGCAAGCTGTTTTGGACAAATTCTAACAATTTATATTTGAATCAATGAACTTTGGGCACAAATGATATATGATCCCTCTATCAAGATGAACACGTTTATGTAACGAGGAAAGCCCTTGAACAATCATTCTCCGGCACAAAATCTCGGGAGGTTTTAGGAAAAACCTACCTTAATCAAAGTATAATTTTATTGATCCGGAGTTCCTTGGGTACAAAGCAAAGGCATATGAAAAAGTAGCAGCTAAGTGTGTGTGTGTGTGTGTGTGTTACAATGGTGTGTTTAACTTTATATACTTATCTAGCCTAGCCTTGAATCTTGGAATTCGGTTAAAGATCACGGTCGTTATAGCGTTTAACGATTTGGACTGAGTCTTCATGTGATCATGGTCGAGTGGAGTTTACTATTTGACTAGGTCTTTTAAGCATAAATTTATCCCTGAAAAATAGGAAGAAAATAACAAACAGTTTTGCAAGATGTTAGTTCAAGGTGTAAAGTCAAGATCTTACCTCAAGACGTATTACCAAGATGCTGAACATGCTGAGTTGAATTTTCTAGCCCAAACAATTGCCCCCAAAATATTTGAATCTCTAAGTGGGACACGGAGAGTCTAATATTTTGCCAAGTATCACCCAACTTCCAAGGGGTTACTGAGGTGGTTGAATTGTGTGGTTAATAGGAGTTTGTAGAGTAAATATAGGGGTAGTGGTCTATAACCGTCTTCAATAGCTTAAATACCCTTTTGGGCGGTTAAAAAGTAAATCTTTTCAAATCCTTTTGAAGTCCAGCTCTAGGTCTTCATCTTTTCCGGTGAGTTTCTTCTTCCTTTGCTTTTCATTTTATCTATCAATTTCTAGGTGTAAAAAATGACAAAGGGTAAGAGAAAAACTATAGATGTAGGCTTAAATTTACCCAAGGGTTTTAGGTGTTTGGGTTTTATAAGGAATCGTGAGGATGAGTATTGTAGTTTTAATGCAACTCATGTTGAAGCTTTAAGGAAGAACCACGCCTTTCCTGAAGGTGTAGAATTTTTGATTCCTACTGAGGCCTTTAGTGCCAATTGTATTTCTGAAGAATGGGTAGGGTTTTCAGAGTACCCTTTCTGTGTAGGTCTGCAGTTCCCTTTTTCCCCTTATATCACTCGATTCTTCAAGATGACCCACTTGGCTTATACCCAACTAATTCCCATTGGTTGGCGAATTTTGCTTACCTTAGATAGGATTGCTACTGAACACGGTGTAATAGCAAGTTTAGAGGAGTTAGCCTTTACCTATGAAATTAGGGCTCATGGAAACCGTAGGTATAATTTCAGAATTAAATCGGGTAAGAATTCTTTAGTCTTAGTATGGAAGTTGCAGATAGGTGGTGGAAGCATAAATTCTTTTATGTGAAGAAGAGTAGCTTGGTGGGAGGTGAAGATTCTGTTACAACATGGAACCCCAAAGGTAGCCATTTTAGGTTCGCGTTTAGACTTTTGCACCTTGCCTAAATTCATCTTGACATGTCGGTTATCCATTTTTTGCAGCTAGCAAGTTGGGAGATCTATTTCCCCCGCTGGAGAATACTTCTGCAAACGTTGATTGGATCCTCTGCTTATTCCTTGAGTCTCTTCGAAAATTTCAACCATCCCTTGCAGAGTTTGCTGGAGATAGTATAAGGGAAGAAGAAGAAGAAGGAAAGGTGGAAAAAGCATCTGTCACTACAAGATTGAGCAAGATGTCGTCTGGTACGTTTCTCTTTTTATCTTGCCATTTATTTCTCCATCTTTATTTTAGCATCCATTTTGACATTCTTTATATGCAGTAACTCATTCCAAGGCCGATTTTGACGTGAAGGACATAATGTCAGGGATTAGAGCAAAGGTAGGAGTGAAAACCGAAGGTGGAAAACCTCCAATCCCTAAGGGGAATAGCTCGTCCAGCAAGGTGGGAACTGAAAATAAAAGGAAGTTTTAAGACGTGGAGATTATCAGGATTGTGGAGAAGGATGAATGGAAGATTGAGACCGTGCGGGCCAACATGGAAGGTTTGTCTAAGAAGGTAAGCTTATTTTTTCATGTTTTACTCAGGAAGTTTTCAGTATACAGTTTTTGACATAATCACTTTTTAAATGTAGTCCATGGATCTGGTGGACTACTTGTTGAAGGAAGTAGAGATAAGAGATGACAAAATCAAGATTTTAGATCAGAAGGCCAAGGCTGAAGCTGTGAGAGCTACGCAGGCTGCTAGTGAAACTAACAAAGTGAAGAAAGATCTTGAAAATCTGACTATTAGGATGTTGGAAGTAGAGGAGGAGCATATCAAATAACTGGATGGAGCAAAGGAAAGGTTCATGCTGGATGCAAGCAAGTCTGTGATGGAGAGCAAAATTGAGATGATCAAGGAGTTCGATATGGGGCAGCACGTTAACTGGCGGATTGAAGATGAGGTGGCCATGTTGAATGCATTCCTTAGTAAAGTTACTAATGCTGGTGAAGTCAATTCCAAGGTGCAGGAAATCAAGGTGACTGACCAAAGTGAAGCAGATAAAGAGGAAAAAGAAGATGGTAAGAAGGAAGGTGAAGCGGCCAGTGTACCTGCAGCAGGAGTTTGAAAAAACAATTTTTATTTTTAAGTTTTAATTTGATGAGGGGGATCCTCATAAACAATATTTATATTGGGTTTGTACTTTAATTTGCCATGCCTTTGTTGGCATGCAAACTTGGTTTTTAATAGGGGTGTGTTCCTAAGACATCCTTATTTTTGGTTTGTAACAGACTCATAAGAGTCAGTACATTTCTTTGAAGGTGTTGGGATGGTCCAACATTTTAAGCTTGTTTAGAGTAGGGTGTTTTAAACTTTTTACATCTTAATGGTACCTTCAAAGCCTGTTGGTGCTTTTGCTTTTGTTGACATCTTGTGTATATCTTGGATTATCAATACGTTATTGTTATGGGTATTTTTCAGCATGGGGACATCTTCAGTTGCTCCTGCATATCAAGATGTCATTCCACTGTAAGTATTGTTTTAATATTTAGTTATTTGATTTTTCCTAATATCTTTATTATTATTCCAGTGAACAAGAGAGAAGAATGCGGGATATTTTCTAGCACGTTCAACACATCTTCAACGGCAAGGATGACTTGGTCTCACGGATGTTGAAGAGGATAAGCATATATCCCGAGATTGTAGGAACAGCATTTGACTCATTCATACTTACTTATATTTAAGGGGAAATGGAGACGGAAAACACACACGCATTCTCATATGCACACACTCTACGCACAAGCTACTTGTAATCCTCTCCATTCTCTTCCAAAGTTGTATTCATAATCATCATAGTGAAACTTTTAAGGTTGGAGACCTAACTCCCGGGGTTTTTTCCAAAGAGGTTATCACCTCTAAGGTTTTCCTCGTTAACAAATCGTGGTGTCATTATTTCTTTTCATGCTTTTGTTCCATATAGTCGAATTCCATAGTCCCCTCCTTATTGTTTAATCCACACACTTGTCAAAGTTAAGATTCAACTCTATTGTTTTTTCTACCAAAACAATTTGGCGCCCACCGAGGGGCCTCATGGTTTATCGGTTATTTGGATCATTTCCTAAGCAAATTCATTATGTCTGCACCCCCAAATGTGTCCGCCGCCGGCAAGAGTCCCGTTGTTGCTCCGACATCAGGAGGTAGAACCAGCTTGTTGCCGCCACCTCCTCGCCAGATCGGACTCAAAGAAACTCAACCTACGAAGACTCCACAAAAGGGAGCGACCTCTTCCAATGTAGATGCTGACATCCGGAGTATCCTGACCAAGTTGAATCAAAGGTTGGACCAACAAGACAACCATTCAAAGCTGCTGACCAATTCCATGATTAAGATGCAGAAAGATCAACAGCTCATCGCATCTCGACTTGACAACATATCACCACTGCGTGCAAGGATCCTCAACTTCGACAACACCGAAGGATCTACACTTCAGAGTGAATTTATCCCAATGGGTAGTCCACCTCAAACTCAACAGTTGACATCCTTAATGACGTCAACACCCTTGCCCGGGGACACCCTAATGACGCCACCTTCCTCAGGATTCACCCAGTTCATCCCATTCATTGACAACACTACTGTCACAACTACTACGGACAACTCTGGTTTGCTAAATAATCTTTTCAATAATAATAATTTCAATCGTATTCCTATTGCTGACCCTTTTGCAGGAAACCCACTAGCCAAACAGATGCAGGATCTTAGAGAGCTGATAATGAATGTGCCAGGCGTAACTCCTCCAATCTAACCAGTGACTCAGAACTGCTACAATCAATCCCAGTTTGTCCCAGCAATTGCAAATGTTGACATCCCGAAGCATTTCAGTGTACCATCTATGAAGTTGTATGACGGTACCACGGACCCAGAAGAGCATGTTGCCCACTATCAAGAAAAGATGGACATAATCCATATTTCGCTTCAATTAGGGAGGCACTGCTTATGCGGGGTTTGGATCAACCTTGTCTGGACCGGCTCTCGGAAATGGCTGATTAGGCAACCCCTAGGTTCAATTGGTTCATACGCCCAGCTCATCAACATGTTCTATAACCAATTCTCATGCAGTCGACAATTTGAGAGTCTGATAAGTGATCTCTACAATGTGACCCAGCAGCCTAATGAAACCCTGAAGGATTATGTCCACTCATTCAATAAGGAAGTGCTAGAAATTCCCAATCTTGACATGTCGACAGCCACAGAAGCATTCAAAATGGGGCTGAAGAAAGATTCACAATATTATCACGATTTGGTCATGACTCCGTGTAAGCGGTTGGAAGAAGTCAGGAGCAGGGCAGTGAGATTCATAAGACTGGAGGAAGATGAGCTGCGAAGATCGAAGTCCTCAACCAAGATGTCGACATATGACAACCCCGACAGAAAGACTGAATCGTCCCATCGCAGGAACCACCGTTCCAATCCTTATCCAAGAATTGATACTAGCAAAATTAATTCAATAGATGGTGAGGATGAAGATAGCGATAATGTGCCTAACATTTCTGATTATTGTTTTTCTGTTGACATTTCAGGTGTACTCTGTGCAATGGGCAACCTTGGGGACAAAGCCAGATGGCCAAAGAAGACGGATAAGGCCACGGGGTGGCGTGACAAATCAAAATGGTGCGCTTACCATGAAGACTTTGGACATGTTACTGAAGATTGCATCGCACTAAGAAAGGAGATCAGTTACTTGCTCTCGAAGGGACATCTTAAGGAGTTGCTGGGATCCAGAAAGAAGAAGGCTGAAAGTGCGGAAGCTCCTCATGAAGCCGAAAGACCAATTTCTCCCCCAGCATCAACAAAGGTGATCAATTTCATTAGTGGAGGTTCAAAAATATGTGGTACATCCTATTCTGCCGCAAAACGACATGCTAAGGAGTCAAAAGAGGAGAAGCCAGAAAGACAGACCAGGATGTCGACACCCTGCCAGGATCCAATCACCTTTGATGAAAGTGATCGAGATAACTTGCTGGAACCCCATCACGACGGTCTAGTTATTTCCTTGCAGATCGCCAACTGTACAATCCGGCGCATCCTGGTTGATGGGGGTAGCTCTGTCAATCTTATTATGTTGGGTACCCTTAAAGAAATGAACATCCCAGAATCGGAGATCATTAAGAAGTCCTCAGTGCTGGTAGGCTTCAGTGGTGAAGTCAAAGAAACTGTCGGGGAGATAAAGCTTCCAATATACTCGAAGGGCCTCAATACCATGGAACGGTTCTGCGTAATTGATTGCGCAACATCTTACAATGTCATTCTTGGAAGACCGTGGATTCATGGAATGAAGGCTGTACCCTCCACTTACCATCAGTGTGTGAAGTTTCCAACACCTTGGGGTGTCGCTAAGATTTACAGTGATCAACAGGTGGCCAAGGAATGTTATAAAACTTCAATGAAGGCGTCGACATCTCCAAAACAAGCATAGCAATTACAGAGGAAAGTACGTGAAGTCCTGGAAGCTAGGGAGGATGATGTGAAAGAAGTATTGCTAGACCCTTCCAACCCGGACATCAAGGTACTTATTGGCACTGACATCCCATCAGATATAGAAGAGAAGCTTGTGGACCTATTAAGAAGCAGAATAAAGAGTTTTGCTTGGAAACATGATGACATGACAGGCATCAGCAAAGATGTCATCACTCACAAACTTAACATAGATCCTAGCTTTAAACCAGTACACCAGAAACTGTGAATGTGTGCCCCAAATTTTGTGTATTGGAAATTCACGCGAGTTTGAAGACATCCGGTTTAATTTGAAAAACGGAGTCGCCACGCCATTTTGATTACCTCAAAACTTTGAAAAAAAGGTTTTATGGGTTCGGAGGTTAAGTTACCCCTTGGGAAGAACGGATCATCGTTCACCCAAGGTGCCTTGCCGGAGCAAGTCTCCCAAGATTTCATTAATTGTGCTTGCTTGCATGCTTTCGTGTGTGCATGTGTTTGAAAATAAGGGGGGGGGGGAATGTCCCAAGTTGTCTTCCGGACGTACAAACCATTTATTGGTTGTCGCTCGGGATTTCTTGGAGTTTTATGTATTCGGGATTATGATCCCGTCCTCATCTTGGACTTGTGATCATCGCATTTTTAACCTCGGGACTTGCGTGATCGAGAGAATGACTCCCTTTTATAGTCACAAAATGAGGTTCTTTAGGAAGGAATGTCCTTAGCCCATCAATCCTACACTTTAAGACGGTCGAGCTCATATAGATGCTTCATACTCGTCTTAAGTGATAATCGGAGATATAGGGTTCAAGGTTGTTCCTTTCTAAAGAAATTATGAAACCTTTAATGGAAGGAACGATGTAAAGGTAGGATCTTTTACACCGGTCCGTTCCAAGGTTGCTAATAGGGACATGGGGGAATGTATGCAAAAATGACATTTTTAGTGAAAAAATGACATTTTTGGGTTGCAAAGGATGCATTTGATTTAAAGAAATGATCTTTATTTGCAAAGGATGCAATAAGACATGATTTTTATGCAAAGGATGCATTTTTATGAAGAAATTGGGATTTAAATATGCAAAGGATGCATGAAGCTTGCATTTTTAAGAAGCAAGGGATGCTAATTTAGGATAAAGATATGATCTTTAATGCAAAGGATGCTTGAAAAAGGATTTCATGTGCAAAGGATGCATTTTTATCATAAAGATTGGATTTTTATATGCAAAGGATGCATGAAAGTGGCATTTTTATGTAAAGATAGGGTTTTTAGGTGCAAAGGATGCACCTTTGATTCAAAAGATTACATTTTTAATGGCAAGGGATGCCTAATGCATGCAAAAGGGGAAAGGGGGTATAAAGATATGATCTTTAACTATGAATGCCAAGTCCTAAGCAAAGATAATAACAAGATATGAAATGCAATGAGCAATTAAATCATATAGAGCAATTAGGATGCAAGTTTAGGGAGTGAGAGGTTACCAATGGTGGCCTCTTCTTCTTTGGGTGGAGCTAGGTGGAAGGACCAACTTCTAGATCTTCAAGGAGGAGGGAGGAGGCTTCTTGGCACCCTTTTTGGCTTCCTAACTTTGCAGCATTTGCTTTAGTGTAGTGTATTGTGTAGTGGTTGATGATCTTGTTGTGTGAAAATGGGTAGAGGAGGGCTCTATTTATAGGCAGTCTGGATAAGGCTAATGAAGCCGTGCGGCCAGAGACCCTTGGCTAATGCAGCCGTGCGGCATTATCCCTTGTGACTCAGCATGTTTCTAGAATCATGCAAGGTGGCAAATTCTAGAACATTTCCTAATTAAGAAAAATTTGTTTCTTAATTAGGAAGCTTCCTCTTCAGCCCTTAATTGTTTTGGAACAGTTCCGGAATATTTCCGGAACACTAGGAAGGTCTGGGGAATTACCGGGAAACTTACCGAAATTGTCGGGAAATTTAACCGGAAGGCATGAGCCAGATTTGGGTACTTACAGAAGCCCCTCGGCAACGTCACTTGCAGGGTGAGTGGGGTTGTCGATAGAAAAGGATCCAATCTGGCGAATGCCGAGACGGATTGAGAGACCGAGGTGGTCGAGTGGCTGAACCTCTGGAAGGCTACCTACGTATCCCGAGTGGGAATCAAGCCAGGCCGTAGTTCGGAATGGGGTCCGCTGAGGAATGGAGAAGAGAAACTGGTCTCTTGCTGGGGAAGTAGAAGAGCAAATGACTTAAGAGGTCAAGCAATTGATCCTACTGGGGATATGCTAGAAGTGACCGATGTGGTCAGGTATCTAGACCTCTATGAGGGGTTACTTCATCACTGATGAGTGACGAAGGAACAGGGTGACCAAAGTGGTCGGATGGCTGGACCTTTTATGAAAGGCTACCTACGTATCCCGGAGGAATCAAGCCTTGATCGTAGTTCAAGCATCACTAGATAGTTAGGAATGATGTCTAGGATCCTTGAGGTTTTGACAATTAATGGAGGCTGTCACCTGATTGACAGTTAATGGAGGTTGTCACCTGATTGACAATTAATGGAGGTTGTCACCTGATTGACAATTAATGGAGGTTGTCACCTAAAGAAACTAGAGCTTACGTCACTATCGAGGAGATAGAGGTAGCTAAAGTTTGGAAAACTTAGCATACTTCACTATTCGTGATAGAGGTAGCTTAAGTTTGGGATAACTTGAGCATACTTCACTATTCGTGATAGAGATAGCTAAAGTTTGGAGAACTTGAGCATACTTCACTATTCGTGATAGAGGTAGCTTAAGTTAGAAGAACTTGAGCATACTTCACTATTCGTGATAGAGGTAGCTGAAGTTTGGGATAACTTGAGCATACTTCACTATTCGTGATAGAGGTAGCTTAAGTTACAAGAACTTGAGCATACTTCACTATTCGTGATAGAGGTAGCTTAAGTTTAGAGTTCTGACAATTCGGAGGTTATCACCTAGCGTTATCCCGTTATAACGGAATTAACGGAGGCGACTGGGAAGAAAGCTTAATTGCTTAAGCGATAAGGGATATCTTCTGAAAAGGGTGTTATCTTAGTTAAAGGATAACGGGAAGTGTAGGCCCAAGTGGAAAGTCCAGGGGCAAAATTGTAATTTCTGCTCAGAGCGAATGAGGCCGCCCGGCATGAGAGGGAGGAAAAAGAAGCCGTACGGCTGGAAGATTAATTTTTCCAGATTATTTAAAATCTGATTTGAACGGGCATTTGGCATTACTGCCGCCCAAGAACACGCCGAGGAAGAGAGAGAGAGGAGAGAAAATTCGAAAATCCTTCAATTCCTTTGCTTCCTTTGATCAAGAATGGATCTGGTGCCAAGGCAAGCTAGAAGAAACATCTCCGCGGCCGCTCAAAGGAGGAGGAAGGAACTCGTTCGAACGGAGAGGAAGTACGACTTTCTTACGCCCCCATCGGAGTTCTATCCGGGGAGAAGAGAGCACAAATCGATGAACCCGCGATCGGTTGGGGTAAGCATTCTTATTTGGCTCGATTTTGTCGATTTTGATTGAGTATTGATTGATTTAGGGCTTGACCCGAATTTTAAGAATTTTCTAGGATTTTCCTAGGATTTTTGAATGATTTTGAGACATTGATGATTAACCTATGAGGCTAAGAATATGCATGTGGAATTTATTTGACAAAAATAGTGAGAATGACCCACTTTTTTCTTGAAAATAAAGTAAGGATGATAATTGTTTAAAGTGAGACGGAGTTCTTGCATGTGCTAGAACTAGGTCAAAATTTTGATTATGAATGAGAAAACAGGATTTTGGAAGATGAAAAGGATTCATGCATGCCACTTTGTTGAAAAATAATGCTTATGTGCAAAGAATTTTGAAAATTGTGATTTTGTGCTTTAGGAAAGCAATGGGGCTTGACATGACGTGTTTCAAGTGATGAAAAATGCTTTTTTGATGCAAAGGATGCTAGAAAAACTTTATAAATGCTTTTCTTTTGAAAACATGTGCACTTTTTGAAGATATGCATGCTTTTGAAAATGATGAAGGACTGACACATTTCTTTGTTGTGCTTGTCTACAGGAGAACAAGTCTAGAGGGCCATCTGAGATTGTTGTCAGGCTTTGGGAGAGGATGCCAGATTTCGAGAAGAATGGGGCGAACCCCAAGTAGCTGGTGCGGGCTACCGGCCTAGATTTATTCATTGAGGCGATCGGCAGGGGGATCCACATCACTTCTAAGAGCAAGGGCTTGGTCCAGGCCCTTTCAGAGTTTTGGTGGGATACTACCCACAGCTTTCATCTGAGCTGGGGAGAGTTGACGATGACTCCGTCCGATTTCACTGCTATTACGGGCCTACAGTTTACTGGGAGGCCTGTGACTTGGAGGGACCACATCACAGCTGAGGAGTTCCGAGCTTTGGTCAGGTTTGAGCTGATTCCCAAGGGGCTAGGGATGGAGACGCGGAACGTCGAGGTGGCAGTCCAGAACTGCATACGGGACTTTGTCGTTAGTGAGGTGACTGCCCACCAGCTTGCTAGAGCCTTTGTGTGGTTGATGCTGTCGGTCACCATCTTCGCAAATTCTGGCTCTGACTTGCCTCCTCGACTCTTTGGAGGATGTAGATGGGATAGGGACGGTCTCTTGGGGAGAGGCCGGATTGGCGGAGCTCTACTTCTCTCTGGACATGTACAGCCGGAACAAGGCTGCTTCCATGGATTGCTTTTCATTTGCCCTTGAGGGAGTCCCTCTTCTCTTTCTCTTTTCTCTTCCTGTCTTGAGACTTTTATGAGAGAGAAATGACCCTTTTGATGTTTTGAACATGCAGGTCTGGTTCTGTGAGGTGATCAGGTTCTTTCCGTGGAACCAACAGAGTGATATCACCATTTTTCCCGCTATGGTCCGCTGGAGGGGAGATGCGAGGGATAAGTTCACGGGGAAGACCCGAATCACTTTTGATTACAAGATGGTGAAGCCGATAATCAACAAAGATGGACATGATGGAGTGGACTTCTACCCGCAGGGCGGAGTATCCGAAGATTTTGCTAGGAGAGGCCATTGAGGCGACGAGGCAGAGGAGATGGCTGACTGGGCTGACACGTGATGTCATCTATTTGGGGGATCGATTTTATAGGCAGCATGGCCATGTCCCTCCCTTGGACGCCATTTCTCCCTATGATCCTCCAGCACGGATGCTACAGCCCAGGGATTGGCAGGCGGATGAGATTGCTAGATATCAGGCAGGCGTGGCCGCCGAGGAGTACTTTGACATGGATACCCCTATTTGTGTTTGTGGAGCGGCGCCCGAGGACGCCACGTAAGCCGTGAAGCTGGCGGTCACTCAGGGATATGGGGAGGACGAGCCTTCTGACCCGCCGATCCCTCCTGCACACATTTCATACGTGGTCCACGGAGTTCCGAGGAGGATGAGGATTCCTGTCCCCGACACTAGGGAGCCCCAGTATACCTTGCCGCCAGACAGCACTGTTAGTATACTTTTAGGATCTTTCCCTTTTTCAGCTTTTAGATTTCTCTGCTCATTGCAATTCTGAGATTTTCTGAGATTTTTCTGAGATTTTTCTCCTCTTTTTCTCAGGTTCCAGCTCGCACCTATGACAGATTGGTTAGGCAGAACAGGGGCTGGAAGGACATGTGTCGGTCCCTTCTGAGGAAGCTGGCCTGCACTTCAAAGGCGGCAGCGGACGCACAGGAGCCCGGGCGCAAGAGAAGGCATGTCGGGGGCACAGCGTCTACCTCATCGGCTTTGGAGTACTCTTATAGTGCCATGCCTCAGGGACGAGGTCCCAATGCTGACATTCTGGAGCAGCTGGCTCAGTACGGGCACGATAATGTCCATCTGTCTGATGTGAGCGACCCGGAGGACTTGATGAGGGAGGCTAGCATCTACGAGCTGAGCAGCGATGAAGAAGAAGAAGAATCGGAGGCCTAAGAGGTCTCTAGAGTGGATTAGGAACAAAACAAACAATGAACACGTTTTTATGCACACTTTGTTTATTTTTTGCTTTATTTGGGTGCCGATGGGGCGAAGACATTGTATTACTGTTTTATTTGCTTTTCTATTTATGCTTTTATTAATTTGCATATTACTTGAGCCTCGGGGCAGTTTTTTGCTTGGAATTGGGGCTGAAACGGGGCCAAAATGATTTATAATGATATATAAATGCTTGGGTGACCTTTGGACATGTTTTTGTACAGGTCTTGGTTGAGAAAGTGGGGTGAAAACTCCCTTGGGCAGCAACTATGGTTGCTGCATATTTTTTTCTGCAGATGGCAAATGTAGCCGTGCGGTTTGGTCTCTGGGGCAAATGAAGCCGTGTGGCTCACGGTTAATACGAGCTGGTTATTTTACGAATAAAAGCAAGGCTTGGCCATTTCATTTCATTTTCCACTTAAACTTGTCCCAATTGTTCCCAGAGCACATATTGGACTTAAAGACACCATCTTTGGTCATTTTGCAATGGAGAAGCCCGTCAGGTTGCAAAGGGGGAAGCGAGACCGCTTTCTGTCCGATCTTCAATCTTGGGTGAAGCACAACTTCCAATTTCACAAGGGGCTGCTTGATTCTTCTTTCAAGATCAAGTCTTTATGGCATTTGAGGGATCTCCCGCCCGATTGGGACCTTTTGAGAGCAGCAGCAAGGTTTTGGGACGTCCGGAGACACGTTTACTGCTTTTCTTACAATGAGATTGTCCCAACGCACGAAGACTTCCGAGCCTTGATTGGGGGTCCCAAAATTGAGGCTATATCTATTCCGCTGATCGAAGACGTGCCGGTGGCGGCAAAGCTTGCATCTTTTCTGTAGATTTCTCTGGAAGAGGCTGAGGGGATGATGATAGCCCCGGACAGGATTGACCTTTCTGATATCCCGGGCAAGTTTGGGTCTCCGGCTATGGCTGCGACCACGGTGGCTATGGATACCTTTATTCTCTGCATATTTTCTGCTCTATTCACTGCTGAGTCCGTGGGGATCTGTCATAGCGGTCTCTTGGACATGGTCAGAGAGGCGTAGAGGCCAGGGAAGGACATCGTCCCACTGGTTTTGGGAGAGACATTGCATGGCATTGACGGGATGGCTAGGGAGACCATTTCATGAGGTCTGGGAGTCCAGCTGTGCGACTTTATGGCTGCGGGGAGAGGCTCGGGGCTTTGCCGGGGCTTTGCCGACTCGGTGCCCTTGGGTGATTTCTCGGAGGGGTGCACCAAGGCAACGAGGACCCGGGGTAGGCTGGGAGGCGATGATGGCTAGGCTATCCACTTCGGACATCCGTTGGTGGATACCTCCTTTGGAGGTTGCGGACCCGGGAGGATATTTCGGGAGTCCTATCTTTGTGAGGGTTCCGGGGTTTCTTTGGTCATCCTTCTACATACCCTGCTTGGTATCCAGGCAGTTCGGGGCCCTAAAGGAGCCGTTGAGCGATTGGGAGGACATTCGGACCATGGAGGTGATGCCATTGGATATGAGGGATCCAGCCAGCTTCTCATTCTTCTCGAGGGCTTGGACATACACTGCTTTCCCACCCAGGGCTATCTTCAGAAGCAGGAAGAGCACCATCTTGACCACTGTCTACTTGGGTAGTACGAGAGGGAAATGGGAGCGACTCGGGTCATTACGGGAGAGACGTCGGGCTTTATTGGGGGTGGCTGCGACTCGAGTAGGACTACGAGGGAGGCGAGGCTAAGGCGAGTCGCCATAACCAGTCGGGTGACCTGATCAGAGATATGGAGGCTCGATACAAGAGATTGTCCGAGGTCGCTCCTTTGACTGAGGCTCAGAGGGAGGAAGTGCGGATTCGTGCTCGTGTAGAGAGGGCACTTATTGACACGGGTTTGGTGGAGGCTCCAGTGAGGATACCTGAGGTCGGAATGAGGGATACCGATATTATAGAGAAGAAGAGAAAGAAAACTCGACGAGGTCGAGGTAAATGGAAGAAGACCAAAGAAGACTCAGCGAATGACGACTGACAGATCTTTTCTTAGGATTCCCTTATTGCCATTTTGTAAACACATTAGTTTATTTAGGCATTTTTTGTATTTTAGATCTTTGTAGCTGGTTAGCAGAGTCAAGAGTAGACCGTGCTTGAACTCATCAAGAAGTTTTTAACTTGTAATGAACAAGAAATATTATCTTAGAAATTAATCAAGACACATTTCATGGAAATTTCAAATGTCTTATTGCTTGGGACCCGTTTTATGAAAACTGAAATGCCCTTTATTTTATTGTTTAGGACGCACTTCATGGAAGCTTGATTGCCCTTTTTTATTGTTTAGACCGAACCATAAATGGCTGCCTACGTTCCCCTTTTACAAGAAAGACTAAGGGGCTCAGGTCTTCGTAGTTCATTACAGTGAACTATTTTTTATGTGCGACCACTGTTTTTGCCTAGACCGCCCTTTTTAGGGTTTTCAGCCTAGCTGGGCATTACTCTTTTTGCACTAAGATTTTTTTATGTGCAACCCTGTCTTTTGCCTAGACCGCCCTTTTTGGGGTTTTCAGCCTAGCTGGGTATTACTCTTTTTGCACTAAGATTTTTTTTCTCTTTTTTTTTTATTTATTTTTTTAGTTTTTTAGACATAGTATCTTGAGCTTATCACCGTTGGCTGGGTGGACAAAGGGATTGCCGTCAGTGCAAGCTTCATGGCTCCTCCCGATAGTATCTTACGCACCACATATGGGCCGATCCAAATGGGTTCCCATTTTCCCGGGAAGAGTTGTCTACGGTAGGGGCTTCACTTTCAACACTAAGTCACCCTCTTTGATGTCTACGGCTTTGACCTTTTTGTCAAATGCTGCGGCCATTCGCCTACGATAGGCTCGGGTGTGTTCCATGGCTTTCAGCCTTCTCTCATCAAGCAGGGCCAACTCATCATGCCGGCTACGCAACCATTCTACTTCATTGACACTGTTTTCCAGGAGGACCCTTAATGATGGGATTTCCAACTCCACTGGTAACACTGCTTCCGTCCCGTAGGTTAGGGCAAAAGGATTTTCTCCTGTAGCTGTTCTGACAGACGTTCTGTAGCCCCAGAGTGCCAAGTACAGCTTTTTGGGCCAATCACGACCACGGGTGGCCATTTTCCGGATGATCCATTCGAGCGTCTTATTAGCAGCTTCCACGGCTCCATTAGTGCGAGTGCATGCGGAGACGACTTGTGGCGAGTGATTACGAATTCGCGGCAACCTATCGCAGTCCCCTTCAAAGTGCGACCCATTATCAGAAATGACCTCATTGGGCACCCCATATCTACACATTATGTTTTCTTTGATGAACTGGGCAACCTTCTTGGAAGTGAGGACCTTGTAGGACTTGGCCTCTACCCACTTGGTGAAGTAGTCGATGGCTACTAGCACAAATTCGTGTTCGTTGCTTCCTGCCGAGACTATTTTCCCTATCACATCAATACCCCAGGTTGCGAACGGCCAAGGAGTCGTCATGCAGTACAGGTCATGAGGCGGGAGATGGTTGAGGTTGGCAAACCGTTGGCATTTGTCGCATGCTCGGACGTGCCGGACACAGTCTGTTTCCATGGAAATCCAGTAGTAACCCATTCTGAGGATGACTTGCATCAGGGCTCTGGCATTCATATGAGGACCGCAGGGACCATTGTGGACTTCAGTCATCAATTCTTTGGCCTTTTCTTGAGTGACGCACAAGAGGAGTGGTCCTTGGTACCGCTTTTTGTACAGGTTGCCTCCTAGAATGACATAATGGGAGGCCAACCTTTTCAAGGCTTGCAAGCTCTTGGCTCTGATACCTTCTTTTGGTCTACCTTCTTCGTCTCTGAAAGTTGACTCTCCATCTTTGAGGAACTGGTAAATTTGATTGTACCAGGGTTCCTTTATAGGCTCGGGTCCCAGGTCTACTTCACAACAGAATGCTGGGGCTTCTCTTCTACCCACTCGGAAGGGTTTTATGGCTTTTCCCTCGGGGATCTCTACCAATGAGGCTAGAATAGCTAGGGCATCTGCGAATCTGTTCTTTTCCCTTGGCAAGTAGTGGAAGGTCACTTCTCTGAACTGTCCAGTCAACTCCTCCATATGGGCATGATACCACTGCAGATTAGGGTCCACAGTCTTCCATTTGTTGGAAACCTGGTTGATGATCAGGGCTGAGTCTCCATAAACTTCGAGCTCCTTGACATTCCTTTCTAAGGCAGCTTCCAAACCAGCAATGCAGGCTTCGTACTCGGCGACATTGTTCATGGCAGGGAAGTTCAACTTGAGGGCTATTGGTGTGTGCTCATCTTTCGGATCGACCAGTAGCATCCCGACGCCGTTTCCTCTTTTGTTAGCGGCTCCGTCAAAGAATAATTACCATCGATTTTCAGGCTCAACTGCAAAGATCCCTTCATCTGGGAATTGGGGTTCAGGCCTACGGTCCTCATTACTGGGAAAATTTGCCTGGTGGTCTGACAACGCTTGACCCTTGATGGCCTTTCTGGTCACATAGTTGATGTCGTACTCTGCCAAGAAGAAGGACCACTTTTCCAGACGCATCGAGAGGGAAGGCTTATCAAAGATGTACTTGATGGGGTCCATTTTTGAGACCAAATTCACAGGGTGGGCTTGCATATAATGCTTCAACTTGCCGACTACCCGGACCCGAGTCTGCCTGAGTCTTTTCACATCTTGAGTAATTGAGCTCACTTCCTGCGGCTTTCATTGACAAAGTAAATGGCGTTTTCCACCCGAGAGTCTTTCTTCTCTGAGCAAGCATAGCCCCAAGCTGCCGTATCGGTGACGGTGAGATAGAGCGAGAAGAGGTTTACTGTCTATGTGGGGGCATAATCTTGGAGGATGTACTAAGTATGCTTTGATCTGGTCAAAGGCATCCTGGCATTCCTCGGTCCACTCAGTATCTACATTCTTCTTCATGAGCTTGAAGATGGGCTCGCACATAGTGGTCAGCGATTGACGAAACGGTGATGTCTGCGGTTTTCCCATAAAGCTCTTGACTTTTGTCTGGGTTTGAGGTGGCCTCATGTCCATAATGGCTTTGATCTTTCGGGGGTCAACTTCGATACCTCGCTCCGTGACCATATACCCAAGCACTTTTCCCCTTGTCACTCCAAAGGTGCATTTAGCAGGGTTTAGTCTCATGGAATGTTGTCTCAGCCTCTCAAAGAACTTCCGCAGGTCAACAAAGTGCTGCCCATCCTCTCCTTTGGAGTGAATTATCATGTCGTCTATATAGACCTCAATCTCCTTGTGGATCATATCATGAAAAAGCGCGGTCACTGCCCTTTGGTAAGTAGCCCCGGCGTTCTTAAGCCCAAATGGCATCACTGTATAACAGTAAGTTCCCCACGGTGTGGTGAAGGCTGTCTTTTCTTGGTTTTCTTCGGCCATCTTAATCTGGTTGTAGCATGCAAAGCCATCAACGAAGGATTTGACTTCGTAGTTGGTGGTGGAGTCCACCAAGATGTCTATGTTTGGCAAGGGGTAATCGTCCTTGGGGCTGGCGTTGTTCAGATCCCGGAAATCTACACAGCAGCGCACCTTCCCATTGGCCTTGGTTACGGTCACAATGTTGGATAACCATGTCGGATATTCGATGACTCTGATGAATCCTACCCGCAGTAGCTTCTCAATTTCTTCTTTGACCTGTAGAGACCATTCGGCTTGATCTTCCTCAATTTATGCTTTGCGGCTTAGCATACGGTGCTAGAGGGATCCTGTGCTCTACGATTGAGCTGTCTAGCCCCGGTATATCCATGTATGACCATGCAAACACGTCGACGTATTCTACGAGCGAGATCGATCGGTCTGTCCCGTTCAACCCCCTGGAAGAAGTTTCCAATCTGTGTCTCTTTAGGTTCCTCGACGGTACCCAAGTTCACACTTGTCAAAACCTCCTCGGCGGCTTGGGCCCGGTTTTCCTCTTTTACGTAACTTTGCTTAAAGATTTCTTTAATGTATTGTTCATTTAGTGTGTTTGCATCTTGTTGAAATGATTCATTATTAAGCGTTGTTAAGTTTTGAGTTAATTTATCATTTGTTAAGTTGGCAATAAGAGAATACTCGAAAGATCTGTCATTTCATTCAAAATAAGGGGAAAGATGACATCGATTACATTTTGATAGTCCTCGGGCGTGAGGCCTTTGGATGACTCGGAGGACTTGGAATTCAAAGATTCTGACCCAGCTGTATAGACGACGGGGTGTTTGACACGGCCCAGGTTGAGAAGGACGAGGTACCAATCCAAGCTCCGCGATCATTTCTTTGTCGGTGGCTATCGGCCACGAGAACGCCTCAAAATTCTTCAACGGCATTTGTCTTAGTTACCAAAGTGCGGGGATCAAAAGGATTTTCACCACCGTCTCCAATTACGGCAACTATCTCATCATACGAGTGAAGTCGATCAAATGCGGGATACGTGCTTCTTCGTCAAACAATTCTTGCAAACCCCACTTACTGTCTTCACTACTGGCAGCTTCTATCTGGCTGATCTTTGGAAGAGCTAATTCGAAGGCGGAGAAATCCATTACCCTGGATGCCGACTCTTTGACGCTGTCTGAGTTCCCTTTGAAGACATACTCGTTCTGAACGGTAGTGGTAGCCCCAGGAATGTCTGGCAAGTCAAGGAACATTCTTCGAACAGGATTGGCTGGCTTTCCCCTCACTTTCTCAAGATTTTTCAGAAGGGTTTTCTGCAAGGAGATTTGGCGATCACTTTCATCGTATTGTGTCCCGCCTTTTGTAAAGTAATAGGTCAGAGACAAACTGTAAGGATGGAGGTGGACCCCTTTGCCTTGTTTTCCTGGAACTGTGACTTTAGCTTTTCTGTCATCCCGAGAGTTCGGTTTGTACCCCAAGCCGTATCTGGTAGTCTGTTCCTTTACATCAATGATGGTATTGCAACCCTGAAGTCTTCTACCTAATCCAAGTCCCGGAAGATAACCCATTTTTCTCATCATTCTCACGGCAGGAGGGATTTTATCAGAAGTAGTGGTGAGGTCAGTGCAACACACTTGTGCTTTGGAAGAAGCTACAGAGAATCCGGTCAATGCCAATCCTTCATCATCATGCTTGATCTCCAATATCGGGATATCTCCGGTGGAGTTCCTTCTACCGTGACAACTGTCTCCGTAAATGGTGGTGATAGTACCATCATTTGGCGAAATTTGGCCTTGCTTGGTGCAAAGTAGAGGCTACTCCATTTATCCGGTGGATCCAAGGCCGTCCCAGCGGAAGCGATAAATGAAATCGGAATATCAATCACTTGAAAATCAACGTCCATGACCTTTTTCCGAACCACAACTTGAGGTAGCAATCCCCAAAGCGATCATGCGGTGGAGTCATAGGCCTTAATAGTCGACTAGAAGGCTTCAAATATGTTGGTTTCAGGTCCAATAAGTCCATCATCTTGGTGGCAAGACATTCATTGCGAGACCCTCCATCGTCTAATACCCGTGGCAATCGACGCTCTTCTAAGCTGGTGTGATGTAAAGAGGTTCGTTATGACTAGCCCCATACTTTGGCGGGTCCAAGTCGGTGAAGGTAATGATGTTTCCGTAATGGATACTTCATCATTTGGACGACCTCATGCGGGGTGACATCTATGGGCACCATGGTCTTGGCCAAACTTTCTTCTAGCTTCAACTTATGAGGGTATGAAGAGGTTAACGGGGACCACAAGGAGATATTGGCATGGGTACATTTCAAGCGAGTCAACACTTTGGATCCTCTTTGTCGAGTGCCGGTTTTACGCTTCCGGCTCATAAGGTCTCTTATCTGTCTTCGGCTCCGAGACGGCATTCCTTTTGTCACCCTTAGGCTGCTCAATACTCATCTGTCCGGACCGAGTCATCACATAGACATTAGATTTTCCGGGTCATCATTCCTCCTGGAGGATTACGTTAGCTCTTTCAAAGTCGAGGCGGACTCTTCTTGGCGTATGGCCAACTGGCTGATTAATCGATTAACCGCGCTCTTTGGAGGCATAGGCCGCTTCTCGAACACGATCCCAAGTTAATGGCTTTACGGCCTTCTCACGGTTACGACTCTCTAATTGGCTTAGCAATTGGTGGTTTCGACTTCACCTTCTCTGTTTAGAGCCTTCACAGTCTCATTCAAACTTCTCAAAGTCAGCATGCAACAGGAGTTATCACTTTCGGGGTTTGGAGCCTGGCGAATGGCTTTCTTACCCGGACCTAACAATTTTTTCAACAGAGTGGGATCACATTCCTCATCACTTTGTCAAGCATGTCCCTTCTTTCTCTAGGGGTCGGCCTTCGACGGCATCTTTGACGTTGGCCAAACACTTTACGAAGTGGGAAATTCCATCATCAATAAGGATTTCTACGGGGTCAAATCTCATGGCGGGTTCTGTTCTTTCTTGTCGGGAAGGTTTTCTGGGCTTTTTGGCTTCTGGGCTAACCACTCCTCTACTGTTCCTTCCGGCACTTCGACTGTGTCTTCATCAGTATCACTACAGTAACTCTCGTGGGAACTTTCATCTTGACTTTGATGACCAATGAGGGCAAAAGGAGGTCGGGATACTGGACGCCATATAAGAGGTATCTTGGACTCCTCCTTTGACTTGGGAATTACCAAGAAAATATCGTTGTTATCATAGGACATAAAGGGACTGGGGTCGCCTCGAGACTTAAGACCCTTTCCAGGGCATCCATACACTCTTCTTCGGACTAGGTTTCGGGAGTGACTATTAACACCGTAATGAGTCTACTCTTCTGATGAGGGATTGGCTTCGGCGACGCTTACGTGTTCCGGATCGGCGGGTGGAGCCCACTTCCCTCTTTCGGCTAAAGCTTCAATTAAGTCCCTCCATTCACCGACCAAATCTTTGTAAGGAGTATTGAACTCTAGGATGTAGGATTCATACTGTTGCCTCATCTCGAGCTAGCATCCTTTTCCTTTCCCAAGCCTTCACACAGTGAGATACACTTTGAAGTAATTCCATCCCCTATTCCAGGTTTGTGGTTTTCTACCTCATCTTGCCCTTTGGGTTTCACTTCCGTGACTCCAAGTCCATTCCTTCTACTGAAGCTGTCATCATCAGCTGTAAATCCATCCATTCCTATTCTCATTTCCGCTGATTCTTCACTACCACTGTGGGGAGATAGGCAAATTCACGGGCGTTGACGAAATTAGAGAGGTCGGGGGTGCCGAGATTCAGGGTAAGGAGATTTGGATTAGGGTGAAAGGAGGGAAAGAGTCCCATGGGGAATGCAAAGGCTGCGAGGGTGTCGGGACCCCGACGGCTTGGGATATTGGGGAAAGGCGAAAAGGGACAGTCTTTGGCAATGGATTATATGAGGATGGGGAGGGCATTGGCTATAGGCTAGCTTTTCTTCCCTAGTCATGCAGGTTACCCAAACCAAGATCGTTCTCTGTTGAATCGGACATTCTCGACTTTCTCGGATCGACCAAACCGAGGATTACGGCGAACTGTTTGAGAATTACGCGCTAACAAGTCGGCGACCCGGTGTTCTCACCCACTTCTTTCTCGGCTGCGGGAAAGGGATAGGAAAGGTTTAGACTCGGGGTAGGTGTTTAGGTTGAAGGCTCGGGCAATATGCAAATTAGAATCTTCCGGTTTACTTAAAACAATGTCTTTTATTAATATCTATTTGGTTGGAAAAGGGGATTTGCCCTTCTTTTTCGCAACTACTCTAGATCCTAGATCAGTGGGTTCCGTCACTACGTCTATAAGCCCCTCGTATTCCACCTGTATTTCGACCTCCCAGGGTGGACAGCCCCGGGCGAGGGTCCTATAGGGCACGCAGATCCCACCGACCGAGAGTAAAGAACGCTCCTAACGGGTCTAGCAGGTCATAGGAACTTTCAACGCACGAGCGATGCGGATTATAGTCAAGGCAATACCGGGAAAGTCTCGTCTTTCTGCCTTAACGAAATTTTGGCAGAGTTTCGCTTGAGCGAATGACGTTTTGACTTTCGGTAATGTCCGAGAAGATAATAGGCATGGGTCGGGCGGCAAAAGCCGGATGACACAGTGTCACATTGAACTTCGTTGCATATGTCGGGCGTGAGTCAGAATCGAAGTCAATGACGGGTCAAGATCTTGCCAATTTTTCCTTGTCGGAATTTTGACAGAGCTTCGCTTGAGCGAAAGATCTTTTGATTTGTTGGCAAAGACTCGGTCTCGACTCTTACGCATTCCGTGCTGGTAGAGGTCAAAGTCAATGTCGGAGTCAAGATCCTACCAATTTTTCCTTGTCGGAATTTTGGCAGAGTTTCGCTTGAGCGAGAGACCTTTACTTCCGTTATGAACTAAGGCTTGACCTTTACAAGGGTATGCAACTGGGCTATATGACATGGACTAGACCAAAAACCAACCAAAAAAGTCACGGTTTTTTGAAACGTGTGACACGGACTGTGCATTGGTCGACACTGGCTGCCATGGGGAGGTTGGAATGATTCCGTGCGCGCCCGGGAGCATCGTAAGGCTGTCCGTGACTGCAGCTGGAACCACCCCGGGTTTGAAGGACGTACGTGCAAAGTGTACAGGATATATCAGGTGCGCGTAGTGTGCGGTTTCCTAAGAATGTTCCTTTTTGAGTTAAAACAGAGATTTTCAGAAATGTGTTTTAAAGGAATGATTTTCGGGACGGGGAAAATGCAGCACGTAAGCACGTAAATTTTAAGGAGCCCCGGTCGGTCATGGAGTGAGTAGCCCCAAGCTGCTAGGGATTGCCCAGGATTAACCTCAATTTTTCTGGTGGAATTGCCACTGAGGTCGCCCGGTCAGAATCCAAGGAGGATTGAGCCGTACGACTGCATGGATCAATTTTCCAGGTTCCACTCCTTTGCTATTTTTCGGGTTGTTTCCCGTTCAAAGTATGCACAGATTCCAAGATGCAAATGATGCAATGCAAGGTAAAGAAAGCAAGCACGATTAATGAAATCAGCGACGGGAGTCTAACCCGCTCAAAGGGAAAAGCTTTCTTTTATTTTTTTCAAAATTTTTTTTTTCGAAAAGGGATACTGGTACGTGGGATTGTTAAACCACCGGTTATCCCAAGCCCCGGGTTAGGGAGCGATACAGGAAGGTTAAATGGTTTCCACCTATATACCTTGTATCGATTTTTGTTTTGAAAATAAAGCTTTTCTCCTTTGGGATGTCCCCAGCGGAGTCGCCAAACTGTGAATGTGTGCCCCAAATTTTGTGTATTGGAAATTCACGCGAGTTTGAAGACATCCGGTTTAATTTGAAAAACGAAGTCGCCACGCCATTTCGATTACCTCAAAACTTTGAAAAAAAGGTTTTATGGGTTCGGAGGTTAAGTTACCCCTTGGGAAGAACGGATCGTCGTTCACCCAAGGTGCCTTGCCGGAGCAAGTCTCCCAAGATTTCATTAATTGTGCTTGCTTGTGTGCTTTCGTGTGTGCATGTGTTTGAAAATAAGGGGGGGAATGTCCCAAGTTGTCTTCCGGACGTACAAACCATTTATTGGTTGTCGCTCGGGATTTCTTGGAGTTTTATGTATTCGGGATTATGATCCCATCCTCATCTTGGACTTGTGACCATCGCATTTTTAACCTCGGGATTTGCGTGATCGAGAGAATGACTCCCTTTTATAGTCACAAAATGAGGTTCTTTAGGAAGGAATGTCCTTAGCCCATCAATCCTACACTTTAAGACGGTCGAGCTCATATAGATGCTTCATACTCGTCTTAAGTGATAATCGGAGATATAGGGTTCAAGGTTGTTCCTTTCTAAAGAAATTATGAAACCTTTAATGGAAGGAACGATGTAAAGGTAGGATCTTTTACACCGGTCCGTTCCAAGGTTGCTAATGGGGACATGGGGGAATGTATGCAAAAATGACATTTTTAGTGAAAAGATGACATTTTTGGGTTGCAAAGGATGCATTTGATTTAAAGAAATGATCTTTATTTGCAAAGGATGCAATAAGACATGATTTTTATGCAAATGATGCATTTTTATGAAGAAATTGGGATTTAAATATGCAAAGGATGCATGAAGCTTGCATTTTTAAGAAGCAAGGGATGCTAATTTAGGATAAAGATATGATCTTTAATGCAAAGGATGCTTGAAAAAGGATTTCATGTGTAAAGGATGCATTTTTATCATAAAGATTGAATTTTTATATGCAAAGGATGCATGAAAGTGGCATTTTTATGTAAAGATAGGGTTTTTAGGTGCAAAGGATGCACCTTCGATTCAAAAGATTACATTTTTAATGGCAAGGGATGCCTAATGCATGCAAAAGGGGAAAGGGGGTATAAAGATATGATCTTTAACTATGAATGCCAAGTCCCAAGCAAAGATAATAACAAGATATGAAATGCAATGAGCAATTAAATCATATAGAGCAATTAGGATGCAAGTTTAGGGAGTGAGAGGTTACCAATGGTGGCCTCTTCTTCTTTGGGTGGAGCTAGGTGGAAGGACCAACTTCTAGATCTTCAAGGAGGAGGGAGGAGGCTTCTTGGCACCCTTTTTGGCTTCCTAACTTCGCAGCATTTGCTTTAGTGTAGTGTATTGTGTAGTGGTTGATGATCTTGTTGTGTGAAAATGGGTAGAGGAGGGCTCTATTTATAGGCAGTCTGGATAAGGCTAATGAAGCCGTGCGGCCAGAGACCCTTGGCTAATGCAGCCGTGCGGCATTATCCCTCAGTGATTCTCCAAAGATGTTTCTAGAATCATGCAAGGTGGCAAATTCTAGAACATTTCCTAATTAAGAAAAACGTGTTTCTTAATTAGGAAGCTTCCTCTTCAGCCCTTAATTGTTTTGGATCAGTTCCGGAATATTTCCGGAACACTAGGAAGGTCCGGGGAATTACCGGGAAACTTATCGAAATTGTCGGGAAATTTAACCGGAAGGCATGAGCCAGATTTGGGTACTTACAGAAACATAGGAAGTTTGCAGAAACCAGAAACCAGATCATCAAGGAAGAGGTAGAGCGCTTACTCAAAGCCAACATGATACGAAAGGTCGATTATCCAAGATGGTTAGCAAACGTGGTTATGGTAGAGAAGAGGAACGGGAAATGACGAGTTTGTGTTGACTTCACCGACTTGAATAAAGCCTGTCCAAAAGATCCTTTCCCTTTGCCACACATAGATTCGTTAGTTGATGCCACCTCCGGACATGAGCTCCTCACATTCATGGACGCATCCTCAGGATTTCAACAAATCCAGATGGAACCATCTGACCAAGAGGACACCGCCTTCATAACGCCCACAGGTATTTATTGTTATATTGCTATGCCTTTTGGTCTAAAAAATGCAGGTGCAACATATCAGAGGCTCGTCAACAAAATGTTCAAAGATCAGATTGGGGACACAATGGAAGTATATATTGACGACATGGTGGTAAAATCCAAGAAAGCTGAAGATCACATAAGCAACCTATCCCAGGCCTTCGACATCTTGGATTGTTTCAATATGAAGCTTAATCCAGCTAAATGCAACTTTGGAATGAAGGCAGGGAAGTTTTTGGGTTATATGGTTACTAAAAGAGGCATTGAAGCTTCCCCAGAACAGATACGTGCTATTATCAATCTGTCGTCACCTCAATCTGTCAAGGACGTCCAAATATTGACGAGAAAGATTGCTGCACTCACCAGATTCATTTCAAAATCCTCGGATCGATGCAAACCTTTCCGTAGTAAGCAGGAACGAAATGGAAGGTTTTAGAAGATCATTATGGAGTTTCCCAAGCGGTTATTTAAATTAAAGATAACTCTAATCCCAAAAATCCACTTTTTATTAAGCCTACTCCCCAACCGTCCATTGCCTCCACGTTTCTCTATGCCCGTCCCATCATGCAAAACTGGCAGTTGATCATTTATTGCAAAGAAAAACATTTGCCTCCTCAGTTGCCGAGTTAGCCAAATGTTTTTGGGGACAAATTGTTGTGGGTATTTTTCAGCATGGGGACATCTTCAGTTGCTCCTGCATATCAAGATGTCATTCCACTGTAAGTATTGTTTTAATATTTACTTATTTGATTTTTCCTAATATCTTTATTATTATTCCAGTGAACAAGAGAGAAGAATGCGGGATATTTTCTAGCACGTTCAACACATCTTCAACGGCAAGGATGACTTGGTCTCACGGATGTTGAAGAGGATAAGCATATATCCCGAGATTGTAGGAACATCATTTGTCTCATTCATACTTACTTATATTTAAGGGGAAATGGAGACGGAAAACACACACGCATTCTCATACGCACACACTCTACGCACAAGCTACTTGTAATCCTCTCCATTCTCTTCCAAAGTTGTATTCATAATCATCATAGTGAAACTTTTAAGGTTGGAGACCTAACTCTTGGGGTTTTTTCCAAAGAGGTTATCACCTCTAAGGTTTTCCTCGTTAACAAATCGTGGTGTCATTATTTCTTTTCATGCTTTTGTTCCATATAGTCGAATTCCATAGTCCCCTCCTTATTGTTTAATCCACACACTTGTCAAAGTTAAGATTCAACTCTATTGTTTTTTCTACCAAAACAGTTATGAGTATTTAGATTGAAGACAACATGTAATAATGTTATAACCAAATGATCTATGATAACAGGAAAATGTTATAACCAACTTTGTAAAGATAACATGTAACAATGTTATAACCAAATTTGTAAAGATAACATGTAACAATGTTATAACCAACTTTGTAAAGATAACATGTAACAGTGTTATAAACATATGATGATTGATGTGTCACAATCTTATGCTCTTTTGGTAACATGTACAATGTTACAACCTTAGTTCACAACTTAATCTAAATGTAAGACATAATTAATCATATAACAAGATGATAAGTCCAACTTTTAAATTAAGTGTGAAAATCGTGCGCCCAAGCGATAATATGATCAAAGTTCTAAACGCATGCTATATACTGCTTTTGAGTATGAAAAAATTGTGTACATCATCAAGAAAAGCTTGACTTTTGTATTCAAGGTGTTAACATGTTACTCCAGATGTCTCTTGACTATCATGTTGGGAGATTCCCATCTTACAAGACTGAAACATGTTAGGGTTGGGTGTTAGCATAGCTACCACCCCTCCGATACTTAAGTTAGTAAGGATTTTATAAAATAGAATAAACAAGACAATAATTTAAAAGATGTAAAGAAGAAATTCATACCTTACTGTCAAAGTTTTAAATACATTTTGACTTACATGTAGTACTGCTTAAGGTGTAGGGCATTCCAGCTTCTAGGTATTCTGACACTAACTGGAGTTGACAACCAATATGCTCCTTTGCCAGCTTCTGCATTAATGAGATATGGACCTTCCCATTTTGGAGCCAGCTTACCTGCATTCAACTCTCTAATGTTTTGGAACACTTTTCTCAATACTAAGTCCCCAACTTGGAACCTTCTTATTATGACATTTTAATGTATGACCTGGATATCCTTTGTTGATAGGCTGCCATTCTAATCTTGGCTATATCCCTAAGCTCATCTACTGTATCCAAATCTTGAGCCAATAGTTGATCATTACCGTCTTGAGTTAGCAAACCATATCTTGCAGTCAGAATTGTTACTTCTACTGGGATCACAGCTTCAGCACCGAATACTAATAAATAGGGCATTTGTCCAGTAGCATATTTAGATGTAGTCCTATCAGCCCATAACACAAGTGGTAACTCTTCGGCCCATCTTCCCTTTTTCTGGTCTAGGCGCTTCTTCAGGTTGTTGATGATCAACTTGTTACTTGACTCAGCTTGACCATTGGCTTGAGGGTGTACAGGTGTAAAAGTTATTAATTTGATTCCCCATCTTGAACAAAAGTCCTTAGTCTTTTTACTGATGAATTGGGACCCATTGTCACAAATGATTTCTAGGGGATACCAAACCTACTCAAGATGTTCTTCTTTAAGAAGGAAATGACTTATTTGTCTCTCACTTGTACGTAAGCTTCTGCTTCTATCCAATTAGAAAAGTAATCCGTCATGGCTAACATAAAGAATTTTCCTCCTGGAGCTTTTGGTAATTTTCCAACTATATCCATGCCTCAATGCATGAATGGACAAGACAAAAGTACAGGATGTAGAGGTTCTGCAGGATGTTGCTATGCCTCTGGCAAGTGTCACATTTCAAGGCGTAATCCATTGCATCTTGCCTCATTATTGGCCAGTAGTATCCCGTTTTGAGTGCCTTTAAGGTTAACGAATTGCCCCCAGAATGATTTCCACATTCACCATCATGTAGACCTTTCAATACATCCTTTACTTCCTCTGGTTCTAAGCATCTCATGTACAAACCTGTTGCAGATTTTCTAAACAAAACATTATCTATTAAAACAAACCTGGATAATTTCATTCTGAATGAGCTGTGGTTCTTGACATCTAGAGGAATTGTCCCATCTTGCAAGTACTTTATGATTGGTTGACTCCAGGTTGGATCATTATCTCGATCTTGAATTTGTGTATCAGGTTGATCTATAGTTGTACACTCTTCAGGCTGGTCAATGGCTGGATATTTAACGTAGATGATTGGAATATTTGTGTTTATCATGGCTCTGGATGCTGATCCCAGATTAACCAATGCGTCAGCTTCAGAATTCTCCTCATGGGGTACTTGTTCTAAAAAAAAGCTAACAAAACGTCCTGCAAGAATTTTAACATGTTTAAGATATAGCGTCATCCTTGAATTCTTTGCTGCATAAGATCCATTAAAATGGTTAACCAATAACAATGAATCACTAAAGACATTAATATGAGTGATATTTAAACATACGACAGCAGATAAACCCATAATTAAAGCTTCATACTCAGCTTCATTATTGGTCGCTTTGAACTCACAGGAAACAACTTGAGGGATTAAGTCACCTTGAGGTGATTTCAATAGGATACCCAAACCTGAACCTCTAGAATTTGATGCTCCATTTGTAAACAAAATCCAATATCTTGGGGGGGTTGTGTCCCTCCAAGATGTTGTACTTCTCGCTCTACTCCAGGCTGTAGGGCAGAGCTGAAATCAGCTACAAAGTCTGCAAGGATGAGTTTTACTAACCATTTAAGAAATTTCATACGTGCTAAGTTTTACTAACCATTTAGCCATTCTTCCTGATATTTCAGGATTTCTCATAACAGTCCTGATAGGATAGTTAGTTTTCACAATAATATGATGTGTTTCAAAGTAATGACGTAGTTTGGTAGATGCAGTAATTAAAGCAATTAAGGATGAGTTTTTCTAGATGGGAGTATCTGGTTTCCGCATCTAGAAGAGATTTACTTACATAGTAGATAGGATGTTGTTCACCTTGGATTTCTTTAACCAAGACAACACTTACTGTACTTTCTGATACGGCTAGGTACAAGTATAAAGATTCACCAGGTTTCGGCTTGGCTAAGAGTGGTGAAGATGTAAGATACTTCTTGAGGTTGAGGAAAGCTTCTTCATGTTGTTCTGTCCATTGAAATAATTTATTCTTCCTCGGGACGTCATAAAACAACCTGCATTTCTCTGAAGACTTTGAGATGAATCTGTTCAGGGCTGCTACACGTCCTGTCAATCTCTACACATCTTTTGTCACCATGTAGCCCAGGAATTTCCCAGCTCTAACACCAAAGTTGCATTTTGATGGGTTCAGCTTCATATTGAATGTTTCCAGGATGTTGAATGCTTCTGCAAGATGTTGCACATGATCCTCCATGTTCTTAGATTTTACCACCATGTCATCTATATAGACTTCCATAGTCTTTCCAAGCTGATCCTTGAACATCTTATTCACTAGCCTCTGATAAGTTGCCTCTGCATTTTTCAGTCCAAATGACATAGCAATATAACAATATATGGGGGTTATAAAGGCAGTATCCTCTTGATCTGAATGCTCCATTTGAATCTACTGGAAGCCTGAAGAAGCATCCATAAAAGTCAATACATCATGGCCTGCAGTCTCGTCCACTAGAGAATCAATATGGGGCAACGGGAATGGATCTTTAGGACATGCCCTGTTCAAGTCGGTGAAGTCTACGCATACACGCCATTTCCCATTTTTCTTTTCCACGACCACCACATTGGCAAGCCATCTAGGATATTGCACCTCTCAGATCATCTTGGATTTTAGCAGCCTTTCCACCTCTTCCTTAATGATTTGATTTCTCTCTTGTGCAAAATTCCTTCTTTTCTGATAAACCGGTTTGATAGTAGGATCAATATTCAGCTTATGAGTTATATCATCTTTGTCAATTCCTGTCATATCCTCATGTTTCCAAGCGTAACAGAGTTTTCTACTCTTCAGAAAATTAATCAATTCTTTTTCGACTTCAGGAGGTAACTCAGCTCCAACTAGAACCTTGGCTTCAGGGTTGGAGACATCTACAGGGACTTCTATCACATTATGATTCACAACCTCTAATATATCCCTGACGCTCTTCTTTAATTGCTACGCCTGGCGAGAAGTGGTGCATGCTTTCATATCTATCTTGTAACACTCCTTCGCAGCCTGTTGGTCACCGTTCACCCTGATCACTCCCCAAGGTGTTGGCATCTTGATACACTGATGATAGGTTGATGGAATCGCCTTCATGTTATGAATCCAAGGCCTCCCCAGAATGACATTATACGATGATGGGCAATCGATCACACAAAACCTTTCCATGGAGTACATGAAGTACTTTATGGCTTCCTTGTCCTTGACAGGCATACCGGGAAGGTAGCTTAGGCGGTACTCCTCTCTCGACACACCAAACCTAGAATGTACTTCCTCTATCATTGGGTCACCAGCCTTAACGGGTTTGGGCCTGGGGGTATACACTCTTCCCCGGCTAGACCTACCTCGTCCTCTCCCCCAGTTACCATCTTGGGCTCCCTTAGCAAAGGCTTCCACGATCCTGCCTGAGGTTGAAGGACCAGTTGAAGGCCGAGCAATGTTACTTCTTCCCGTCATTACTGCACAAATAAAAGAACAAATATAAAAAATTTGCCTAATACAAAGGGAAAGACGAAGACGAGGACGAGGAAGGGTATCCCTCCCCGTCCAATTAATTAAAAACGAGGAGGGATTATTACCCAGCAAAGGACGTTCCAAATGGTTAGACTTCAGATAGTACAAGTTGATGTGGTCAATAATTTTTGACCAACCGTTGAAAAGCACAACATGTGGGGATCCTACGTCAAGCCGGTCTATCCTAAACCGACTAGGGTATTTCATGTCGGTTCTAGGTGATTGATACCTTGTCAAAATCTCCCCTATCTCATTCAAACTCACCATCATCCATGAATCGTCAACCCTTTGGTAGATCCTAAGGTTTTTGGTATGGTAACAATACAAGGCATTTGTAACGCTTCTCCAAGTACGGGCCAAGGCTACGAATGATGGAGACACAATAAAGACTCAAGAAAAGCTTCAAAAACCCAGAACAATGGCGGTTACTAAACCCAGAAAACACCAAGAACCCAGAAATTAGAAAGAAGAGAATAAATTATACCTTTAATTCGAAGTTGGATGAAGAAAACACGTACAAAATCGAGCACAAAGGAGCAGATCTGACCAAGAAATCAAGAGCAGAAACTGACGATTTGAAGCTTGCTATTTATCTCTCAAACTCAAAGGGTGATAAAAGATTGAAATTGAAGGGGGTTTAGGCTTATATGCCCAGATCTAAACGGGTTGGGGTCGAATATCCGGGTAAAGGCGTCGTCGCCTCCCTCACAATTAATGTTATGAAGAGTTCCAATACGAATGTCAGACCTAAATGTATGCGCCCATCATTATATGAATTAAACGGTGGGAAATGAAGCGCCTCATGACATGTAAGAGCCCGTTCGTATCCGTTTAAGCTGAGGTAGAACACTAATTCCTCCTCGTCATAGTCGAGCTAGGAAGTCGGGGGCCACTGAACGATATAAATCGAGGAACGAACGTGTGCTATGTCGGGCAAGGCTCAATGGATTGGGCCTAAAATATAAATCCATACAAGTCTCACTTACGACAAAGGGAGTGGGCATTCCCTACCTTTGCTCGTCTTTCCTCCTCGGCATTACCACTATGTCGACCTAGACATAGGTGAGCGTATAATGACTAATCCCCAACAAAACTGTATGCCAACGAGGCATAATCATCAATGACGAGCAATGCATCAATCAAGGCCAAGTAAGGCCTCCTTTGAAAACGAGGAGCCCCTCCTCGGTTGTCAACATAAGCAAGGAAATGGGCTTTCTATCCTTCCCAACTCTTCTCCTCGATTCAATTTGGGCCGACCATGCCATATACGACGAGGAGGACGCATCAAAGACGCACTTTCAGATTGCTATTATTCAATCCTACTCAAATAAGGAATGTGAATAGTTATAATACTTCTAAGATTATAACCTTATCTCACACGCATTCCTATCCAACATGTACTCTACTATTCTATGCCTATATATACAAGCCGTAATTCACATTATTTGGGTAATCAATCTTTTGACTATAAAATATTGTCAATTGATTTCTTTATTTAAACACAAATACTTACTTTCACGCCGGAGGACATTCGCCATTGAAGCCCCGACTTAGTTTACGTGTTTGTTTTTCTTTTTCACACTATTCAATTATACAAAATATAACCTGCCATTGGATTTGGGATGATACGAACGTTTTTGACATTATCAAAATATATTGCATTACATGCAATAAAAATATGAATAAATAGATAAGATTATAATTTCTTTTAATTTATTAATAAAATAATATGAGGATTCCCCATTTTTTTAAAAAAAACATATGTAAAGTGGAGGATTTGAACCTTAACGATTTATTTACTGAAAAAATGTGTATAACTAGAAAAGCAACAAAATATAAAATATAACATTAATAATTACTAGTGAGTAATTCGTCGGTCCCCGATGGGGGATAAAACACTTAGGTAAAAGTTAAATGTAAATACAATTCAAAAAAATTAATGAGATAATTTTATGTAATATATTACAACTTGTCAAAAACTTCTTTGTACACAACATTTGTAGTTGTGTCATCTGACTGTTCATGACTATTACATATAAGCACTTTTAAGTCCTTTCCTTGTAGTTACTCTAGAAAAAGGAACATATAATTGTCCATGACTAAATACTGGTCTTAGAAGAAAAAGGCCAACATGAGCGAGCAACTGACCTGACTTTTATTTATCGTTATTGCAAAAGAAACGATCATTGGGAATTGTCTCTGTTGAAACCTAACCGGGAATTATGTTGTATCAGAAGGTGACATAATCATCCTCGGTAACATTCTTTTCGGACAACATTACCATCTCAACAACGTGCTTACATATATATATATATATATATATATATATATATATATATATATATATATATATATATATATATATATATATATATATATATATATTATAATAACAATATGTTTTATATCAAATAATCAAATAATTAATTGTATAAATGTATAATTATATACTAACAAAATTGATTTGCGTACCTAGATTTGTAACGATCAATTTTGTACTGTTACACAATTCTGATGCTTGATCTATATTTCGTAACAACATGACGATACATCCAATCTTTAGCTTCAGTATGTGATTGGGTATTCCAGAACACTTGACGGTGTTTAGAAATTCAGTTGAAAATATTTCTTCGGCAAATTGGTTAAATTCCTCGTCTTTGTAAATGGCGTCAGAATCATGTATTCCACTTCTTTTTCAGGAAAGAGCGATATAACATACTCAAGTGCAAATATTATTATTATTATTATTATTATTATTATTATTATTATTATTATTATTATTATTATTATTATTATTATTATTATTATTATTATTATTATTATTATTATTATCATTTATAATTAAAAATAAATACTTCACATTAATTAATTTTCACTAAAAAGATATTGAAAAATAAAAAAGAAAAATTAACAAAGGATAATTAAGAAATTTATATTTAAAAAAGAGAATTTTTTTCTCTGTTCAAATTAAATGAAAGAAGTCTCTATTTAAAGAGAAAAAAATTATGAATTTTGGTGTAATTTTTTTTTTTAAATAATTTATTAAAAAATAATTGAGGTCAAATAAATCGGATTTAAAAAAATCTTTAAAAGTTACTAATTGAATTTCAAATGGATGATTGTGATTGGTGAATGATGGAAAGATTGACCAATGATATTGTGCCACTTGAAGTTTTCTTGGAGCTTGAAAAACTTTTGCTATTATATATAGTAGATTTTTTATTTTTATGATTAGTAAAATTATTATTATTATTATTATTATTATCATTTATAATTAAAAATAAATACTTAACACTTAATTAATTTTCACTAAAAAGATATTGAAAAATAAAAAAGAAAAATTAACAAAGGAAAATTAAGAAATTTATATTTAAAAAAGAGGGTTTTTTTTCTTTGTCCAAATCAAATGAAAGAAGTCTCTATTTAAAGAGAAAAAAATTATGAATTTTGGTGTAAATTTTTTTTTTAAAAAATTAACTTATTATAAAATAATTGGGTCAAATAAATCGGATTTAAAAAAAATCATTAAAAGTTACTAATTAAATTTCAAATGGATGATTGTGATTGGTGAATGATGGAAAAATTGGCCTATGATATTGTGCCACTTGAAGTTTTCTTGGAACTTGAAAATTTTTTGCTATTATATATAGTAGATTATTATTATTAATAGTATTATTATCATTTATAATAAAAAATAAATACTTAACACTTAATTAATTTTCACTAAAAACATATTGAAAAATAAAAAAGGAAAATTAACAAAGGATAATTAAAAAATTTATATTTAAAAAAAAGGTTTTTTTTCTCTGTCCAAATCAAATGAAAGAAGTCTCTATTTAAAGAGAAAAAAATTATGAATTTTGGTGTAAATTTTTTTAAAAAAAATTAATTTATTATAAAATAATTGAAGTCAAATAAATCGGCTTTAAAAAAATCTTTAAAAGTTACTAATTGAATTTCATATGGATGATTATGATTGGTGGATGATGGAAAGATTGGCTAATGATCTTGTGCCACTTGGAGTTTTCTTAGAGCTTGAAAAACTTTTGCTATTATATACTCCATAGTAGATTATTATTATTATTAGTATTATTATCATTATCATTTATAATTAAAAATAAATACTTCACACTTGATTAATTTTCAATAAAAATTTAAAAGTTACTAATTGAATTTCAAATGAATGATTGTGATTGGTGAATGATGGAAAGATTGACCAATGATATTGTGCCACTTGAAGTTTTCTTGGAGCTTGAAAAACTTTTGCTATTATATATAATAGATTTTTTATTTTTATGATTAGTAAAATTATTATAATTATTATTATTATTATTATTATTATTATTATTATTATTATTATTATCATTTATAATTAAAAATAAATACTTAACACTTAATTAATTTTCACTAAAAAGATATTGAAAAATAAAAAAGAAAAATTAACAAAGGAAAATTAAGAAATTTATATTTAAAAAAGAGGGTTTTTTTTCTTTGTCCAAATCAAATGAAAGAAGTCTCTATTTAAAGAGAAAAAAAAATATGAATTTTGGTGTAAATTTTTTTTTAAAAAATTAACTTATTATAAAATAATTGGGTCAAATAAATCGGATTTAAAAAATTTTATTAAAAGTTACTAATTAAATTTCAAATGGATGATTGTGATTGGTGAATGATGGAAAGATTGGCCTCTTGAAATTTTTTTGCTATTATATATAGTAGATTATTATTATTATTAGTATTATTATCATTTATAATAAAAAATAAATACTTAACACTTAATTAATTTTCACTAAAAACATATTGAAAAATAAAAAAGGAAAATTAACAAAGGATAATTAAAAAATTTATATTTTTAAAAAAGGGTTTTTTTTCTCTGTCCAAATCAAATGAAAGAAGTATCTATTTAAAGAGAAAAAAAATTATGAATTTTGGTGTAAATTTTTTTTAAAAAAATTAATTTATTATAAAATAATTGAAGTCAAATAAATCGGCTTTAAAAAAATCTTTAAAAGTTACTAATTGAATTTCATATGGATGATTATGATTGGTGGATGATGGAAAGATTGGCCAATGATCTTGTGCCACTTGGAGTTTTCTTAGAGCTTGAAAAACTTTTGCTATTATATACTCCATAGTAGATTATTATTATTATTAGTATTATTATTATTATCATTTATAATTAAAAATAAATACTTCACACTTGATTAATTTTCAATAAAAATGTGTATAAAAAGAAAAGCAACAAAATATAAAATATAACATTAATAATTATTAGTACATAATATATATTGAGGTTGGACCTACTAGGGGTGGCTTGGTAGGTATACTAAGTGTATTTTGCTTATATCATGTATCTACCAAGTTTAACTTGGTACATGAAAATCAATACCAGTACCAACCGATTAAGTCGGTATACCAACTAAGTTGGTACGGTAGGTACTCGGTTGGTACGAGTTGGTACTAGACTCTACCAAATATATATTAAAAGCTGGGACAAGAGGGAAAAAAGCGAAATCAGTTTGAAACAGTTGGCAGTGGACAACAGCAAAGTTATCGGAAATGAGACACAGGACCGCAAAAGGAAGGCAATGGATGCTTGCAGTGAAATCAGTTTGAAACAGTTGGCAGTGGACACCATTTTCATATACAGTTTGCGTTATGGAAGGGTGGGGGGAGAGAAGAGTTTTGATGCAAAAATCTAGATTGAAATTACCCTCTATTATACTACTCTTAATTTAATGAAAGAACCCCAACCCATGCAAAATAATAAACTTGCAGACCATTTTCGCAAAGATCGGCACTGTTACAGGCCTGCATGGTTGGAGATAGGGGTGTAAGCGGTTTAGCTCAAACCGCGGTTTGAGACCGAGCCGAGCTAAACCGTGGGGTTTAGCTCGGTTTTTTTATTTGAGTGGTTTAGCTCGGTTTGAAAAAATGCCAAATCGAGCGGTTCGATTTAGCTTGCGGTTTGAGGGTGCCGAGCTGAGCCGAACCGAGCCGAGCTAAACCGTTTAGCTTTCAAACCGAGCTACGAGACCGAGCTACGAAACCGAGCTACGAAATCGAGCTACGAGACCGAGCTACGAGACCGACCTACGAAACCGAGCTATGAAGTCAAACCAAACCACCATAAACCATAATCCTAACCATTCATTCCAAATCAAATTAATCCCTACCTTTAATTTATTTCAAAACCCTAAAATCTTTAATACATTACCTCTGCCTCTTGGAGAACTTTCATTATATCTCTTTTCCTTCTCTCTCTTCCCCTTTTCTTTCTCTAAAGTAGATCTCACCATCGCCGCCTCACTCACCGTCGTCGCCTCTCACCGTCGCCGCCGCTCACCGTCGCCTTCTCTCTCTTCCCCTTCTCTCTCTTCCCCTTCTCTCTCTAAAGTAGATCTCACCGTCGCCCCCTCACTCACCGTCGCCGCCTCTCTCACCGTCGCCGCCTCTCACCGTCGCCGCCTTCTCACCGTCGAGAACAAAAGTAGAGGTATGTTGTATACACCTAACTTAGACGATACTACCCTTTTTGTGCTAAAATTGTATCTTTACCCGAAACTTACATTTAGTGGTTTATGTGTTTTCTTCGGTACTTTGCTAGTTTAGATCATTACCAAGCAGTCTTTTGTGGCACATACTCCTAATGGAGGCATAAACCTACCCAGATTTTAGTTCTTATTTTTTTTTATTTTTTTGAGGCTTGTATGCTTGACAAGTTGTCAAATGTCAGTACTTTGCTAGTTTTGATTTTTGATCCTAATTTTCGTCTTTAATTTTTTGCTTTCTATAGTCGAAGGCTTGACAGTCTGATTACTACAGGAACAAACAATAAAATGCATACATATATTTAGTATTCATATATTTAAGAGTAAAAATTTAACTCTGATATTTTTTCAGAGTAATTTTACACTGTTACAAACAGGGTACAACTAAGTAAGCAAAGGATGGAGTATTTGGAAATGTTGAAATTGTACATCATAAGTATCGGTTCAACCAACAATAGTATGTTCCTCATTATTTTTTAAAAGTTGAAACAATACATCGAACTATGCTCTAAACGTAAAAAAGCCTAGCGCCGAGTTCATATATTGCATTCAATGGATGAATTTCAAGTTGAAACAATGAGTGCATGTTTTAGCATTTGTTTTGGGATCTATGCTTATGAAAAAATGTAATTGTAAATTTGTTTGGTTGATTCAAACCGCGGTTCAAACCGAGCTAAACCGATTTAGCTCAGCTCGGTTCGATTTTTTTTTAGCTCAGCTCGGTTTGGAATTTTTCCAAACCGATACTAGCGGTTTGGCTCCTAAATTTGTCCAAACCGAGCTAAACCGAACCATTTACACCCCTAGTTGGAGATAACATGAGACAAAAGCTTAATGGAATAAACTATCCACAGGATGCAAATAGTCATCACTACACTAAACTGAATATGACAGATAAAGTGTATAAACTAATGCAGTAAGAACTGAAGATGTTTTAAGCATTCCCTATATTAGTCAAAGGTATGTGAAAATGCACATGATATTCTCACTTATACTTCCAACACTATTCAGGAGAAACCATCAATGTCTAACTTTTAACAATGTGATAAAAAGCAATCAGTAAACGCAATTAGGTCAAATTAAGTAAATAATATATATATATATATATATATATATATATATATATATATATATATATATATAAATTAATATTTAAAAAAATTACAATTGGTACTCGGTATACCAACCAATTTAAATTTCTGTACCGAGTACCAACCAATTTCACATAATTGGTACGGTAGTACCGTACCAACATTTCGGTATACCAATTATCACGTACCAATTATAATTGGTACGGTTGGTACACGAGTTGGTTGGTACGGAATGAAAATTTTTGCCAGCCCTAGGACCTACTAGACTTACGCCCCGGGAGAGTGCCCTTCCTTTCCTGATCCCATCCTCGGCCCTATTGGGTGTTAAAGAGTTTAAAAGGGTTTAAATGGAAGAATAAGGATTTGTTTTAATTTATTTAGGGTGAATTTGATAATATGGGTCTAGTTAACATTTTTTTTTCAGGTCTACACCCTCCTTCACGCTTGATTTAAAATTTTGATCAAATTGAATTAACTTTGATCAATTATTTTAAATAAAAAATAATAATTATAATATTTTTTTTATTAAGAGTATTATTAATTGTGATACAATAACAGTTTTTAAATTTTTATTAGTATAACTATTTTTTATGTCAAAATCTTGTAAAAAATGCGTTTTTTACAAACTTAAGGAAAAATGTCTTTTTGAGCCGCGGTTCATTTAACATACGCAAACACAAACTTTTTCGGTCCGGTTCAATTTCAGTTCGTCATTTGCGCTCTTCATTTTGATTTTTCGTACTTGTTCTTCAAGAAATCCGAACAGTTTTCGTAGTTTATCATCAATTTCCAACGAATTTGAATATTTTCGTCATTTGCGATCATCAATTTCTATCGATTTCCATCTTCTCCGAGCTTTTTTCAGTCGTATTTTGAACATTATGACGGACCAAACCAAAGAAATCAGGACCAAGCATCAGAATAATGGTATGATACTGGATTGTACTTCTTTTTCGATATGTTTTCAATTGTAGTTTTCTTCGATATTCACATTGTTACTCGCATTTTGAAAACTCTAATATTGTTACTCGTATTTGAAACCCTAACACTGGAACGTTAGTAACACTAAAACTCGCATTTTGAAAACTATAACATTGTTACTTTCAAACAATGATGCTGGCACTTTCAAACACTAAAGCTGGCCCTTTGTAAAACTGATGCTGGCATTTGTAATATTGAATCTGCCTCTTTGTAAATTGATGCTGGCACTATGTAAATCTGTTACTGGCACTTTTGAAAGCATAACACTGGCACTCTTGAAACACTGATGCCAGCATTTTTAATATTGAAGCTGGCACTTTGTAAATTGATGCTGGCACTATGTAACTCTGTTACTGGCACTTTTGAAAGCATAACACTGACACTCTTGAAACACTGATACTGTCAGTTTGAAAATTATAACACTGGCAATTTCAAACAATGATGCTGGCACTTTTAAACACTAAAGCTGGCATCTGAAAACACGTTTATTGGGACTTTAAAATACTGATGTAAGGTTTTTTGATATGTAATATCAATATGATTACTGGCACTCAAAACAACACTCACTGGCACTTTAAACAACAAAGTAACACTAACACTCCAAACAACACTCACTGGCACATATAATATCAAACACTGGCATATTCAAAAAGTAATATTGGCTGTCCATGCAACACTAACTGGAATTTATCATAAAAAATAATGGCATTTCGAAAATTAATACTGGCACTACAAACATCCCTCACTGGCAGTTCAAATAAGATAACACTGGCACTCTAAACACACACTCACTGGCACTTCAAATAACAAAGTAACAATGACAGTCCAAGCAACACTTACTGGCACATTCAAAAATATATACTGGCACATTCAAAAAGTAATACTGCTGTCCATGCAACACTGTTAGTGTAATCTGCAGGTGATATCGTAGATGATTTCCCAAGTGATATCGCAGATGATTTCCTGGACTGAAAATTATATAGTTGTATATTTCTTGTTTATTATTTAATGGACTAACGTGCTAATATGGTCTGTATAGTCTATGGTTTATGGTTGTATTTTAGGGTGCAATAGCATCAAAGAAGGAGCTAGACACATGTGGAAATTGGAAGAAATGAATTAATACATTTTATGTATTAATTCGTAATTTTGGCATTCAACAACAACATGTATGTGGACTTTGTCAAAGGTTGTTGCTGAGTTATAGAAGAGGTACAAGGATGATAAAGCAAGGGAGTACAAGGCGTGGAAGCATGGCTTGAGGATTCAACAACTAGGTTGCTACAAAATAGGAAGTGGGAGCTAGAATTGTGGAAACAAATTAACCCACTCTCCCTACACTTCCTCCACGTGCAAGACCAGCCCCAAGGCTGTTATTGAAGTAGCCTTCAAGTAATTGAAGACTATAAATAAGCTTGGAAGGTTTATTTGAAGACATGCCAATTATTTCACATTCACACCTTCGAAAAGCTTAGAGATAGAGTTCTTTGTTTGGTTCTTTTTAATCCTTTCTCCCTTGTAATTTCGCACTTGATTACTTTGGTATCAAGGTGTGTGAAGGCTAGGATAGGATTCCGTTCTTTATCTCTTGTTCCATAGAGCTTAAAATAGATATAGCTATAGGGAACTTTCGGCTTTGTAACTTCATTCATAGTGATTATAAAGTCTTGCCTAAGAGGCACTCTCAAGTTATATTTATATAACTTGAGAAAAACAATTTTGGTGTTTTTATTCATGCAAACTCTTTTACAAAATTGTTTTATTTTCGAAGTGTGTGTGTGTGCCATCCCAAGTGCTATCGTTGGTCTTTGTTATCACCTTGGATATCACTTGTGATTCAAGCCGTGACAATTTCAATTGGTATCGAGCCTCTCACTTGACGATACTAAGTGTTTGGTCCTCTTTATCATGGCTTTTGATCCTGCAAATCCAAACCAAAAACGTCTTCTGTTTTAGATGGTTCGAATTATGCATATTGGAAAATTCGCCTTCGCTCGCATATCAAATCAATTGATCTTCGAGCATGGCGATCTATAGTTCATGGGTACTCTCTTCCACTCTTACCTCCCGATGAGGATGGTGATGTTCGAGTTAAACCCGAAGGTGAGTGGACGAATGAAGAGATCACTCTAGCTAACTATAATGAGAAAGCTCTTAATGCTATCTTTGAGTGGGTTGACATGCATATTTTTAAACTTATTCAAAATAGTTCCATGACTCAAGAAGCTTGGGATATTTTACAAAGGTTTTGTGAAGGTGATTCTAGTGTGCGTGAAAACAAACTCGAGAGGTCTTGCGGCAAATTTGAAAGGTTGAGAATGGGTGAAAGTGATACCATTTCCTCTTATTTTGAAAAACTATTTGACATTGCTAATGAGTGTCAACTTTTAGGTGAACCTTTTACAAACAAACAATTGGTTTCAAAGGCTATTAGAACTCTCCCCGAGCGTTTTAATATAAAAGTTTCATCTATAGAAGAGGCTCACAATCTTTCTACAATGGATATCAATTCCTTAATGAGCATTTTAAAAAATTTTGAGTCAAACCTTGCCGAGCAAAGTGAAGCTTCTAAGGGCAAGAGTGTTGCATTAAAAGTTCAATCCTCTAGTGGTTCAACTAATGAGGATGACGAAATTTTTGAGGAATTAGGTGAAGATGCCGGTGTTGCCTTACTTACCGGGAAATATAACTTCAATGGTGAGAAAAATTTAACAAAGAAAATGTGCGAGGTAAAGGCTAAAGAGCAACAAGCCAAGGTGTACAATTCAATGCCCAAGAGGACATTTCCATCTACTCGTAAAGGTGGTCCCATAAGGAGAGCATCATCGGATCAATCCAGATCTGATCCAAAATACCTTGAATCAATCCAATGTCATGCTTGCTCTGGATGGGGTCATTACTCAAATGAGTGTGCTAACACTCTAAGGAAGATGGGAAAGAACCTATGGGTTTCTCTCGGTGACAATGAGGATGAGGAGACCAATCAATCTGAAGATTGAGATCAAACGGCAATGATGGTCACAAGCGTGACTCGGATTACATTAGTGATACCCCAGGTGATATCCAAAATGGGATAGCACACGAGATATCATCCAACGTGTATACGATTTAAATTTGATAAATGCTTTGTTTGTTTTGTGGGTTCGGTTAACATGGATGCGGGTTGTTTCACAAGATGAGAAGGAGTTCGGCAAGGATGAACTCATTTGTGGTCTTAAGAACCTTTGCAAAGAATTGGTGGATGAATGGAAGAAAGAGAACAAGAAGGTGATCTCTGTCCAAAGAGGTTCAAGACCTAACCGATGGTTTGACTAGATTGGAAGTTCAACTCACAAAGAAGGATGTGGAGCTGGACAAAGTCAAGAGCAAACTTACTCTTGCCGAGACAACATTCAAGAAACTCAATACGAGTTCTACCAAGTTAGATGCAATTCTTGGGTTGTCCAAACCACTCAAGGCGGTATGGGTTTTCAAGAGTCTTTAAATGCTATTACATCTACTTTGTCTAATACGAAGATAAGTTAAATTTTGTTAAAGAAAGAGATCATGTTGAACAAATATCTTCCTCGATAAGTCTTCGACAAGGTAAAAATATGTAACTCTTGTTACTCTACTTGGACATTTGAAAAATGATTGCAAAACTCTCTTAAAGAAACAGATCCAGTTCTGTGTGATACACGAAGTGCTACCTAGCATGTCGGATATCATTGTCGATCGAAGAAAAATTATCAAAGTAGAAAAGTGTGGAAACCTAAGTCTAACTTGATATGTGATGTTGTATGCACTGCCTTAAAAACTAATGTTGAAGGTTCATGGTATTTTGATAGTGGTTGTTCTCGCCATATGACTGGAACAAAAATATTTTTAAAGGAATATGAACCTATTCAAGGTGGTAGTGTAACATATGGTGGTGGTGGCAAGAGTAATATAGTAGGAAAAGGCGTATTAAATGTACCTGGATTTCCTGCCTTGAAAAATGTTTTGCATGTTGATGGACTGGTAACTAATTTAATTAGTATTAGCCAACTTTGTGATGACAACCTTGAAGTAAAATTCAATAAAAACACTTGTGAAGTCTTTGATTGTACCAATAAGCGTGTTATGGTGGTACTAGGTCAAGTAATAAGCTGTTATCTTGTTGAGGATAAACAAGTGTGTCATTCTGTGAGGGTTGATGATGCTACCTTATGGCATCAAAAGTTGGGTCATGTCCATTTTCGTAACATTGTGAAACTCATTAATGCTTTGAAGCTATAAGAGGTATACCTAGTCTGGACATTAGTACAAAAATCATATGTGAAGATTGTTTAAAAGGTAAACAAACACGTGCTACCCATAGTGCTACCCAACATAATGAGGAGTATTACGGGACAACGCGCTTGTTTTCAATTAATGCATATGGATTTAATGGGTCCGGTTGAGGTAGACAGGTTTAGGAGGTAAGAAATATACTTTTGTAATAGTTGATGATTTTTCTAGATTTACTTGGGTATATTTTTTAAAAGAAAAATCGAAACTTTTGAAAAGTTTAAAGTCTTACATGCTAAAATCAAAAACATGTTTTACTGCTCTTATCATGCGAATAAGGTACGATCATGGAACGGAGTTTGATAATTCATTGTTCTTTACTTTTTGTGAATTAAAATGAATTAAACATGAGTTTTCTGCTCCCAAAACACCTCAACAAAATGGGGTGGCTGAAAGGAAAAAACAGGACCTTACTTGAGATGGCACGTGTGATGTTGTTTTCAAAAAGAATTTCAAAAAGATTTTGGGGTGAGGCCATAAACACGGCTTGTCACACGGCCAATAGGGTTTTTCTAAGACTGGTACTAGAATGACACCTTATGAAATTTTGAATGGTAGGATACCAAAGGTTCATTATTTTCATACATTTGGGTGTGTGTGTTATGTTCTAAATGATCGGGATTACTTAGCTAAATTTGACTCTAAAAGTGATAAGGCTATATTTCTTGGGTATGCTCGGGACGAGTCGAGCATATAGGGTTTATAACCTTAGGTTAAAAACCATTCGGGAATCAATTAACGTTGTTTTTGATGATTTAGCAAGTGTTACAAAGTGATGGAGTACAGGAATCTCCATTAATATTGCTTTGGAAGAACTGGAGAATCAAAATCAAGTAAGTGATACCCCGGTCTTTGGCCAAAGTGTTGCCACTGATGGGATAGCATCTCGGTATCACCCAAGACCAATCCAAAGAATCTGAAAAGGATGAACAGTCGAGATGATGATCATGTGCATGAAGACTTGAGAAGGGATCCACAGCTAGGATCAAAAGAGACCATCCTTCCTCTCAAATTATTGGAGAAGCTAGTGAAGGGGTACAAACAAGGAACAAAGGACATTTTAGTGACCGTGAAATGGCAAGGTATGTGTGTATGTCCACCACATACCACAAGGTAAAATATTCCTGTTTTGTTTCTTCTTTAGAACCCAAAAATATTTACGAAGCTTTAAAAGATAATTTTGGATACAAGCCATGCAAGAGGAACTTGACCAATTTGCTCGTAATGAAGTTTGGGGTTTAGTACCACGTCCTAGTAATACAAATGTTATTGGTACTAAATGGATTTTCAAAAACAAATCGGATGAGCAAGGAAATATTGTTAGGAACAAAGCTCGTCTCGTAGCACAAGGTTACACCCAAATTGAAGGTGTTGACTTTGATGAGACCTTTGCTCCCGTTGCTAGAATAGAATCCATAAGACTCCTCTTGGCTATAGCTTGTTTTCTAAAAATTACTTTGTTTCAAATGGATGTTAAAGCCGCCTTTTTAAATGGTTATTTAAAAGAAGAAGTTTTTGTTGAACAACCAAAAGGATTTGAAGATCCTAATCTACCAAACCATGTATATAGACTTGATAAAGCTTTATATGGCTTGAAACAAGCTCCACGTGCATGGTATGGTCGCTTAACCTCTTTCTTACTTGAATATGGATTCACAAGAGGTGAAGCGAGATAGGACCTTATTTATCCTAAGGCATGGCAAAGAAATAGTCATTGTTCAAATCTATGTTGATGACATAGTCTATGGCTCTACTTCTCAAACGTGTTTAAAAGATTTTGTAGAGGCTATGACATCAACATTTGAAATGAGCATGATTGGAGAGTTAACATTCTTTCTAGGCTTGCGAGGTGAAACAATCAAATGAAGGAATATTCATTTCACAAAGCAAGTATGCAAAGAGCCTAGTAAAAAGATTTGGGTTGGAAGGAGCAAAAAGTTCAAAAATCCCCATGTGTTCTTCTCTCAAACTTGGTAGAGATCAAGTAGGTGAGGATGTTGATCCTACTCTTTATCATTCAATGATAGGTAGCCTTCTCTATCTCACTTCTAGTCGTCCACGATATCATGTTCGGCGTGTGTGTTTGTGCACGTTATCAAGCCAATCCTAAAGTCTCTCACCTTAATTCTGTCAAAAAGATAATTAAATATGTTTAGGGAACAAGTGAATTAGGGATTTGGTTTAGTAAGGATACTAATACCAATTTGGTTGGCTTTAGTGACTCGGATTGGGCAGGGGATATGGATGATAGGAAGAGTACTAGTGGGGGGTGTTTTTACTTGGGCAACAATTTAGTCTCATGGTATAGTCGTAAACAAAATTGTGTTTCTCTCTCCACAGTGAGTGCGAGTATGTGGCGGTGGTAGTTGTTGTTCACAACTTATTTGGCTAAAACATATGTTAGATGACTATGGCCTAGAGAGTAATTCTTTGACTATGTCTTTGTGATAACCTGAGTGCTATCAACATTTCAAAAACCCAGTTCAACATTCCCGTACCAAACACATTGACATACGTCATCATTTTCTTAGAGATATGGTAGATAAAGGCCTAATTAATATTGATCATATTGATACTAAGTATCAAGCGGCGACATCTTTACCAAGGCCTTAGACCACGAGAGATTTTCTAGTTTGAAAAGATCTCTTGGTCTTTGTAATCTCTGAGTCTGTTCGTCTGTGCTACCCCAGGTGATGTTATCACTTAGGGTAACACTTGTATATTAGTGTATTTTTTTCTTCTTCTTTCTTTGCTTATTTACTTAAAAAAAAAAAAAATACTTTATTATTTGTTTAAATCTAGCTAGCTTAGTTCTAGCTGTGGCACATGCTAACCTTTTTGTTATGGTAGGTTATTATTTAGGTTAGCACGTCTGATATCATTCCCCTTCATATGCTTAAAGTGACAAAGTCACTAATATTTTCTTTTTGATAAATAAAAGACAAAGGCATTTATCCATACTATTCTCTCGAGCTCGGGGCACGGTGTTCGCTGCAACGATGTACTCTTGCCAATGAGAAGGTATGAGGTGATTTATGCTAAGTATTAGGGACATGGAGTTCGCTACTACAGTGTACCCTACTTGAAAGGCATAGATCACTTGGTCTCTACACTTGAAATATAACTTGAAGCACGGAGCTCGTTACTACGATGCTTTCTTGTTTAAAGAAGTGTATTGAGACGTGTTTAACAAGCAATGTACTTAAAAAATGATATATAGGCATATAATGCCTAAAGTGCATGAAAAATGCTCAGCTTGTTATGCCTCAAGTGTTTGAAACTGAAAAAATATTTATCAAGGGGTTTTATATCATATGTGTTATCCTACGTGTTACCATCATTGCCTTAACACATTAGTGTGTGCTATATTAGTTTTTTTTTATTTATTTATTTTCGAAATATTGTTGATTAATTTCTCAAAATATGAAAGTCTTTTTAATTAAAGAGTTTACGATTTTGAAAACGTCTTCAACAAGTTTCCTTTATTTTTGGTAAACTTAATTAAGTAACTAACCCTTATTTATTTAATTTGTGCATATAATGTTTTGGGCTTAGTTATAAATTATTTAGTTTACCTATTTTTTATTCTTTACGTTTTTATTTAAAAAAAAATAAATTTTTATTTTTTATTTTTTATTTTTGCAACCGTGCTGTTTTTATTTAAAAAGAGTTGAGGTTTTAAAAGATGTGGTTAGGGTTTACTTTGGAATTGTGTGGATAGGGATTAGTTTGAGAATAAATAGGGGTAGATTAGATAGGTTTTTAAATGTCTAATCAAATTAAAACTTTGTTCCCCATTTAATCTCCTCCTTCCTATTTTCTCTCAACCTCCTCAGTCTCTCTCTCATACGTTACCCTCACCTCTCTCTAAAACCCCCTTCCGAGGCGTCTTCTTCCCTTCTCAACCTAGGTCAAAATACGTTCCAAAAAATCCCTCAAATCTCCATGGCATCTCCATCCAATACCAATGCCGAACCATCTCACACGGACCAAATGGACATCTCACCTAGCATTGCTCCTTCCGTGGCATCTCGCGTGGCCATGGAAACTTCCCCAATGATCACTCCAAGCTCTTCTCCACCAACAATGGCAATTGTTCCTACCTCTGGCCCCAATGCCTCGTTTGATCAAGGCATTCCTAAGGTGACTCTCATCCCTACCGAGCCAAAAAGGAAGAGGAAAGCCCCAAGCGCCAAGTTGTCTCCCCAAATCGCAAAAGGAGATCTTCCAACCGCATTAGATCAATCAGGTCCAAGGCAACTTCAAATACCTCCCTTGATCCAGTTGATGTCTCAGAAAGCTCTATTGATGTGTCCTCACCCCATGTGAGTGATGAGAACTTTGAAGCAAACAAGGAAAAAGGAGCCTTCTGTGGACTCATTTGATGCTTGGGTAGATGGTGATGAAGAGGAGACTCTCTCTGATTTTCAGAAAAAGAAGGCCAAGGGCAAAACTGTGAGTGCTACCAGAAGTGCTAGCAAGAAGAGGATATCATCTGAGGTAACACTTGCCCCCTCTTACGTTCCTAAACATTCCTCTAGTGATAATTACGGTGATGAGGTTACTCAAGGCGAAGAGGATAAAGCTTTTCCAAAACCTTTTCTTACTTTGGAGTATTATAAAAAGGAAAATATGGAACTTTGGTTGAATAGTTTAAGTAAGAGAATTTTAAAAGAGAAGCACATTGATGAGGGTCAGTTGGAAAAGGAAGGAGTGGTTCAGTTTTTAAAGGACAGGAATTTTATTAATGCTAATAATCATGCATCAGCTTTTGTTGAGAGTGTTACTCGCAATTTCTTTGCCACTTTGCATGCTCATTTGGATGATGAAAGATTGCTAAATATGGAAAAGTGTTTGTTAGGGGAAGAGTCTATTCTTTTACTCCACATACTGATTAACAAAGTTTTAGGCCTCCCTAATGTAGATGATGAGAGCATTAGGGTCAATAGAGATGAAATGGTAAAATTGCTCACTCACAACAAAGCTGCAGTCTTGGCCTTTGAAAGAGAAACTTCATGCTTCTAGATTATCTTCTCTCTATTACGTACTACACTGGCTGTGCATCTTCAATTGGCTTCCTACAACTAATGAACCTATTGTGACTTTGGAGCATGCGAATGTGTTGTATAGATGGGGTAAAAATTTAAGGATTAACTTTGGAAGATTAGTGTTTAAACACTTAGCTTCATGGGGTAGAAAAAAGGAAGTGAACATTAGCTTTTTCCCTATCCTTCTCTAATCTTCAAAGTTTTGGTATTTCAATCCTTGCCCATTGAAGCCTACGATGTTTTTACCACTTGAACACGAGTACTATACCATTGATCAACAAGCGAAAAAGGGTAAAAGGTATACTAAAGATCTTCCTTGGAACAAATCGATGAAACAATCCTGCTCCTCCCGAGTGCTATCTCACGTGATACCCCAAGTGCTTCCCCGGTGTTGCCCCTCATACTTTTGCGGAAGCTGATGCTGCAAGTATTACTGCACAACATGATGAATCTTTTGGGCAACTGCGGACCATCAATCCCAAAGGCTACGAGTTCTCAACTTCACTGCACAAACGATCGAGTGCAATAGGAGAACTTCGAGGGATGGGCTAAGCAAGCGGGTAACGGATGCTTTTATTGATGAAATTTCTTCCCAAACGGGGGAGGATCTGCTGCTTCTTGGAACCACGGAGCTGGTGCTGCTGCAGGTGCTACCACCGATCTTGGCCCAAGTGATGGTGGAAGTGATAGGGAATGAGATCGGGAGGAAGGAGAGGAAGAAGAGGAGTTTGAAGAAGAAGAAAATTTGAACCTTAAGGTTGATAAACACGAAGGTTTATGTTGCCGCTATCATATGGGTGACTATTTTTGTGGTGGTCCTACAAACAATGTTTTTATTTTGGTGATGTGGTGGTTCCTTAAACAATTTACTTTTATTTTGTTTATATTTGCTAAAACACTTTAGTGGTTTGTTAAATAACTTAATACGCTAGGATGTTTTTGCTAATTTTTGGATGATATTTTGCTACAATGGTTATGGTTTTTAATGGTTACTTAGTTTATTTCGAAAACTTTTTAAAGTTTGAAATAAATTAGTTTATTATGATAAATCATTGTTTAGGATTAGCTCCTTGATTAAGGGAGTTAATTTTTGTGGAGATATTATTCTATGGTCTATGCTCTGTACATTTGTATATAGACTTATCCTACGGGACGACTGACACATTAAGTTTGGAAAGAAATATCCAACTAAGGGGAGATTGTTAGTGTAATCTGCAGGTGATATCGTAGATGATTTCCCAAGTGATATCGCGAGATGATTTCCTGGGTGAAAATTATATAGTTGTATATTTCTTGTTTATTATTTAATGGACTAACGTGCTAATATGGTGCTGTATAGTCTATGGTTTATGGTTGTATTTTAGGGTGCAATAGCATCAAAGAAGGAGCTAGACACATGTGGAAATTGGAAGAAATGAATTAATACATTTTATGTATTAATTCGTAATTTTGGCATTCAACAACAACATGTATGTGGACTTTGTCAAAGGTTGTTCTTGAGTTATAGAAGAGGTACAAGGATGATAAAGCAAGGGAGTACAAGGCGTGGAAGCATGGCTTGAGGATTCAACAACTCGGTTGCTACAAAATAGGAAGTGGGAGCTAGAATTGTGGAAACAAATTAACCCACTCTCCCTACACTTCCTCCACGTGCAAGACCAGCCCCAAGGCTGTTATTGAAGTAGCCTTCAAGTAATTGAAGACTATAAATAAGCTTGGAAGGTTTATTTGAAGACATGCCAATTATTTCACATTCACACCTTCGAAAAGCTTAGAGATAGAGTTCTTTGTTTGGTTCTTTTTAATCCTTTCTCCCTTGTAATTTCGCACTTGATTACTTTGGTATCAAGGTGTGTGAAGGCTAGGATAGGATTCCGTTCTTTATCTCTTGTTCCATAGAGCTTAAAATAGATATAGCTATAGGAAACTTTCGGCTTTGTAACTTCATTCATAGTGATTATAAAGTCTTGCCTACGAGGCACTCTCAAGTTATATTTATATAACTTGAGAAAAACAATTTTGGTGTTTTTATTCCGCTGCAAACTCTTTTACAAAATTGTTTTATTTTCGAAGTGTGTGTGTGTGCCATCCCAAGTGCTATCGTTGGTGCTGTTATCACCTTGGATATCACTTGTGATTCAAGCCGTGACAATTTCAAACACTGATGGAGGAAATCTCCCTCTTGTAATAAAAACCGAGCAAGTGTACTCACTACCGGTGTAGCAGTATGCAAATGCAGGGGTCGAATCCACAGAGACTCGTTGGTAAACAAGTAAAGTAAAAGCAATGAATTTAGTAACCAAAGTTTATATAATTAATTTAAAAACTAAGAGCATAAATTAAATAACAAAAACTAACTAAACGAGAAACCAGATTATGAGCAGAGATTCATAAATTGGATTTCACTTCACCATCATTCTATGCATAATTTTTCTTATAAAACATTAACTCAACTTCTAGGGTTCATTCACTTTAGCTAGGATCGACACGGTTAGGTGGCCGGATTACAATCCTAAATACTCTTTTTAATATTGTAGTGTCTATTACGGTTCCACAATATGCCAAGAATACATTAAGAACATCAGAATAAAATAACCTAACTTTGATCAGTTTCTATTACGGCCCCGATTAAAGTTATTCAATCAATAGGGGTCTATGTATAAATCGCCCAAATTAATGGCTCAATAAATACCCAATTATTCAAAGATGAGTTCGTATTTTAACATATGTCTCAAATATAAGAACAAGAAATTAGGATCTATTATTGAACTAGAAGGAATCAAATAGAAAGAATTAAAATACTATTGCATAGAACTCCGGAAAAAGATCCAACCAATCTACAAATCTAAGAAATTTAGCTACTCATAATTTACAATGATAAAACCTGGAATGATGAATTCTTCTTCTTCAATTGTTCCAAGAAAAACATAAAAATCTAACTCTAATAATATGATATATTCTTTTTCTCAACGTAAATTTGCTCAATTTATAAAGAGAGTAGGGCAAAATCCAAGGTCCACGGTTGAGAAATCCCCAGAATGCCCTTGGTTAATACAAATTCTGTTGCTGAAAAACGACGTAGCGCGGCCGCCCTTGTTTGTTGGCGCGCCCGCGCAAGTGGGCAGAAAGAACCTCGGCCAATCGCTTCAGTACAGCGGCCGCCCTTAGCTGGACAGCGACCGCCCTTGTTGACAGATCATCCCAGGCCCATTTCATTTCAACCTCGGCCCCAAATCCTTCCTTCTGGCCCAGCCATGCATTCCCTTTGGCCCCAAATGGCCGGCCACAATCCTCGGCCAAACAGAAAGCCTTGGCCACATTTTAGTAACAATTGTTATTCGTTTCGTCCCGCTATCTTGCAGTCGCACTTTGACCACTTTAATGACTTCTTCTGCGCTTCGCTCTTTGAGATTTTATTTTTCATTTTAACCCACGAATTTTTATAAATTAAATTCGTTCAAAAATTCCATATTTCCAGTTCAATCCCTGAATTTTCCAATATTTCCAATTTGGTCCTTGGAGCTCATTTATTTCACTATTTTCCTTCTCTGCTCCGCTCCACTTTATTCCTTTTGCACTTTTTAGCCATAAAATACACCTTTAATCAGCTCTATACCCTATACTCAATAAAATACTCACAAACCACATCAAATACACATAAAACTTGGGAATCAAACACAAAGAAAGCCTAAAAGTGCATCATTTGGATGGGTAAATACACATCCATCAAACACTAACTGGAATTTATCATAAAAAACAATGGCACATTCAAAAATTAATACTGACACTACAAACATTCCTCACTGGCAATTCAAATAAGATAACAGTGGCACTCTAAAACAAACTCACTGTCACTTCAAATAACAAAGTAACAATCACAGTCCAAGCAACAATCACTAGAACATATCAAAAAAAAAAACACTGGCACATTCAAAAATTAATTCTGGCATTATAAACAACACTCACTGGTACTTCAAACAACAAAGTAAAACTGACAGCCCAAGCAACACTCACTGGCACATATTATAAAAAACATTGGCACTTCAAATAAGTAACACTAGCATATATGAAAACAAACACTGGCATTATGAAATTGGGACTGGAAAGACAAACAAAACAAATTTTTTGGCATTATATAAAAAAACAATGCATTATGAAATTGTCTTACGCTTACCTGTATCGTGATTATCATCAACTGTGTGAGGAATTTGATCAATTAAAATAGCATTATCTGCAAAATCGCCAGTTTCATCTTCAAAATCGAGTAAGCTCATCATAACCTAATAAAAATCGCCAGTTTTGAATGAAACAATTAGGAATGATTGTAAATATATTGATTGATAGTCTATAATTGTTCCAGTGAATCATATATTACCTCAATCGGCTGAAACGGATTGATTTTCGATCGAATTCTGTTTTTGCTCGACGAATGTCTCTGTTGCGCCGATTTAACGGTGTGTTTTCGTTTGAATTTGATTTGATAAATGGCGGATCAATTTTTTTAGTGAACCGGTATTCGGTTCAATATGCATTCAATGGTTTAAAAACGGTCCAAAAACTAATTTTTTCATAATCTTATGAAAAATTAGTTTTTCATAAGATTAACTCATTTTTTATTTAAATTACTTGGTTAAAGTGTTATTAAATTCATCAAAATTCTAAGTTGAGCCAAGGAGGGAGGGAGTATATAACAATTCTCAATGTGTTATTTGAGCCGGGAAGGAGTACTGTATTCAATAAAATAGGGTGCAAATAACAAATCCCCTCACATAAATGGACTGAGGGTAGCAGTCATTGATCGCGTCATTGCCTTCGTCGGAGCAAGGAGACCTGTCTTGCTCCATTCATTCATTCATCACATTGACGGAAGGATGACGACGGCGACTTCTTCAGATTTGAAATTATCAGCAACAGGGGCTCCTGTCGTCGTTTCTCAATTTCATCACACCCCTTTTTACTGGTAAACCATCTCTCCATCTCTAAAATTCTTTGTTTAACCTGCAACTTTCTTCTTAGATTCTTGATTTTATTGATAGATGCACTTCTACATATGAAATGTGTGAGAAAATCAATGTGCCATGCGCATATTTCATTCAAGTTCAAATGCCCGAGCCTTGATTAAGTTGCTTTTTCGTTGTGCTTTTCTTCAAATGCTAATTTCTACTTTATTTTCTTAAATTTAGTTCCCGCCTTAATATGCTTAGGCTTTGTAGTTGTTACTACTCCCATCCCTAAATGAATTTGTAATTTTCGTTTAAGGAACATTCTGAAAGTGTTTACTTATTGTAAAATTTAATGGCAAATATTCTTGTTATTCATTTTCTAGACTTTTAGTTTTGCTCATTTGTAAGTGAATATTGAAAAAAAAATTGGTAAAAAATATTTAGGGACAAAGTTTTTAGAAAATAGACATTCATTTGGGACAAAATTTATGAAAACCTTTTTACCATTATGGAAGTCTTTAAAGAGCAAGAGCTCTTTACTAAAGACAATCTCTTTCTACAAAGTGCTATTTTCCTTAGCTTTTTAAGTGATGCTTACCAATTTCTATGCAAATTGTTTTTGAGATTCTTTTTAAATAGTGGAAATAAGTGTAATTTGATATGCGAGGATGAAGTTAAGAAAAGGGCTTTACAATAGTGGAGAAATACTTGAGGTTCTAGTTATTCACTTAAGAGCATCTTCAATTGGAGCTTTTCCATAGCTCTTTCTCTTAATGAAAAAAAGCTATGGAAAGCTTTTACCATCGTGGAATTTTGTAAGCAAATATAAAGAGCTGCTTTTTATGTTTTTTTCATTGATGTTCACCAATTTCCTATACAAGAAAAGAGTTGGTGGAGAAATATTTTAGGTTTTTTTATTGACTTAACAATGATGTGGCTTACGGCTCAAAAGAACTCTTGCCATTATCTGCTCTTAGTTTTTAATGAACGAATTACAAGAAAGGGCATCCTCAATGGTTAAAGCTCTTTTGATACCTTCTTTTTTTGTGGTCCCTATATTATATGGCACATCATTATCAAGTAAATACCTAAAAACCTCAAGCATATCTCAACAATGGTAAAAGCTCCTTTCTCAACTCTTTTATGTCCCCCATATATAACAAGAATGAGTGAGAGTTAATGGCTTTTACAAGAATTTTACTTATGGTAAAAAGCTTTTAATAGCCTTTTCATTGAAAAAAAAGAGCAAACAAAAAGTTCCCGTTATGGATGCTCTAAGAGAGATATTGACAGAAAAACAATGGTTTTAAAGGGTGAAATTGAAAATTATGGGAAATGCCAAAAGTTCATGTACTCCCCATGTCACATTTTATTTTTTGGCCTCTAGACATAGTCTCTTTATTTAAGAAACTTCCATAAATGCTTTGTTTAAATTTTTGATTTTCATTTTTACCCTCCTTTAAATGTGAGACTTATACATTATCAAACTCAAGTAAGAATACCAAAAGTCACTTTAGGTAAGAGTATGATGGAAAAATGGGTCAATAATTTGCATTGGGTTCATAGTGGCAAAAAATGAGACAACTAAAACTAATATGTTTCCAAAATAAATGGGATGGAGTGAATATGTTTTCCCATTGCTAGCTGATATTGAAGTATGGGAATGAAAAGAGATGTTGCGAACCTTTTGTGCTGTGCTCGTTATACATATACGAAGAAGCAAAGAAATGGGTCCAAGCTAACCAAAGCTTCTTTGGTTGCACTAAGCAACATTTTAAAGAACCATCATCATCCCTAGAGCAATGGCTATTTAGAAACAAGAGATAATGAGATACCTATGAACATTTACACATCACAGATTAGTTGGTTTTTTGTTGAGCTACAAAGTTGTTTGACATTATTTCTTTCGAACTCCTAAAGGACCAAACTCCAAACATGAGCTCTAATTTCAAACAATATTCTGTGACAAAAGAGAGAAGGAATGGAAAAAATCAGGGGACCAAATAAAAAAAATGGAAGTACTTACAAGAGTATCACAGACCTATCTAACACCCATGATTATACCTTTCTCCCATGTGATGAGGCTGTTCATTCGTTTGTTTGGGTATTGCTAAAAGGTTTTTGAAAGGAATAAGGATGCAAATTAGCTTTTGGGATGTTCTCATCATATAAAGAGTTGTTAGCTATAAGTCTCAGATCTTTACAAACACACATAATCTACAAGTATAATTATTAACATGGGGTTACACTTACATTGGTGCATCTAACTTACAATTCTCCACCACCACAAAATGATAATACGTATGAATATTGGGAGATCATCATCACCGAAGTAATATATTTTATAAGATCACATGTATCATACTCATAGTTATCAAAAGCGCGCTAGGCGCGCGCCTAGGCTCAAGGCTCACACAGGCGCAACTTCTGGGACTTGATAGGGCCACGCGAGGCGCTGTTACTGAGGCGAGGGCTTATTTGCGCCTTGGTGCGCCTAGGCGAGGTTCGCAATGTGCGCCTAGGCTCCAGGGAGGTAATTGACCTTCAATTACTAGTCAATTAACCCTAATTTGTGTCTAATTCCATTCATCTCCCATATACGGCCTGTATAAATAAGAGTAGTCTGACGTCTTCAAACTACCGTAACCCTCCAGCGACCTCTGGCGACCATCCAGCTACCTCCGGCGACCTCCGACGAGACTCCGGTGACCTCTGGGCTTCGTCACTCGGGCGCGCGCCTGCCTTGCGCCTAGGCTCCGGGCTCACCTTTTGCGCCTTGGTGCGCCTTGAGCCTTTAATAACTATGGTCATACTCTAATGATAATAAAATGAAAATTCTGCATTAGGACACTCATATGCATGTTTAAACACAATTGTCAACCCGACTACTCTTTAGGGATCAAATATGGCTTTAAAGTTTGTAATGTATCACGGAAATCACGGGCTAGGTTTACAGTTACAAATGAAGGTAAGGAAATACGAAGTCAAGAAAGTGAAACAAGAAAGTATTCAAAATATATCCTCACTTGAGTGTATCTCTCCGTTCACCCATGCCAACCCAATGATTCAACCCCCAAACATATATTTTTTGCCTACTTTCACACATAGGGTTGATCACCTTCCTTTATTTCTTTTGGTCACTTTACACTTTAACACAAGAGGGCAAGACTTTTCAGATTTCTCTTCATTTTCCTTTCTTTTATTTCGCTTTGCATATATATAGATCACAAATAATATTATGCACTAAATAATTTGCACATGTCTCTCTTTTCAATACAATACATAACCCTTTTCTTTCATTTGTTGACCTCTTTCCACTCAGCCTATGATTTCCGAGCATAACCCACAATTTTTCATTCATTCCCTAGTTTACTTTTTTGAGAAGGTGAGAAAATAGTATATAAGTGTAAGGGTAAGATAATGTGGCACAAAATGAAGGTGAATGTTGGTCTATGATAACCTCTCACTTTGTGAGCGATTTCCATTTTTATTAAAGCTTAAAAGGGATTCTAGCGGAAATTTTTATAACTGACTAGAAAGTTAAAGGCTCATAATATGGTTCAAAGTAAATAGCCATATATCACTTTTCGAATAAGCCTATTTGATGTGTTATTAACAGTCATGCAAACACGTTTAGGGACCCCAGAATGCCAAAGTGATCATATAAAGTTCTCCTAAGTTGGTGACAATGATAAAAAAAATAACATGGAAGTGAAAGGTGAAGTAATCATAATGCACATGGTTCAATGTAATCATATCCCCATATTGATAATAACATTTAAAATTCAAAATTAAAGCACACTCTAATCATAATAGACTTTAACCAACATTCCAAAATATAAAAAGAACAAAATTTTTATTTTTTCTATTTTTTTGTAGGGTGACACTATATACACTCCTCTATAACCCACAAGCTCGGGAGAGACTCACTAAAGAGTGACTCAAAACAAACATTGCCTACCCCCAAACTCAAAACATGTTATGTCCTCAAAGCATAAAGACAAAATAGAAGCATGTCTTGGGTTCAAGGGTTGACACGACACAATAAAAGTACAAAGAAAACATACCTAGTTGGGTTGCCTCACAAGAAATGCATTTGTTTAAAGTCGTTAGCCCGACTATAGCCCCAATTTTACTTTGGGGTTGGATTGACCACTCCATCTTTGGCCTTTGCTTTTTTACCTTTTGCCCACTTCATACTTTCTATTGCACAAACACCCACTGCTTTCCATGCGACGTTCCATTTTTTACTAATTATGGTGGTACCCAATGAACTTTGGGATTTTTCTGCTTCCGCCTTTTCTTTTTCTTTCTTTGGCTCTTTCCCCCAAATTGGCTTGGCTCATCTACTTTATCAACTATAGGAGCACACCCATTGACATAATTTCAGAGGTGTCATCTTGATTAAACATATCAACAAATATAAAATCATATAAATCAATAGAAGAGCATTCCTCTACTTGTAAGCATGCCCATGAATTTAGATTTTACTATCAAAGGTGAAGTAATAGATGACACTAACTTCTTGTGGAAGTGATATAGGGGGTGATACGGTCCGTCACTATAAGAGTGTTTGTCGGCTTTGTGATCCACGTCCGCTTTATCCCCAGAACTCTCACCGCTACTTAATATGCTCTCAAATTCATCACAATCTACCTCATGCTAAAAATTTCACACACACATTCATCTACTTCATTAGCATAGCAACATAAATCATTAAAAGTTTGTGGTTCTTTCGTGACATTAAAGACAAAAATTTCCACTTTCTTATCGCAAACATTCATTGTTAATTCACCATCTTTGACATTAATGTTGGTGTCGTTAGTAGCCATGAAAGAACACCAAAGAAGAATGGGTGTTTCACGACTATTACTAACATCCTTTTCCATATCAAGCACAACAAAATCATAGGGACAATGAGTTTGTCCACTTGGACTAGAATATCCGATACAATACCTAATTTAATCGAGCGGTACGCTAAATGAAGGAGTCATTATGGTGGGTTTAAACTCACCCAATCCTAATTGCTCATAAACGAGAATAAGGCATCACATTCTCTATCTTTAGCCTCGTCATTCTACTCGCAAAAGGTGCAAAAGGTACATATGGTTCGGGAGTTGACGGTTTTTCTTTTTGTTTATCTCTCAACTCATTTGTACCATCATAATTCACAACTTCAGAATTTTTCACATTAGGGTTATGGGAAGAAGAATATGTAGGAGAACATACCTTATGAACTATTACCTTACCATTCCTCAGCGGTTATGGTGTTTGCATGATCCACTTGCTAGGGAATATGCTAGGCTTGTGACTTTGTAGGGCGTTGGCAAGTTGACTTATTTTTGTCTCTAATTTGTTTATTACCGCTCGTGGGTCTTCACTTGTTGGATTTGATCCAACCTTAGTGTCACATACTAAAAGGTTGACATGCTAATGAGGCTCAAAGATTTCTAGAATGTTCCAATTTGATCAATAGTTGCCTTAGAATCATGTAAGAATATAAGAGATAGTTCTAGAACTCTCCATTATGTACCACACTTGTAAGTATCCTAGATACTTCTTAGAGAATATTCTAGATAGTAGATCTAGGCCATTAATGTAAATAGATCCTAGCCATCCATTGAGGAGGTGGATGCCTATATAATGGGGAGGCCTCATTTGGCCAATCTATCTAAGAATTCAAGAACTTGTAAACATTCTTGAGTAATACAAAACAATTCTCTCAAACTCTCTCTTGCTTTCTTACTTGTCTTTTAGCTTGAAGCTTTTAGCATCACATCGAGGGTCGACTGGCGACTTAGCTACTGCGAGGGGCATAAAAGGAGCTAAGGCCACACGGTTCGTTGCTAAGAGAACAAGTCCGTGACAGTTGGTATCAGAGCCACGTTAAGTTGTACTTGGTTGTGATCCTAAATGGCTGGAAACAACGAGGTGTTGTCCAACATGACCGAGGAGGAAAGGGGAAGGGAAACCACCATCCTCTCGGGGCAAGGAAAAAAGAAGTGAGACCAAAGTAGTGCTCCGACATTGGAGAGGGCCATGGGGGAGCTTGACGAAAGGGGGGCAATTCTTGAGCACAACAACGTGGCAATGGAGGCTTCTTGAAGCTGACTTGATAAGAAGCAAGGAAGATCTCCAAGCTTATGTCAATGCGGATGTTTTATTGGAGGAGTGCTTCAATAGGCTCGAGATTCAATTGAATGAAGCTATACAAGCTCTTCGTGTTACCGTCGAGGGGATGCAAGAAAGCTTGACTTTATACAAACGCGCTGCCGTTGCGGGAGGAATTAATCTGGCTACCTATGTTCAAAGGATGGAATGTCCCAAACCCGATAGCTTCAACGGGAAGAGGGATGCTAAGGAGGTTGAGAACTTCCTTTGGAGCATGGAGCTTGATACTTCGAGAGTCGTAATGTGTTGGATGGGGCAACAGGTGAAGTCCGCTTCTCGCTATCAATGGATCTGACTATTACATGGTGGCGTAGAAAACATGCGATATTGAAAGGGGTGCTTGCCAAAGTGATACTTGGGAAAATTTGAGGGAACTCAAGCGACACTTCTACCCCGAGAATGCGGTTTTATGAGGCAAGGAAGAAACTTAGGGAGTTGAAGCAAGGGTGACATCCAAGACTATGTCAAGGAGTTCACTACTCTAATGCTTCAAATCCCCAACCTTTTTGACGAAGACTTGCGGTTCTACTTTGTGGATGGGCTACAAAATTTGGCTAAGCAAGAACTACGTCGAAGGGAGATAAGGTCGGTGAACAAGGCCATTGCTGCGGCCGAGTCACTTACGGAGTTCCAACGTGCCAACCCGGTGGATCATTCGAAGGGAAAGGACAACTATCAAGCTAAAAGGGGGGCAGGGGTAAGCGAGACAACAAAGAGAGTGACCAAGGACGCCCCCACCCAAGAGGGACGACAAGGGGTCGTTTCGAAAGGAGTACAAAGAGAAGAAGAAGGCCTTTGTGCCTAAAGGAGGATGCTATGTGTGCAAGGGGCCGCATGCAATGAAGGATTGTCCCAAGTTAGGATCCTTGTCCGCTATTGTGGAGCAAACGTAGACGGAAGCTTCAAAGGAATCTACCCGCGTGGGATCATTACGGTTGTTCAATGCAGCTAAAGGTCGATCCAGCGGCTTGCAAGAAGTGTGCGAGTGATCGGTGTAGTTATGCGCGAGCGAGGTCGAATCGAAAGGGAATTGTGTTCTCAGCAGTTGACTTTCAACATTATACAGAAAATAAAAGACTAGTTTTGATTGTAATTTTAATTAACTACTTAAACAATTGAACTTAATTAACTACTTAAACAAGGAAATAAACGAAGCAATATAGAGATTACCGAATTCAAGAGGAGAAAAACCTACGAAATGGATTCATGTGTATCTCACCAATAGGCCTATTAATAATACAATCAATCATTGTTGGAGGTTCAATCTCTTTGGGCATTCTCACATCCTCAATTTAGTTTTCTCCAAATATCACACTTTCTGCTAAATCCGCATAATAATACTCAAGAACCCGTTAAAACCCTAGGAACAAGACACCTACGATTTTGTTTCTCAAACTAATGACAAACCGAAATTATATTCCTTAGAAGTCCATCTTTGTATGGATTAAGCAATCTATTGACAATCACCACACACAAATTTAGTTAACAAGCCAATCACATCTACACATGTAATTGTAACCAGAAAACTTTGATTTAATAATACTTTTAAAGAACCCAACATTTAATTGATTGCAAGATTAATTAATATATAAAGTATCGCCTTGGCATTACCTCCATTCCATGAGATAAAAGAAGATTGGCCGCTTATATTCATCGATAAATCTTCAATAAATAGCATAGAATCTTCAATTGAATTATTGAATTAAAACTTGAATCCTCGTTTCTGACTTGAAAAGATAATAAAGCCTAAAGATGTCTCAACGTGGGTGGAGTGTACTATTTATACTTGGGAGAAGAGGGGTCGAAGATAGAAACAACCGAGGAATCGAATGCGAAAGAAAACCATTTGAGATCTGCTTTGGAGGGGCGTGCGCACCCTTATAAGGGGGTGGCCGCACCTCTATAGGCAGTAGCTCTGTGTGTTTCTGGACTTTGGGAGCGTGCGCTCCTTCCCTTGGGGTGCGTGCGCTCCTCGTGTCCTTTCGCTGGCAAACTTACGGAGGTGATAACTTCTTGAGAATGCGAGAATATAGTATATAAGTGGAAGGAGTAAGATAATGTGGATATAAAATGAAGGCGAATAGTGGTGTATGATAACCTCTCGCTTTGTGAGAGATTTCCATTCTTATTAAAGCTCAAAAGGGGTTCTAGCGGAATTTTTATTAGTTACTAGAAAGTTAAAGGCTCACAAGAGGGTTGAAAGAAAATAGCCGTATATCACTTTCCAAATAATCTATTTGATGTGTTATTGTGATCATCTGCAACGTGTTATAAGGATCCCGAGAATGCACAAGTAGGGCTCACATTGGAGAGGGCCGTGGGAGCTTGACGAAAGGGTGGCAATTCTTGAGCACAACATGGATACGCTCGAGAACATGTCCTCAAACTGACTAGATAAGAGCGAGGAAAATCTCTAGCTTATGTCGATGCGGATGTTACATTGGAGGAAGCCTTCTGATAGGTTCGAGATTAGTGAATGAAGCTATATAAGCTCTTCGTGTTAGCGTCGAGGGATGCGAAGACTTGATTTTGTAAAGCCTTGTGGCGGGAGGGATTAATCCGGCTACCTATGTTCCAATGATGGAATGTCCCAAACCCGATAGTTAACGGGAAGAGGGATGATAAGGAGGTTGAGAACTTCCTTTGGAACATGGAGCAATACTTCTCAAGTCTTAATGTGGTGGATGAGGCTGACCAAGGTGAAGTACGTTTCTCGCTATCTCACGGATACGACTATGCTACGGTGACATAGAAAGCATGCTTTTATTGAAAGGTGTGCTTGCAGGTGATACTTGGGAAGAGTTCGAGGAACTCAGCGACACCTCTACCCCGAGAATGTGGTTTATGAGGCGAGGAAGAAACTTAGGGAGTTGAAGCAAAGGGGTGACATCCAAGACTATGTCAAGGAGTTCACTACTCTAATGCTTCATATCCCCGACCTTTCCAACGAAGACTTGCGTTTCTACTTTGTGGATGGGCTACAAAATTGGGCTAAGCAAGAACTACATCAAAGGGAGATATGGTCGGTGGACGAGTCCATTCTTTGCTGCGCTTGAGTCACTCATGGAGTTCCAACGTGCCAACCCGATTGATAATTCGAAAGGAAAGGACAAGTATCAAGCTAAAAGTGGGGGAGATAAGCGAGACAACAAAGAGTGGGACCGAAGGACGCCCCCACCCAAGAGGGACGACAAGGGGTCGTCTTGAAAGGAGTATGAAGAGAAGAAAAAGGTCTTTGTGCCCGAAGGAGGATGCTATGTGTGCAAGAGGCCGCATGCAATGAATGATTGTCCCAAGTTGAGATCTTTGTCCGCTATTGTGGAGCAACATGAGACGAAAGCTCATGCCGAGGAATCTGTTGTGAAAATCACGCCCACGCAGCGGAAACGGACCGAGCTAGGAGGAATAATAAGATGTAACACACACGAAAAATAATCACACACAAAGGAACACACAAGAATTGTTAACCCGGTTCGTTGCAACAACAACTACGTCCGGGGGCGCTACCAAGCCAAAATATTCTCTCTAATATTTTCAGATGTTACAATTTGTCTCTAGGCTATCACATGTATTTATAGGGAACAATAAATCAAATCCTAGTAATAAAAGGATTCCTACTCAAGAAAGTAATCTTCTTTCTTCACAAGTCCTTCCAAATATTACTACCAAAAGGAATCACCAATGCGAGGAGATCTAATCAAAATAGGAAACAAATGCCGCAGAAGAATCCTCCTTGATCTCACCAACTCCTCCGACCGCGGTTCAAATTCCTTTATCCGTGGTTTTGACTCCACATCCCAACAATCTCCCACGGAGACAAACCATCCATGATACCTCTCTTGAAACAAATTTCGGTGGCCGCCTATTGCGTTAGTAGCGCCCGGCCTCTTGTCTAGTTATCCAAGTGAGTTGAAGGCGAGCTACGCTTCAACATAACCGCTCGGTTCTACCGTGCTCCGAGTCTTCATTCCGAATGATCCTCCTCGCACATCCCGCTCGCTTGCGTGCTAACTATCGATCTGAGCAGCGCGAATCCACGTGCCCCACACAATCACAAGCTTGGAACCTTTGTGTGTTCTTTGCGACCCATCGCATCACCGTTCTAGATCCCGCTCCCGTATTGACCAAATTGGCTCCGCGTCGGCCGACTTCATCACCCAATTTTCTATCAACATACCGTTTAGTGAAATTTCTCCCACCGTGGCGATCTCGGCCACCACCATTCAATCGTTGGGATGCGCCTTCGTTTCCCAACGACTCATGTTGCATGTGGTATACAACATATTTTCCGCGCCGCCTTGGCACGAGCCACCCGAGCTAGCTCGCGGTTTACCTTCATGTCCCACATGAGAAGGTCGCCACTACCACTCCTCTCGTGAAGTTGCCTTATGGAAATGAGTTCCTCTTCAAATCCGAATATGTCGCACATCACGTAGCCGTAAAAGCAGTCCCATCCGTTGCTTTGACCCGAACAACCCCCTTTCCAATGACCTTGACGGGATGATCGTTTCCCAAGCGAACAACCCCAAAATCACCGGAACATCTTGCTCCATTCTTTACGCCAGTGCATGAATGAAAGCTTGTCGAGCCCGAATCAAAAACCCACGAATCGGTTGGGCTGCTCCACCCAAGATTAATACATCCGCTATCTCCTCATGACATTGATTCCTTCGCTCTGCCCGACCGCTTCGGACAACTTCTCCTAAAGTGCCCCTTCTCCACAATCTTAACAAGTAATCACCTTCTTGCCACTCTTACCACTTTTCACCGATATTGATTGCTAGCCCCGATGTCACTGCCTTACTCTTTCTACGAATTTCTTCGCGAGAATCACATCAACGACATCCATGAGCTTGAACTTCACTTTTCTGTTGAAACGTTAGCCGCTATCGCGATGCGTATCCCAACTTTCCGGTAAAGAAGAAAGTAAAATCAACGCTAGTACCTCGTCATCAAGAGTAACGACCACGGAAGACGGTTGGGTCGCGGTAGATTTGAATTCACTTATATGCTTTGTTGCCGGCATGCGTACCTCCACCATCCGTATGTTCAGCAGCTTCCTCATCGGATGAGCTTTATTTGCCGCCGATGGTGCCTCGTACATGCTCGCCAACATACGTAACATCTCCATGGTAGTCTTCGCCTCCAAAACATTCTTCGCGACATCCTTGGTCAACGTTTCGCCTAACAAGCCCTAACGCTTTCCGATCCAAGATTTCGAATTTTGCTTCCTCTATGTCCGCCGGCTTTTCTTTTAATGGTAGATACAAATCCTTGTTCCACAAAACATCCTCGATCTGCGTCTTCCAAAATTGAAATCCGTCCCATCAAACTTTTCGATCAACACCACCTTATTCCCATCCTCCAAAGCTCCCAAGAAATCCATAGCAAAAGATAACCCAAGCAATGATTCGACAAAACCAAGAGCTCGATACCGGTTGTTGTGAAAATCACGCCCGCGCGGCGGAAAACGGACCGAGCTAGGAGGAATAATAAGATGTAACACACACGAAAAATAATCACACACAAAGGAACACACAAGAATTGTTAACCCGGTTCGTTGCAACAACAACTACGTCAGGGCGCTACCAAGCCAAAATATTCTCTCTAATATTTTCGGATGTTACAATTTGTCTCTAGGCTATCACATGTATTTATAGGGAACAATAAATCAAATCCTAGTAATAAAAGGATTCCTACTCAAGAAAGTAATCTTCTTTCTTCACAAGTCCTTCCAAATATTACTACGAAAGGAATCGCGATACGAGAGGAGATCTAATCAAAATAGGAAACAAATGCAACTGCAGAAGAATCCTCCTTGATCTCACCAACTCCTCCGACCGCGGTTCAAATTCCTTTATCCGTGGTTTTGACTCCACATCAGCAGAATCTACTCGCGTGGGATCACTACGGTTGTTGATGCACTTAAGGTCGGCTTGACACACTGCGAAGAATAGCGAGGGCTAATGTATGTCACGGCGGCTCACATTCTCAGACATTATCACTTCTTCACCTCTTCCCTACCTTTGCTTCCGGGTATTTAAGTTCTTGAAAAACTTGACATAAGATGGAATATTTTTAATGACATCTAATAATGGTAAATTGATGTTTACTTTTGAAAACATATCATAAATTTCACAAAATTGCTTCTCTATCTTTAGCCTCACAATTCTACCCGTAAAAGGTACAAGAGGTAGATATGGTTTGGGAGTTGACGGTTTTTTTTTAATCTCCCAACTCATTTGTACCCTCATCATTTACAACTTCAGAAATTTTCACATTAGGATTATGAGAAGAAGATGTAGGAGAACATACCTCATGACCTATTACCTTACCATTCCTCAAAGCGGTTATAACGTTTGCATGCTCCCCTTGGATAGGGAATGTGCCCGGCTTGTGACTTTGGAGGACATTAGCAAGTTGACTTGTTTGTGTCTCCAATTTGTTTATTGCCGATTCATGGGTCTTCCCTTGTTTGATTTGATCCAACCTTAGTCTCTCTATTGTTGTGTTTGATCCAACCTTAGCCTCTCCACTTGCGCCTCCCTGGGTTGTTGTTGGCCTTGCGGTTGTGGTGGAATAGGGTGGAGAGGTTGGTTATTATTGCATGGAAAGTTCGAATGATTTCTCTACCCTGGATTGTATGTGTTGGAGTAGGTATTGTTGTGAGGAGGCCTTGGCCGGTACCCATTCGCCATTTGAGCCTGTTACATAAAATCAGAAAATTGTGCACTAGATGGGCACACATTAGTAGCATGGGAGTTTGAACCACAAGTAACATATAAATCATGAACTTTATTAGTAAGAGCAGGAGTAACTAAAAAAGTAAGCATGTAAAGTTGGTTAGTTAAATCAGAGACTTTCTTTTGCACCCTATCAATATCACTCAGTTCATAAACTCCCTTCGTTTTCTTTCTCACTCCCTTCTGTTGGGAGTTAGCACCTAGCATATCAAAAATCTCTACTTGTTCGGGAGTTTTCTCACCCATTGACCCCCCCGCAACATTGTCTACCATAGTTTGTGCATTTGACTTAACCCATCATAAAATGACTGATTTAAATGGGGTAGGAAAAAGTCATGGCGAGGCATTGAACTAATATCATCTTAAATCTTTCCAACGCTTCTTGTAATGCCTTACCCGGTTCTTGCTGAAAGCCGATTATTTTCTGCCTTAGGAGAGACAATGAAGGGAGAGAATAGAATCTCTGGATAAAAGCCTGATACATCTTCTCCCAAGTATCTATGCTATTGGGTGCTAATGTCATGAACCAATTTTTATCTGTGTCCTTAAGGGTGAAAGAAAAACATCGCAACTTTAATTGATCATCCGTGACTCCAGTAGTTAGAGGGAAGGACTGGACAGTGGTCAAGTAGCCACATATGAAGTTCAAGGGATCATCAGTAGCTTCCCCATGGAAGCTAGGCCATAGTTGTTAAATATCCCGATACACGATACGTATCGGCGATACGATACGCGATACGTATGGTTTCGATACGTATCGCGTAGGGTGTATCGATATTTCCTCCGTATCGTGTGTATCCTACGATACGCGTATCGTATCGTGCGTATCGCCGATACGGACGATACGGGCGATACAGTTAAAAAGGGCATGGGTCGGGTCTGGGCCGGTTTTGGTCAGATTTGGGTCGGGTTTAGGGTTGGACAATTTATAAATCGGACACAGACGAGTCACGACGATTCAAAAATTGAGCTCGTCCTCGGTCAATTTCCTTTCCTCCGTCGTCGCTTCTTCTTCCTCCTCCTTCATCGCCGTCGCCCCTTCTTCTTCAACCGCCGAACGCCGGGCGTCCTCTTCACCGTCGGTTACACCTGGTTCTGTTCTCTCTCCATCGTCATCCTTGTCCCCGCCGACATTTGGGCCGTAAGTTTCCATTTCTATCTCTCTAATTTTATTTTGACTTGTCTCTATTTTATTTTGACCTATGATTTTATATATATATATTTTTTTTTGATAAGAAAAGATAACTGGCTGTAGGTTTTTTTTGGGATTAAAATTAAATGTTTATTAAATATTAATCACTGTGTTGATTCACTTGTTTGTAATATATTTAGGTTCTTGAAAAATATTATTTTTTTTGAATATATTTGTTGTTTTTTTCAATATTTAGGTTCTTGAAAAATGGGAAAAAAGAAAGAAGATATTGTTTACTTTATTTTTGATATTCTTTAGAGTATTTGAATTTTTTTGTCATTGTGTTCCGTATCTCCGATACGATACACGATACGATACGCGATACGATATTTAGGGTCTCTGATACGCGATACGATACACGATATGACAACTATGAGCTAGGCAACAAATTAAAATATTGTCCCTTTAAGTTCATATCTTCTTGCCGCGGGTGACAAGACAATGCAGGACAAGGTTGCATCAATTTTAGGACGAAAATAGTCCTTCATGTATGTGACGAATATTTATTTCCTCTACCATTTTAATTCATTGTTCTTCTACCTCGGTGGTAGAAGTTTCAGATTGTGTATCTGTATCTGACTCAGTAAGTAACAGGGGGAATGCCCCTTGCAAGCTTGTCTACGTCATCGTTCAAAGGAACCAACTCGGGGTTCAATGATCTCCGACCAAGCATACAACTGCAGATGACAAAACAAGTCTCCGACAATGGCGCCAAAAACTTGGAGTAAAAACCTACTTATTAATAAAAACCTCGCAAGTGCACGAGTGATCGGTGTAGTAATATGCATGACAGGCTAAAGTCGCACGCCTACAAATTACTTACCAAGACTCGGCTACAAAACTGCAGCAAGGACAAGTCCAGGGTCGATCCACTGAAGAACGGTTATTTGTTTATGTAATAGTCACATACCAGATTGGGGGTTTGTTTGAATTGATTGTTGCATTTATACTAAAGCAAGAAAATAGATTGGATTATAAACAATAATTTAAAAGCACCTTGGATGAATAAATCTATCACTGCTTATCAATCAAAATCACTGGTTCATTCTTTCTTCTCTTCTCCTATTCACTTGATCACGAGATATAAAATCTCTATCTCTTCTTTGTATTAATTACTAGCGGCGACACGCTCAACTAATAATCCTAATCAATATTAAAAACCTAGCCGACACGGTCAAGATTCTAAATATTAATTGATGAAATTCTAAGAGATGAAGATCAAGGAATTATTCTATTATTTTTCAAATAGAAAATAAAGCTAATTTTACCCTAATCACAATTCAAGATGACACATACAAGAATTATGAAATTGCTACAATGAAAATCCTAGTCCGACACGATAAAAGGGAATTCTATCAAAAACCAATTAAAAGGATCAAGAGATTGATCAATTTCTCAAAACCCTAGAAATAGATTTAACAATAAGCACAAGTAAAATTATAATTAAGGAGAAAGAGATAGAAAGAATAAACCTCAATTGATCTTCAAAACAGATCAAGAATTATTATCCAAAATGGTAGGGATTTAGCCCTCCATTCAAATTAAAACTTAATCTTGTTCTAAGAAAAATGATGTTATAGCCGCCTCCCCAAACCAATAATGAAAAATACTCCCTCCGTCCCAGACCAAGAGTCCTACTTTCCTTTTTGGTCCGTCCCAACCAAGAGTCCCTTTCCTTAAATGGAAAGTTTTCCATATATTTATACCCTTATTATCTCCATATATTTACAAAAAAACCATTACTATTCCTCCCACTCATTCTCTCTCCTATTAAATATTATTAACTTTTACATTCTCTCTCTTATTCCCTACCACACATTTAACTTTTACATTCTCTCTCCTATTCCCTACCACACATTTAACTTTTACATTCTCTCTCCTAAAATTTTCTACCCACTTAAAAAAAAATTTCTTAAGAAGCGTGAAATCCCCCCCGAGGACCCTTGGTCTGGGACGGAGGGAGTAGTATTTATACTCCCTTCCTCCAAACCTAGTCTAAAAAGGAAAAGAGAAAGAAATAAAAAAGAAAATACCAGCGCCCAAAATCCCGTCGCAAGAGCAGTGTCATGAAGTCGTGACTCGTCCCCGGAGGGACGATTCGTCCCTGTTGCTTCTTCTCAGATTCTGTCGTCCCTTTGTTGGGGAAAATTTGGTTTTGCTTGGGACAACTCATCCCCATCCTCGGCCTCTCTGATTCAGTCGTCCTGCTTATGGGGAATACTTGGTTGATGCCGGGACTACTCGTCCCCATGAGTAATTCTTCCAATTTTCTTCAGCTTTCTCTTGATTCCTTGGCTCGATTTGATTCTCGATATGATTTCAACCATCCTTGACAATTGATTCGACTTTGTTGGCTTCCATTGATGTAGAGATGATGTTCTTGAGCTCTTTGAGAACCAAATTCAATTACAAGGTAAAATCACTCAATTACTCCCTCGACTTACATTGTTTCTCAATAATTTCTCACAATACATAATTCACTCAAAAATACATCAAACCTATACTAAATACATAAAAATAGAGAATAATAGGGACGGAAAATATAGGAAATAGATAGTATAAATCCGTCCTATCAATGCACGAGTAAGGGTCGAATCCACAGGGACTTGTGTTATTAACGGTTCGACTATCAACGATAAACAGAAAATAAAAGACTGATTTTGATTGTGATTTTAACTAACTATTTAAACAATTGAACTTAATTAACTACTAAAACAAGTAAATAAACGAAGCAATTTAAAGATTACCGAATTCAAGCGGAGAAAAACCTACGGAATGGATTCATGTGTATCTCACCAATATGCTTATTAATAATACTATCAATCATTGTTAGGGGTTCATATCTTTAGTAAAATTGGACATCTCACGTCCTCAATTTAGTGTTCTCCAAATATCACACTTTCTGCTAAATCTGCATAATACTCAAAAATCCATTAAAACCCTAGGAACAAGAAACCTACAATTTTGTTTCGCACACTAATGACAAATCGAAATTATATTTCTTAAAAGTCCGACTTCGTATGGATCAAACAATCTCTTAACAATCACCACACACAAATTTAGTTAAAAAGCCAATCACATCTACACATTTGATTGTAACTTGAAAACTTTGATTTAAAAATAATTTTAAAGAACCCAACATTCGCTGACTCATACTTTTCTCGACAAACTTCCGGAGGTTATAAATTCTTCATACGGACTCCGATTGGGACGTGTCACATATCACTGGAAAGCTCTTATCGAGTACTATCCATTAGTATTGGTTGCTCAGAGTCACATCCTCATTGTCCTTCTGTTATTTCCATTCTTCCCTACTTTGCCGCTCTGCTTTTGATCGTTCATTTTTGTACTCATTAATATCATTATCTGTGACTTTCTCCTTCTATTCACTGTACTTATAAACACTCCGAAAAACCATTAAAACCCCCAAGGTTGAGCATCAAGTGAGTCTAAAAGTATATAATTTGGATGGGTAAAAACACATCTATCAAGACCTTGCTTTCTTGAGTCTTTTGGGATTGACCTTTTCCTTCCTTGTATTTGTGTTTGATGGACTTGCAGTTTTACTTGTATTGGTAGCAGAGATGTGAACTATGTTTTTGCTTTTGATTTGGAGTTGGCTTTATGCTTGTGGGCACCTCATATAGTTTCCTCGGTGTCTTGGTTCAAATAAATTTCATCCCCAGCAGTTAGTTCTGTTCTTTTTATTGTACCTTTCATTTCTTGTCTGTAGGGGTCTGTGATTGCTTAATGTTACTTTAAAAGTAAATTATTACCCAACTATATAGTAATATTTGTTCATAATTTGATTGATTTATTGAACGCATTTCCACATTGATTTTGAGCTCATTTGGTTGTGACTTTGGTGTAGTGAGGAGAATGTATATTTGCTTTGCAAGAAGCTCTGCACGAATGGAGTAGCAGATGCAGAGGGATCTGATCTATTTGTTGTCTTTATTTCCAATGAAAAGAAACAGGCATGTACTCAGTAATCAGTTTGATTGTCTTTCACTCTTTTGAACATTTTAGTACTTCATGAAGAATTGCAATTACGATCATCACTTAACTATGGTCACTTTTCTGCTATTAATATATTACTCTTCAAAAGAGTATCTAGATGATGATGTTAATATGTCAGAGGCTTTTGAAGACTAGTCTATTGCTTCCTCATGATTGACATGTTAGATGCAGCTAGATATTAATATCATGCAAGAATACTGTACAAGAACTGAAAAGTAGTATTCACATCGCTGGAAAGTTGTAAAAAATTGCAAACAGGCTTGAACTCAAGACATGTCGTCAATAACTGATATATTAATTGTAATTGATGCCTATATTGGTATCCAAGCAGACTGGATAGAGGAAGACCTAAACAAATTTGGCCATAAATAGTAACGAAGGATATGCGTGTGTTTAGCTTGTCTAACACAGGGCATTCAACTTATTGGAGTGACGAACAAGGAGTTTTTTTTTTTAAAGCCAACTGCCAACCCTAAATAATTGTGACAATTGAATTGTGGCTGTTATTGGTCCTTATATACATCACATGGGTTTTTCCTAATTAATTACCGGTAACTATAACATGCATGAAGATTTTTCAAGCCAAACTTTAAGTGCTTTGCTCTAAAGATTGCGCTTGCCTTATTTACTCTTAATTGCATTCCATTGAAAGCTACTACATCAACTACGGATACATCCTTGTCGGTTAGAATACTCCTAATACAATTGAGCTCCTCTACATACATGTCTAATTTCAACATTGAAAATGTTAACTGCTACCATAAACTTGGTGTGTCTTGCTCGAAGAAGTACATTTACCAGCTTTAGCCTATCGGCATTTTGAATTATTGTGCTCTGCTCAAGCTCCGGTTTTAACCACCCATGTTATTTTTAGCAATTTTAACCGTTTTACTTTAGATACACAGTCATTATCCCCCGAAAACTGAACGTAGGATGGTTGAAATTGCTAAAATATTCACTAAATATCCCTACTGTTGGGGATAGTGAGTGTGTATCTAAAGTACAATAGTCAAAACAGCTAAAAAATGCATGGATGATTAAAATCGGAGCTTGAGCAAAGTACGATGGTTCAGAATGTGGATGTGCCACCAACTTTCTATGGGAGCTTTGTATTGCATAGGGAACTGATGAAATTTTTACTAAGCAAATTCTTGAATTTACGAATTTAAAAATAGAAGAACCTTAGTGAAGGGCTTTCTTGCTCACTATGAATTCGTCTAATTCTTATGTAAAGCTAGCAAAGTAAGTCGACAAATAGTTCATATGGCCAATGATTCCTGAAGTTGCTCGCAAGTTGTTTCTCTTATGTTAACAACTAAGTTGAATATTCTGATTTCATCTGTAGAGGCAATCTGCATAAGGAAAGTACCTTCGTACTTTCTAAAGCACATAGCGGATATTTGCGAACTTACGGTTGATTTGTTTATGATTGATGTATTATATGTATTCGTACTTCCAATTTAGGAACGTTTAGTAAAAGTAGGGTAACATATTGTAAAATTTGTAAATATGTACTCCCCCCGGACCAAAATAATCGTATAATTGTCACTTTGGGCTAAAAAGCATTCAAATTCTACCTTTACCTTTGCATTTTATAAATTCTTTTATTGAGTGAAGTAATGTAGGAAAGAGAAACAATTAATAAGGGTATATTTGTTACTTTCATTAAGTTGTAATAATAACTACTTATCTTAAAATTAGCGAGAAGCCCAAAAGCGACAGCTATTTTGGACCGAAGGGAGTAATAATTAACATTGTGAGCAGGATTAGGGCTGTTACACGTCGCGAGCCTGTTCGAGCTCGGCTCGAAAAAAGCTCGAGTTCGAGTGGGCTTGAGTTGAACTCGAGCTCGAGCTCGAACCGATTTTTAAGCTCGTCATTTTTTCGAGCTCGGCTCGTGTTCGGCTCGTATGTTCGACGAGCTTTGTTCGAGATTGACTCGTTTGAGCTCGACTCGGGCTTGGCTCGTTAAAAGCTCGAATGAATTTTAGTATATATATATATATATATATATATATATATATATATATATATATTAATAGGCTTTATCGCAACACCTACAAATTACTACAAGGACTCTTAATAATGTAGATAGTGAAAGTCCAGGATCGATCTCAGGGAACAGTTATTTGGTTGTGTAATTGCCACTTAGCAAGATTGGGGGATTTGTTTTGATTTGTTGTTGTAATTAAACTATAGCAAGAAAATAGATTTGTAGACAATAATTTAAAAGAAGACTTTGGATAAATAAAACTATCACTGTTTATCAATCAATATCATTGGTTCATTCTTTCAGTTCTTCCCCTAATCACTTGATCACGAGATGTAAAATCTCTATCTCTTCTTTGATAGTAGTTAATAGCGGCGACACGCTCAACTAGAAACCCTAATTGATAAATAAAATCTAGCCGACACGATCAAGATTCTAAATATAAATTGATGAAATTCTAAGAGATGAAGATCAAGAAATTATTCTATTCTTTTTCAAATAGAAGATAAAGCTAATTTTACCCTACCCACAATTCAAGATGGCACATACAAGAATTATGAAATTGCTACAATGAAAACCCTAGTCCGACACGATAAAAGGGAATTCTAGCAAAAACCAATTAAAACGATTAAGAAATTGATCAAGTTTCGAAACCCTAGAAATCGATTTAACAATAAGCCCGAGTAAAATTATAATTAGGGAGAAAGAGATAGAAAGAATAAAACCTCAATTGATCTTCAAAACAGATCAAGATTTATTATCCAAAGCGGTAGAAGTTTAAGCTTCCATTAAAATCAAAAACCAAAACTTTGAATTTTGTTCTCAGCCTTGTTGTTCCAGCCGTGTACTTACAGCCGTGACTCCCCTTCACAAAATAATAAAAAAAGTGTCTTTCTACTCTCCCCAAACCTAGGTCTCAAAAGGAATTAAAAAGGAAAATAAAATAAAACTCCTAAAATTACACAATTCCCGTAGCTTGATGTTGTCGCCCGCTGATTTCGCCTGGCGCTGAGGACGACTCGTGATGAGGGGGACGACTCGTCCCCCTTGCGGCCTCTTCTGATTCTGGCGTCCCTGTTATGGGGACGAGTTGGTGAAAGTCGGGGACGACTCGTCCCCTTTGCTGCAGCCTCTTCCAGGTCTTCCTTCTTCTTTCTCTTTCAATTCTTGTCAATGAATTGCTTCGAATTTTCTTCCGTTGACTTGATCTTGAACTTTGCTTTGATTCTTGAATATCTGTTTTGGCTTCATGAAATCCTTAAACCCGATTATATAAAAGAATGACTAATTTCCCTCGGATTACAATAATCTCTCAAAAAAAAGCCTCACACTACAAAATACTCTCAATATTACACCAAACATATCTAAATATATCAAGATTGAACATAATAAACACGGAAAATATAGGAATTAAATAGTATGAAATACGCCACATCAAATACCCCCACGCTTAGACCATTACTCGTCCCTGAGTAATATCCTAAACTCCAATCTAACACCGGTCTAAAAACAGATGCATGAGAGGTAAATGACTCCTATTCTCCTCTAATTCGCCAACAAAACAATGTCAACCAACATAAAAATAACCATCGAAGTATAGAAACTCCGTCTCCTTATAACACCAATAACAATGAAAATAATGACCTTAGCTTGATACCAACTCCCATAATAAAACGGTATCCAAACTTAGGTCCACACATAAAAGCCAAGGGGAACTAAAAATGTCCTATGTTTCCCCCACGCTTGGCTCACACTACATACACCCTCATAAAAAGAAATCATTGCAAGGTTGCGATCCTTAAACAAAGATTTACCTCGTGAAAAACCCCAACACCCCTTATAACTCCAACAGTGTACGAGGGTTTCTAATTCCTAGGCACCACTATTCAAACCTCCTACTCCAATAATGGCCCTACCCGATACTCCAAACCTCCCTTATGTCTCCACTCCGGTGATATAACAGATAGAAAATACTCAATTCTCACCTTTTGCCTAGGTGCCGTTTCCGGTTTTCACCTAGCCTCTCATTTTTTTCATTATTTTTTTTTTTTCAAAACACACCCTCTCCTTTTGCCTAAGTGCCCTCTCGGGTTTTCACTTAGCCTCTCTTTTGTTTTTTGTTTTTTTTAAGCAAAAACAACGAAATTTACAATGATACAACCTCCCTATACCCCCACGCTTAAACTAGACATTGTCCTCAATGGATTAAACAATTAAAACAGAACAATAAAAACATGGGGGAAAGGGCACCAAGGGACTAAATAAAGGGACGGGAGGCTCCACCAACATGAGCCTCATCAATGTAAGGGGGATGAAAGTAATCTTCATTTACCTCACAGAAGATGTTTGGTTTCCATGACATGCCTCCCGAGTTGGAGACCATTTCAGCCTTCCCCTTCTTCTTCTCCTTTGCTTTCTTCCTTGGTGGCTCTCCTTTCTTTTTCTCACTCTTCACTTGTGGAGACTCATCAATATCTACCGCACCTCCATCCTTGATACTCGGCTCCCTCAAGTCCATGGGACAAACTTTACGAACATTGTTCTTAGGAAAATTCTTCTCATCAAACATATCAAACCCAATTTTCTTCCCATCGAACTCCAGCGTCACAGAACCACTAGCCACATCTAGCTTGGTATGAGAAGTAGACATAAACGGCCTACCCAACAGAATAGGAGCCTCAAAATCCGTCTCCATCTCAAGCACATAAAAATCTGCCGGGAAAATCAAGTCACCAACCCGGACTTCAACATCTCTCACTACCCCCTTGGGGTATGCGTTGGACTTATTCGCCAACCGTATAACCACTCGGGTATCCTCCAGTTACCTAATTTAAGGTCTTCAAACAATGTATAAGGCATAACATTGATTGGAAGCCACTAAATCGAGCATAGCCTTCTTCAGACCGAGCTACCCCTCAACGATATCAGAACAACGAACATGCCCGGATCACTAAACTTTTTGGGCATCTTTTTCTGATAAACCGCACTAACATGTTCAATAACCTTAATCTTTTTCTGACTTCTTAGCTTCTGATTTCTCTTGGTGGTACACAATTCCTTCAGAAACTTAGCATATCTCGGAACGGTCTGAAGAAGGTCCAAGAATGGGATGTTCACCTCAAGCCTCTTGAAAGTATCAAAAATAGCCTTGTCGAGTGCTCCTTTGAGGCGTCTCTTCAATGCTTGAGGGAACGGCACCTCCGGCTCAAATACTGGTGGTACAGACTCCGATGTAGTACCCTTTTCTTTCACAAAATTTTCTGTCGGTTTCGTCGTCTCAACCTCCAATTCCGGCTCTATAGAAACCATCTGTCCGTCAACTCTCTTCTTCCGCCTCACATACACTGCGCTAACATTATGCTTCGGAGGGTTCTCAGTTTGAGGTGATGATTTTGCCGCCTCTCTAGCTTCCATTCTTACCATCGCCTCTGCATCGCCCCATTTGTCTCTCCAGGTTACCAATACTAGCATCAGCCTCCTTCGTCGATATCGTCGAAGACCGCTGGATAAGGTGCTTTCATACTACGAGCCAGCCAGACGGAACATGTCATACGTAGGCTAGCTGCTGCTGCTGTGGTGGTGGTTGTCCCACATCCCAGCATTGGGTTGATTACCCCCATAGTTATACTTTGTCTCTGCTGCTTCTTTGTGAGAACCCTGAATTCACATTCTCACGACTTTACTGTCAGGCTCAACATTGCTTCATCATACATTTCAACTCCTTGACATCGGACTCAAGCTTCTCATTCTCCCCACTGCTTGTGCCCATAGCACTAACCCGTCTCGACACCGGATCTCCTCCCGTGTGTTCGGGTACTCCTTGCTAGCTCCTCTAGCAATTTGGAGCTTCCTCACTGCCTTATTCGTAATATTGCCCCGCAACAAGCATCTATCATTCTCTTTATCTGTATGAGTAATCCCCGTAGAAGTAGACTATCACCGGTCGTCGTATACCCGTGATAAGGGCGGCCTCTGCAGAGAGTATGGAAGCGAGTATAGTACTCATATAAGGTCTCATCTCGCTTACGCTCCATGTTGCCGATATCCCGCTTCATCATATTTATCTCGGTCGTGGGAAGAACTCATCCAAAAATGCCTCCTTCATTCGCCGCCAGGTGGTTATACTGTTTCGGGGCCGATGATAATACCACATGTTAGCTACTATCCTTGAGGTGAAGGAGAAGGCCCGAAGAAGAAGCCGCCAATTGGAAGATTAGCGGGCTTAAATGCTTGTTACTGAGCTTACCCGCAGGCCGAGATACGTGCTGATTCGGGTTTTCTCCGGGTAACCCACTGAAACTAGGCAATTGATTTAGTAACCCCGGCTTCAACTCAAATGTAACTCCCGCAGGCAAAGCAGGAAAAGTAACTGCCTGCGGTTGCTCCGTCCAATTAGGAGCCGTTTTTTGCCTGAGTGTCTGGGGTACTCTATCACCCATCTCTTTCTTGATAGTCCTTTCAATTTCTGGATCAAGAAGCTCAAGAGAATAATCAGTAGAACGGGTATGGACCAAACAATGATCCACACCACGAAGGGACAGGGGGTGAAACTAATAAAGAGATAAAAGACAAACAAATAAAATAAAATGACAGAAATTAAATAAGAACACAAACAAATAAACACCGTTCCCCGGCAACGGCGCCAAAATTTGATAGGCTTTATCGCAACACCTACAAATTACTACAAGGACTCTTAATAATGTAAATAGTGAAAGTCCAGGATCGATCTCAGGGAACAGTTATTTGGTTGTGTAATTGCCACTTAGCAAGATTGGGGGATTTGTTTTGATTTGTTGTTGTAATTAAACTATAGCAAGAAAATAGATTTGTAGACAATAATTTAAAAGAAGACTTTGGATAAATAAAACTATCACTGTTTATCAATCAATATCATTGGTTCATTCTTTCAGTTCTTCCCCTAATCACTTGATCACGAGATGTAAAATCTCTATCTCTTCTTTGATAGTAGTTAATAGCGGCGACACGCTCAACTAGAAACCCTAATTGATAAATAAAATCTAGTTCAGAGCACGATCAAGATTCTAAATATAAATTGATGAAATTCTAAGAGATGAAGATCAAGAAATTATTCTATTCATTTTCAAATAGAAGATAAAGCTAATTTTACCCTACCCACAATTCAAGATGGCACATACAAGAATTATGAAATTGCTACAATGAAAACCCTAGTCCGACACGATAAAAGGGAATTCTAGCAAAAACCAATTAAAACGATTAAGAAATTTATCAAGTTTCGAAACCCTAGAAATCGATTTAACAATAAGCCCGAGTAAAATTATAATTAGGGAGAAAGAGATAGAAAGAATAAAACCTCAATTGATCTTCAAAACAGATCAAGATTTATTATCCAAAGCGGTGGAAGTTTAAGCTTCCATTAAAATCAAAAACCAAAACTTTGAATTTTGTTCTCAGCCTTGTTGTTCCAGCCGTGTACTTACACAGTAGTGACTCCCTTCACAAAATAATAAAAAAAGTGTCTTTCTACTCTCCCCAAACCTAGGTCTCAAAAGGAATTAAAAAGGAAAATAAAATAAAACTCCTAAAATTACACAATTCCCGTCGCTTGATGTTGTCGCCCGCTGATTTCGCCTGGCGCTGAGGACGACTCGTGATGAGGGGGACGACTCGTCCCCCTTGCGGCCTCTTCTGATTCTGGCGTCCCTGTTATGGGGACGAGTTGGTGAAAGTCGGGGACGACTCGTCCCCTTTGCTGCAGCCTCTTCCAGGTCTTCCTTCTTCTTTCTCTTTCAATTCTTGTCAATGAATTGCTTCGAATTTTCTTCCGTTGACTTGATCTTGAACTTTGCTTTGATTCTTGAATATCTGTTTTGGCTTCATGAAATCCTTAAACCCGATTATATAAAAGAATGACTAATTTCCCTCGGATTACAATAATCTCTCAAAAAAAAGCCTCACACTACAAAATACTCTCAATATTACACCAAACATATCTAAATATATCAAGATTGAACATAATAAACACGGAAAATATAGGAATTAAATAGTATGAAATACGCCACATCAAATACCCCCACGCTTAGACCATTACTCGTCCCTGAGTAATATCCTAAACTCCAATCTAACACCGGTCTAAAAACAGATGCATGAGAGGTAAATGACTCCTATTCTCCTCTAATTCGCCAACAAAACAATGTCAACCAACATAAAAATAACCATCGAAGTATAGAAACTCCGTCTCCTTATAACACCAATAACAATGAAAATAATGACCTTAGCTTGATACCAACTCCCATAATAAAACGGTATCCAAACTTAGGTCCACACATAAAAGCCAAGGGGAACTAAAAATGTCCTATGTTTCCCCCACGCTTGGCTCACACTACATACACCCTCATAAAAAGAAATCATTGCAAGGTTGCGATCCTTAAACAAAGATTTACCTCGTGAAAAACCCCAACACCCCTTATAACTCCAACAGTGTACGAGGGTTTCTAATTCCTAGGCACCACTATTCAAACCTCCTACTCCAATAATGGCCCTACCCGATACTCCAAACCTCCCTTATGTCTCCACTCCGGTGATATAACAGATAGAAAATACTCAATTCTCACCTTTTGCCTAGGTGCCGTTTTTTTCACCTAGCCTCTCATTTTTCATTATTTTTTTTTCAAAACACACCCTCTCCTTTTGCCTAAGTGCCCTCTCGGGTTTTCACTTAGCCTCTTTTTTTTTTTTTTTTTTTTTTGATTCGAAAACAACGAAATTTACAATGATACAATCTCCCTATACCCCCACGCTTAAACTAGACATTGTCCTCAATGGATTAAACAATTAAAACAGAACAATAAAAACATGGGGGAAAGGGCACCAAGGGACTAAATAAAGGGACGGGAGGCTCCACCAACATGAGCCTCATCAATGTAAGGGGGATGAAAGTAATCTTCATTTACCTCTAGAAGATGTTTGGTTTCCATGACATGCCTCCCAGTTGGAGACCATTTCAGCTTCCCCTTCTTCTTCTCCTTTGCTTTCTTCCTTGGTGGCTCTCCTTTCTTTTTCTCACTCTTCACTTGTGGAGACTCATCAATATCTACCGCACCTCCATCCTTGATACTCGGCTCCCTCAAGTCCATGGCACAAACTTTACGAACATTGTTCTTAGGAAAATTCTTCTCATCAAACATATCAAACCCAATTTTCTTCCCATCGAACTCCATCGTCACGTAACCACTAGCCACATCTAGCTTGGTATGAGAAGTAGACATAAACGGCCTACCCAATGAATCAGGAGCCTCAAAATCCGTCTCCATCTCAAGCACATAAAAATCTGCGGAAAATCAAGTCACCAACCCGACTTCAACATCTCTCACTACCCCTCGAGGTATGCGTTGGACTTATCCGCCAACTGTATAACCACTCGGGTATCCTCCAAGTTACCCAATTTAAGGTCTTCAAACAATGTATAAGGCATAACATTGATTGAAGCCCCTAAATCGAGCATAGTCTTCTGCACCGAGCTACCCCTCAACGATATCGGAACCACGAACATGCCCGGATCACTACACTTTTTGGGCATCTTTTTCTGATAAACCGCGCTAACATGTTCAATAACCTTAATCTTTTTCGACTTCTTAGCTTCGATTTCTCTTGGTGGTACACAATTCCTTCGTAAACTTAGCATATCTCGGAACGGTCTGAAGAAGGTCCAAGAATGGGATGTTCACCTCTAGCCTCTTGAAAGTATCAAAAATAGCCTTGTCAGGCTCCTTTGAGGCGTCTCTCTTCAATGCTTGAGGGAACGGCACCTCCGGCTCAAATACTGGTGGTACAGACTCCGATGTAGTACCATTTTCTTCCACAAAATTTTCTGTCGGTTTCGTCGTCTCAACCTCCAATTCCGGCTCAACATTCTTTTCAACCTTACATTGTTCGGCTCATAGAAACCATCTCGTCCGTCAACTCTCTTCTTCCGCCTCACATACACCGCGCTAACATTATGCTTCGGAGGGTTCTCGGTTGAGGTGATGATTTTGCCGCCTCTCAGCTTCCATTCTTACCATCTGCTCTGCACCGCCCCATTTTGTCTCTCCGGGTTACAATACTAGCATCAGTCCTCTGCGTCACTGCTTTGAAGACATTTGGATAAGGTGCTCATACTACGAGCCGGTGTACGGAACATGTCATTCGTAGACTGCTGCTGCCGCTGCTGTGGTGGTGGTTGTCCCCTATCTAGCATTGGGTTGATTACCCCCATAGTTATCTTGTCTCTGCTGGCTTCTTTGTGGGAACCCAACGAATTCACATTCTCCCGACCTTCCGTCCGACTCAACAACAATTGCTTCATCATACATTTCAACTCCTTGACATCGGACTCGAAGCTTCTCATTCTCCCCATGCTTGTGCCCATAAGCACTAACTCCGTTCGACACTGGATCTCCTCCCATGTGTTCGGGTACTCCTTGCTAGCTCCTCTAGCAATTTCTGGGCTTCATCAGCCGTCTTATTCAGAATATTGCCCCCGCAACAAGAATCTTGTTAGTACCCGACCTGAAAATACCCCTGATAGGCATTAAGGAACCTCTGAGGAACTCTCAGTCATTTATGAGTTTCAATAGGCTCAAGTAATATTTCCCCGAAAGCCCTTATTTGTAGTTTTAGAATCCCGATAGACCAAATGTCAGCTAAAACTTCCGCAAGCCATAACTTTCTCATACGAACTCCGTTTTGGGCCCACCGCATATCAAATCGAACGCGAGAACAAGATCTACGCAAAGGTTCGATCGACCCTTTTCAAAAGTGCCGATCGACCCTTCTTTTAAAGTGCCGATCGACCCTTTTCAAAAGTGCCGATCGACCCTTCTTTTAAAGTGCCGATCGACCCTTTTCAAAAGTGCCGATCGACCCTTTCAGTTTTCCCACATCACTTTCGTAACCGTTCCTCCCCAATTCCTTTCACTATATAAACCCCACTCCGCCTCACACTTTAAACACAGAATCATTCTACGGAAAACTCAAGACAAAACTTGAGATTTCCTCCATAGAAGACTTGAGACTAAACTCGAGTTTTCTAAGTCTAAATATTTTATTAAGAACGTTCTTCGAATCTTCATAGATTCGATCCAAAAGCCTTGCCATCATTAGGTAAGTCTTCTGTTTATTTTTTCTGTCTTTATTATTATTGTCTTTATTATTATGCTAGATTTATTGTTTGCATGCTTAGTATATTTTAATTACTTTATTTCTTGCTTATGTCATATATGCTAGATTTAGGGTTGTTTTAATATATTTAAATATGCTATAGCCGAGGATGATCTAAGGTTTCGCCCAAAGGAACCCAATGGATCTAGGAACTATTTCTTTCCTTCCACCTTAGTTATAATTATCCCATGATCAACAATCCCCAAGGATGAACATTGATTAGTGCACCTTCCGAGGGCCTAACTCAAAGGTTCTAGGGTGTGATCATCAATAAATTCTTTCTCTCCCCTCCTCCTTATGCATGATCCCGTTTCTTCTATCTATTCCCGTAAACACCGCACACAACCAACACCCCACATGCTAGAAAGACCGATCCGTCGGGCAATAAGAGTGATAGCGTTTCTTCTTTGTTGTAACTTGACCCCGAACCCAATTAATCTGTTTAGCCTTTTTCAAAGCTTTGGGCTATATCAAAGTGGCGTGGCGACTCTCAAAATTTAAATTAATATTTTTAATATGGTTTAAATCGAGTGTCACTAAATGAATATCCTATTTCGATCCGACAATATATGATTATTTATTTCAAACTTCCGAATGCGCGTTGCATCGGGACGGGGTATTCGCGGTGGCGACTCCGGCTGGGCTGTTTTTGAAACTTTTTCAAACTAAGTGGGTCGACTTTCGTTTTCTTGTATGGTGTTGTATTTTACTTCTTTTTCTTTTCTCCTATTCTTAATCGTCGTATTGCATGCATGCATCTCATAAAAATCTTTCTCTTTTTCCTTAAAAAGGAATTAGACTTTTTACCTCACACTACCACTAGAGTCCGTGTCACACCGCACGTACACCCTTTAACCCATCGGAGAAGCCAAAGTGCGGGAAGCGTGGTGATCATGTTGCCTCCCTTCCGAGTCTCACTTGGCCATCCACTCATCCGGTGCGCTGCCGCACGGTGGGAGCCTGAAATCTAACCCTTGTGTCACCCACTTTGCTAAGAATACACTCCTTGTGACCGGTTGGTTTGACTAGCTTTTTCATGTAGACAATTAATAAGGTCTTTATGTTGAGTCACTACGAATCAGTGATAAGTCAAGATCTATAGAGAGAAAAGAGCACAAAAAATTTGATTTCCTTTTAAAGGATGTGCCATGTAAGGTCGAGTGCTTGTTAAAAGATCTTGTCTTATCATAGGTCTGTAGTACTTCCCATAAATATCATCTTAAATGTCTATATGAGACGGCTAGTCGTTAGGATCCACCACTTTAGGACATTTAGTTAGTTGCGAAAAAGGGGTATCCCTTCCAACCAAGAGTAGGTCCTATAAAAAATTTTTTGTAAATAAAATGCTTAACTACTCCTCATTTCTAGGACCCTCCGAGGTCCGCTCCTCACTTCTAGGACCCTCCGAGGTCCGCCCTTCATTTCTAGGACCCTCCGAGGTCCGCCCTTCATTTCTAGGACCCTTCGAGGTCCGCTCTTCATTTCTAGGACCCTCCGAGGCCCGCTCTTCATTCATAGGACCCTTCGAGGGCCGCTCTTCACTTCTAGGACCCTCCGAGGTCCGCTCTCCATTTCTAGGACCCTCCGAGGTCCGCTCTTCACTTCTAGGACCCTCCGAGGTCCTCTCTTCATTCCTAGGACCCTTCGAGGTCCACTCTTCATTTCTAGGACCCTCCGAGGTCCGCTCTTCATTCCTAGGACCCTCCGAGGTCCACTCTCCATTTCTAGGACCCTCCGAGGGCCACTCTCCATTTCTAGGACCCTCCGAGATCCGCTCTTCATTTCTAGGACCCTCCGAGGTCCACTCTTCACTTCTAGGACCCTCCGAGGGCCACTCTTCACTTCTAGGACCCTCCGAGGTCCGCTCTTCGTTTATAGGACCCTCCGAGGTCCGCTCTTCATTCCTAGGACCCTTCGAGGTCCACTCTTCATTCCTAGGACCCTTCGAGGTCCACTCTTCATTTCTAGGACCCTCCGAGGTCCGCTCTTCATTCCTAGGACCCTCCGAGGTCCGCTCTTCATTCCTAGGACCCTCCGAGGGCCACTCTTCATTTCTAGGACCCTCCGAGGTCCACTCTCCATTTCTAGGACCCTCCGAGGCCCACTCCTCATCTCTTGGACCCTTCAAGGTCCACACCCTCTACTGTGGACCGCCCTAGGTCCAATCTCCCAATCTTGAACCATTCAAGGTCCACTCCTCATCTCTTGGACCCTTCAAGGTCCACACCCTCTACTACGGGCCGCCCTAGGTCCAGTCTCTCTATCTTGGACCGTTCAAGGTCCACTCTTTGACCCTTCGTGGTGCTCTTCCTATACTAAGTCCACTCTCCCAATCTTAGAACATTCAAGGTCCACTTCTCATCTTTTGGACCCTTCTAGGTCCACTTCTTCTCTTGGACCCTTCAAGGTCCACTCCTCAATTTAGGACCCTTCGAGGTCCACTCTCTCTATCTAGGACCATTAAAGGTCCACCTTTCCACCTGAGACTCTTCGAGGTCCACCCCTCGTCTCTTGGACCATCCATGGTCCATTCCTCTACCTTTGACCACCCACGGTCTACATCCTTCAAGTTAGGACCCTTCAAAGTTCTACCTCTTATCTCTTGAACCATCCGCAGTTTGCTCCCTTAGCCTTAAAACCATCCATAGTTTAGATCCTTTATCTCTAGCACCCTTCAGCCAAAGACCCACCTAGATCAAACCTCTCTCGACCCATATAGATCAAACCACCATCTAGGGCCTACCTAAGTCAACTTACCAAGTCCGATTAGCTCGTCTAGATCACCCTCACTTATATTTGACCAAGGATCGAGTCATCTTCCTCTCCTTTTTTCACCAAACGGACTCTTTTACATTCATCCTCTCTCTTTCTCTAAACTTGATCCTGGTTGCATCATCAATCGGGGCCCTCGAACTACGGTGACCTCGAGACTCATACCTTAAATGGTAAGGGTTACGTAGGCAACTTCACCCTGGCCAAACTCTCAAATTGCGGAGATCAACTATTTTCTCTGAGATGCTCTTAAGATTAATTGTGAGTCTAATTCAACTCATTGGTTTGACTCGCCGTATGTTCTGCTGCAATCGCATCACGTCTATGGAGAAAAGCATTGGAGCCCTTAAAGAACTCTCAGACATGAGGTTGGGAGTGATCAACCTCCTCAAAGACATGCATGAAATTGAGCAATACCATTTGTCTTGCATTCACGAGTGCCGAGAAGAGATCCTCCTCCTCGTTCAATTCCTGTGGTCCCTACCATTCGCATGCTTACGGTTCCCCTTATGGTCCTACACATCGAATTTCTCATTCAGATGCCTCGCGTGGCCACTCAACCGACGAAAGGCACCAATACCCGAGAAGGAGATCAACAAGGAACATTTTGATGACTTAGGAATGCCTGTGGGTGAAGTTCTTCGACATTTTGGTGGAAAAGAGTTTGATCAAGCCGCCGAGAATTACAAGCCTATTAACCCGAGATCTAACTTGGATACATCCAAGTTTTGCAGATACCACAAGTACATTGGGCATACCACCGACAACCGTAAGCGGCCGAAACGCTGATTCAAAATTTGATCAACCAAGGCCTCATTAATAAAGAAGCCCTCGTACTTCAAGGAAGGATTTAGATTCATTCACTTCTCAGAGGTTCTAGTGTGTCTTTCTTACTTCCACTTTGAGCATTGATATGTAATGTCCACTTTAGCTTAGTTGCTTCAATAATAAAAGAGTCTTTCTTTCTTTTCTCTCTAGACTTGAGACATAATCTCGCATTACTTTCAAGAAGAATTGTTTTATTTATAATTATCACTTGATTGCTAATCTCACTGATTAACCCACCGGCTAATAAAGTAAACAATGAATGAATGCTTTGATTGGAGTAAACAACTCACCGTCCCTTCCTTATATACACCATCTCTATACATCCCTCTCTCATACACTCTTCCCATACTCCACCATATACTTTCCATACACTATCGCTGCACCCTCTCCTCGTACACTCCCCTATGATCCCTCGAGCCTACACTTCCCCAAATACACTCTCCCCACTCGACCTCCTTTCCATATGGTCAAGACAAGCACAAAGACCGTTGTTGCTCATCATCCGAAAATAGCTGCTCACGCCACTGCAATTTAAAGAAGATGCAAGGAGTTGTTCCTATCCTTCACAAGTGCTGCATGAATATCAACTTGGGGCTCACCAACCCCCAAATCTCGCGTCTCCTCTGATTTTCCATTTCGATCGATAAGCTTTCATTGAATATGCTCACATATCTTTCGCATGGTCCGAATATATTTTGCCTTACTTAATAAGTCGGTTAAATGAATTCGCATTTATTTTAAATACTCTTTTGAGAATGCTATCCAGTAGCGATTGAAGCTTAAACCTCTCACCATAGGAAGCCATAACCTTATCCTCACTAAATAATACCCTTTCATTTCAAGATCGACAAGTTTTGAGACCCTAAGGAAGAAGCCCATACTAGGGGCTCCCTTGATTCACAAAGGAAGTAATCACCTCAAAGCTCAAGAAAGGCGAATTGCGAAAGAAACTCATACAAGGGGCTCCCTCGAAGGGACCACCTCCAAACCCAAGAGGGAAAAGGTAAAACCATCCTAAGGCACACACTAGGGGCTATCGCGAGCAAACAAATCCGAAGGCTTTTCTCGATAAGAGGGTGTTAAAAAAAACTTCATCACCCCGAAGTGAACCTCCCATCTCAAAGATTGTGAAAACGAGACATCGAGTGAAGGTCCTATCGTGATCAAGTTACCTGCTGAAATCACAACAAACTCGCGAGAAGAAGCAACAAAAATTCCCTCTTGGACAAATCCCGTAAACCAATTCCAAAGTCCATCCTCTCACTTTTAGAGGATTCCATCACCACCCTTGACCTTATCAAAATCAAAGTTAACCTCACTCTTAGAGGTTCTCAAGAAGCAACAACAAGAAAATCCCTTCACCTTAGAGATCCCAAACACATCCCGCAAACCAACCTCTCAAAGAAAAGGCCCACCGACCTCTCACTTTAAGAGGCCATGTTAATCATCACCTAATGATCGATCGCAACCCAAAGCCCAAATTTACAACCGCTACCTGGATGACATTCCCTAAAAGACTATTTAAAAGAAATGCATATTCAAATTTTTGAGTCACTTGTTATCCTACGTGAGCATATTACATACCTTCTCCAAGTTTGGGAACTCGTCCTATTCTTGAAATTCGTTCATCCAACTCCTCAAACACTCGTCTCGCAAAGTCTCACTGGGCTGTGATCCGTGCCTCTCGCCGGCACTCCGGTAAAAGCAAGGAGACGCGCGCTGTGACTACTCCCTCGACTTGCAAGAACAAAGGAACAAAGAATCTTCACTTGAAGGAATGAAAAATCTTTGGGTTATAATCACTAATTCCCACCTTTTCTTCCACCCCAATCTTTTTCTATTTTTCATTCTTTCCCATAAAGGAGATCAATGCAACGGCAGCCCGCACCACAATTACCACCGAACAGAGCAAAGAAACAACAACGGAACATCCTTCTCCTTCTAAAGACAAGCCGTATTTCACCTTCAAATCAAAACATTCATTTGTTTACCTATATAATTGGAATTTGATAAACCAATCGTGAGGTCCATTCACGAGCAATCAAGATATAATTCGAATAAAATAATTCTTCAAATGTCTCGACAAGTCTTCTTTTTCTACATCATAGGAAAATAGAGCCAAACACTCGTCTTTCGTCTCGCAGGGCTTCCATACAATTTTCCACACCTTGTGATGCTTATACTCTCCCAAAAGAGTCAAACCCAAAAGCGAAAGTGTCATATACGAACTCGGGATCCATTCCCACCTTTCGAAAAAATGCGCCGCACATATACATTTCCGAGTCTTGTTCCAGCCACTGGACACTATTGCTCAAGCGAGGGGTCGCTTCGCGGCCGCAAGATGACTCTCGTCGCAAATAGGGATGCATTGAATCTCTCCAAGCCGGGCTTTTGTTAAGCCGTTCTCTCAGTTCTCTTCAGGTTTGCTTCTGCATCATCAAATGGGCTTCGCCATTCTCTTCGTGTTTGCTTTACATCATCAACCTGGCTTCGCCATTCATCATCAATCGGGACTTCGCCAAGGTCACTTCATCAAACATCGGGGCTCCTCAACAAAAATGGGTCGACTATGTGCTTCTAACAAAAATCGGAGCTCCAATGAAGTCATATCTAGCATGAAGGGCATCCTCGTCATCAAGATCAAGATGTGGCAAACTCTTTTCGAAAGTTAGTTAGAAACATGATTAATCATAAGGCCTCTTTATCAAATAAACATGCTTTCAAAATACCGTCCTCCTTGGTACCTTGTTTACAAAAATCACTCTTTCGTCTCCACAAATTTTCAAACTCTTCAAATCTATCAAAAACGTATCTCGTGACTCTCAAGATGACTCGGCCCTTATCTCTCGGACATCAAACTTACCTAATCCCACCTTCTATCATCGACACTTACTCGGCCTCGCCTAGTTTAAACCAATAACCTTTCGCTCAAACCGCCTTGTTTAGACTTACCGCAAATGTAAACCCTAGCCTCAAACCTAGGTGACAAATACCCTTAAACCCTAGCCTCAAGCCTAGTGACAAATACCCTTCTAAACCCTAAATTTCAAACCTAGGTGACAAATACCTTCTAAACCCTAGCCTAAGCCTAGGTAACAAAATCTTTCTAAACCCTAGCCTCAAGCAAGCCTAGGTGACAAATACCTCTCTAAACCCTAGCCTTAAGCCTAGGAGACAAGACTCCTCTCTAAGCCTTAGCAATGATCATCCCAAACTTTTAATCGCTTGGTTCTTCGGCTCGGGAAGCCATAGTAATCCCAATCAATTCACAACTATTCTCATCGCAGCCTAAGTCCTTTGGCAGCCTACGGTTTTCATCATTAGTGGCCTAAGTCCTTTGGCAGCCTACCATTCTTCATCGCAGCAAGAGCCTAAGTCCTTTGGCAGCTACAGTTTCCCGCATTTCAAAGGGTCCGTCCCGCATCTTCAAAGGGTCCGTCCCGCATCTTCAAAGGGTCCGTCCCGCATCTTCAAAGGGTCCGTCCCGCAGAAGTCAAACTCTCACAAAATCTTTGGTGACTCCCCGGACAGTCAAATCTTTGGGTGACCCCGGACAAACTTCAAATCTTTGGGTGACTCCTGACAAATAAATCTTAGGGGTGACTCCCACAAAAGTCAAATATTCGCTTTTGATTCCCTACGCTTTTTCCCACATTGCCCCATACACTTTCTCTCGCACGCGAATCAAGACTAAACTTGGTTTATTTGCACAACACACGGAGAAATCAAGACTACACTTGATTTGTTCCATCACACACAATTTTCAAGGAGAAAATCAAGACTATACTTGAATTTCCTTTCCACACATTATCTCACAACATATCTTCACACGGAGAAATCAAGACTACACTTCGATTTGTTCCATCACACACAATTTTCAAGGAGAAAATCAAGACTATACTTGAATTTCCTTTCCACACATTATCTCACAACATATCTTCACACGGAGAAATCAAGACTACACTTGATTTGTTCCATCACACACAATTTTCAAGGGGAAAATCAAGACTATACTTGAGTTTCCTTTCCACACACAACATATTTTCCTACGGAGAAGGCAAGACTATACTTCGATTCTCCTTTCCGTACATCTCTCAATATTATTCGACCGCCCTTAGATTCGATCCCCAAAGCCTCGCCACAAATCGCATCTGCTTCGAGACGCCGCACGTCCGCCACTCTCGGTACTAAACGCCCACGTTTCGAACTACGACTGCTTGATTCCTCTTGGGATACGTAGGTAGCCCGACGTTGGGTCCAAACCACTGACCTACTCCGGTCATCCTTTGCGACTCACCAAGTCCAAAACCTCACATCCACAAGGTCACTTTCCTTACCTCCCGAAATCCCTTTTTCAGAGCGGATCCTATTCTTTTATCGTCGACCCCACTTGTCTTACAAGAAGCGCCGCCGAGGGGCTACCGTTAGTACCCGACCCGAAAATACCCCGATAGGCATTAAGGAACCTCTCGAGGAACTCTCAGCCATTTGGCGAAGTTTCAATAGGCTCAAGTAATATTTCCCCGAAAGCCCTTATTTGTAGTTTTAGAATCCCGATAGACCAAATGTCGCCTAAAACTTCCGCAAGCCATAACTTTCTCATACGAACTCCGCTGGGGCCCACCGCATATCAAATCGAACGCGAGAACAAGATCTACGCAAAGGTTCGATCGACCTTTCAAAAGTGCCGATCGACCCTTCTTTTAAAGTGCCGATCGACCCTTTTCAAAAGTGCCGATCGACCCTTCTTTTAAAGTGCCGATCGACCCTTTTCAAAAGTGCCGATCGACCCTTTCGCTTCCCACATCACTTTCGTAACCGTTCCTCCCCAATTCCTTTCACTATATAAACCCCACTCCGCCTCACACTTTAAACACAGAATCATTCTACGGAAAACTCAAGACAAAACTTCGAGATTTCCTCCATAGAAGACTCTGAGACTAAACTCGAGTTTTCTAAGTCTAAATATTTTATTAAGAACGTTCTTCGAATCTTCATAGATTCGATCCAAAAGCCTTGCCATCATTAGGTAAGTCTTCCGTTTATTTTTTCGTCTTTATTATTATTGTTTTTATTATTATGCTAGATTTATTTGTTTGCATGCTTAGTATATTTTAATTACTTTATTTCTTGCTTATGTCATATATGCTAGATTTAGGGCTGTTTTAATATATTTAAATATGCTATAGCCGAGGATGATCTAAGGTTTCGCCCAAAGGAACCCAATGGATCTAGGAACTATTTCTTTCCTTCCACCTTAGTTATAATTATCCCACGATCAACAATCCCCAAGGATGAACATTGATTAGTGCATCTTCCGAGGGCCTAACTCAAAGGTTCTAGGGTGTGATCATCAATAAATTCTTTCTCTCCTCCTCCCATGGCGCATTTCCATCCCGTTTCTTCTATCTATTCCCGTAAACACCGCACACAACCAACACCCCACATGCTAGAAAGACCGATCCGTCTGGCAATAGGAGTGATAAGCGTTTCTTCTTCGTTGTAACTTGACCCCGAACCCAATTAACTGTTTAGCCTTTTTTCAAAGCTTTGGGCTATATCAAAGTGGCGTGGCGACTCTCAAAATTTAAATTAATATTTTTAATATGGTTTAAATCGAGTGTCACTAAATGAATATCCTATTTCGATCCGACAATATATGATTATTTATTTCAAACTTCCGAATGCGCGTTGCATCGGGACGGGGTATTCACAAATCTATCATCCTCTTATCCTGTATAAGTAATCCCCCGTAGAAGTAGACTATCAGCTGGTCATCAGTATACTGCAGAGAGTATGGAAGCGAGTATAGTACTCATATAAGGTCTCATCTGCCTTCTGCTCCATGTTGCTGATATCCCGCTTCATCATATTTATCTGGTCAGGCGGGAAGAACTCATCCAAAAATGCCTCCTTCATCTGCTGCCAGGTGGTTATACTGTTCGGGGCCAGATGATAACACCACATGTTAGCTCTGTCCTCAAGGTGAAGGAGAAGGCCCGAAGAAGAAGCTGCTCAATTGGAAGATTAGCAGGCTTCATGCTGTTGCAAACTTGCACGAACTGAGATACGTGCTGATTCGGGTTTTCTCCGGGTAACCCACTGAAACTAGGCAATTGATTTAGTAACCCCGGCTTCAACTCAAATGTAACTCCCGCAGGCAAAGCAGGAAAAGTAACTGCCTGCGGTTGCTCCGTCCAATTAGGAGCAGTTTTTGCCTCGAGTGCTCGGGGTACTCTATCACCCATCTTTTTCTTGATAGTCCTTTCAATTTCTGGATCAAGAAGCTCAAGAGAATAATCAGTAGAACGGGTATGGACCAAACAATGATCCACACCACGAAGGGACAGGGGGTGAAACTAATAAAGAGATAAAAGACAAACAAATAAAATAAAATGACAGAAATTAAATAAGAACACAAACAAATAAACACCGTTCCTCTAAGAACGGCGCCAAAATTTGATAGGCTTTATCGCAACACCTACAAATTACTACAAGGACTCTTAATAATGTAGATAGTGAAAGTCCAGGATCGATCTCAGGGAACAAGTATTTGGTTGTGTAATTGCCACTTAGCAAGATTGGGGGATTTGTTTTGATTTGTTGTTGTAATTAAACTATAGCAAGAAAATAGATTTGTAGACAATAATTTAAAAGAAGACTTTGGATAAATAAAACTATCACTGTTTATCAATCAATATCATTGGTTCATTCTTTCAGTTCTTCCCCTAATCACTTGATCACGAGATGTAAAATCTCTATCTCTTCTTTGATAGTAGTTAATAGCGGCGACACGCTCAACTAGAAACCCTAATTGATAAATAAAATCTAGCGGACACGATCAAGATTCTAAATATAAATTGATGAAATTCTAAGAGATGAAGATCAAGAAATTATTCTATTCATTTTCAAATAGAAGATAAAGCTAATTTTACCCTACCCACAATTCAAGATGGCACATACAAGAATTATGAAATTGCTACAATGAAAACCCTAGTCCCACGATAAAAGGGAATTCTAGCAAAAACCAATTAAAACGATTAAGAAATTGATCAAGTTTCGAAACCCTAGAAATCGATTTAACAATAAGCCCGAGTAAAATTATAATTAGGGAGAAAGAGATAGAAAGAATAAAACCTCAATTGATCTTCAAAACAGATCAAGATTTATTATCCAAAGCGGTGGAAGTTTAAGCTTCCAACAACAACAACAACAACAAAGCCTTAGTCCCAAAAACCAAAACTTTGAATTTTGTTCTCAGCCTTGTTGTTCCAGCCGTGTACTTACAGCCGTGACTCCCCTTCACAAAATAATAAAAAAAGTGTCTTTCTACTCTCCCCAAACCTAGGTCTCAAAAGGAATTAAAAAGGAAAATAAAATAAAACTCCTAAAATTACACAATTCCCGTCGCTTGATGTTGTCGCCCGCTGATTTCGCCTGGCGCTGAGGACGACTCGTGATGAGGGGGACGACTCGTCCCCCTTGCGGCCTCTTCTGATTCTGGCGTCCCTGTTATGGGGACGAGTTGGTGAAAGTCGGGGACGACTCGTCCCCTTTGTTGCAGCCTCTTCCAGGTCTTCCTTCTTCTTTCTCTTTCAATTCTTGTCAATGAATTGCTTCGAATTTTCTTCCGTTGACTTTATCTTGAACTTTGCTTTGATTCTTGAATATTTGTTTTGGCTTCATGAAATCCTTACACCCGATTATATAAAAGAATGACTAATTTCCCTCGGATTACAATAATCTCTCAAAAACTCACAATACAAAATACTCTCAATATTACACCAAACATATCTAAATATATCAAGATTGAACATAATAAACACGGAAAATATAGGAATTAAATAGTATGAAATACGCCACATCATATATATATATATATATATATATATATATATATATATAAGCTCGTTTAGGCTCGAGTTCGATTACAACTCGAATTAGGGTTCGTTAAAGCTCGTTTGATTTCAGATTTTTTCAAAAAATAAGTCGAAGCTCGAGCTCGGCTCGTTAATCACTCGAGTTCGAGCAAACTCAAAAAGCTCGCGAGCCTCGCTCGCGAAAAGCTCGAAACTTGATTCGAGCCGAGCTCGAACAGAATTACGGGCTCGAGCTCGAGCTCGAGAAAGCTCGAGCTCGTTTAAAGTTAACGAGCTCGAGCTCGAAACATCAAAAGCTCGGCTCGGCTCGGCTCGCTTTCTCAAGCAAGTGATGAATTAGTTGAGTTATTGCATTCATTTGGAATATGTATGGTCATTTTGTGGCCATTGTGTTTATATATATATATATATATATATATATATATATATATATATATATATATATATATATATATATATATATATATATATATATATATATATATTTTATTTATATATTTATTTATTTATTTTTATTTATTTTTAATTTTTTTTTTTTTGTGTTGGAGTAGCCTCAATGCACCACTGGATTAATTTATTGTTGTTCAATGTCTTTTATCTTTCTATTTCGTCAAAGAACTAGTTTATTGCTATCTAGACTTGTCATGCTGCTTTAGCTTATCTAATTGCCTACTTTTTAGTTATCATTTTCTGGGAAAACATTGGATGCTAACTGTCACTCCTGCCCCTCGATAACTAATCTGCGTTACAAAGCATTTTGACTGCAGAAGCTCTATGGCTCTGCATGATTCAGAAAGATTCGTATTGGGGAAGGAAATGTTTGAGCTATTCCTTTATGGCACAATTAAGTCTAATTGGATGAACTAGATTAGCTTGAGAATGAGACTAACTGTTTTAAGTTTCTATGTTTCAGATTCCACTGTGGCATCAGAAAGTTAGCCACAGAGCAGATGGGATTGTTCTCTGGGATTATCACGTAATTTGCATTCAGGTAACAACTGATATCTAACTACTGAATTAGGAGTGGATTTGGTTCCCAAGTTTAAATTTCTTCTTTGATGGTTCTATGGGACCATGTGCTGCAACTAAGTTTTGAAGAGCAACAACCTTTACAGAGAAGAAAGGAAGAGAATAAATTGGATCTAGTATGGGATTTAGATTCAAGTCTTCCATTTCCATCGCCTTTAGCCTCCTATGTCTCAGAAAGTATCCGACCCTCTTTTCAGCTATTTGCTGAATTTCAAAGGTAACTGTTTAGCCTTTTATTATGATTATAAAATTCTCAGTTTGTACCTTTGAAATGGATGTGCTGGTGAAAATTGTGCATTGCTTACCCAACAATACACTACCGTTCTTCGCAAAAATCCACATGAAGATTGCCCAATGTAGGAGGGTAGTCCTCCAAGGATTAGTATGAAGGATTTGTGGTTGGCGTTACACACGAATCACCAAAGATGAATGTGAAGGAGGAGTGTGAGAATAAGGACAAGCTAGGGAGGAGAGAATAAGTATTGCGGAGCAATTATCACGTGAGTTACTGTAGCTGACCTTGACAAGTGAGCCAAGTATTTATAAGAGTTTGAGCTTGGTGGTTCCAGATAATGCACGTGATAGATCACGTGTAATCAGTACCGCATGCCGACAACCTCCTATAGGTTAGATTTTACGGATCCGTGGAAGGATGCCGCGTGTCCCCAATGGGACCAACACCGCAATTCTCCTTTTTACTCTAGCTAGGCCACGTGAAGTCCCTCAATTAGAACACGTGACTAACTCCACTATTCCAGCCTTTAATTCATAACTCCTTGATGATTCCTATTAATGCGTGTAGAGGGTGTTTCTTCTGACCTTGTTCAATCATGAGAAACCCTTATATAAATTCTGCTATTTGTTTGCGGAAGGGGATTGCACATCTTAACGAAGTACAAGTATTATTGGGGGAAGTCTTTGGATCATTCCGCATGTGCGTTGCACGGGTGTGGGAGCGATGATCTCACATACGGGAACACGTGAGTTAGGGTTATGGAGCATACATATCCTACACCACTTAGCCCAGACCTCTCTATTTGAATTGGTTATTTTGGTTTTAGAAAGATACCCTATTAGGTTGTTCTATGGTTTCTCTTGTAAGAGAAAATAGTTTTATTAAGCCTCAACCTAAATATTTGAAAATAAAAAGTTAAATAAATAGATGACCTTTAAAAAGCCAACGATCTAAACATTATATACTTGCTAAGTTACTGTGCTTTCTGCATTCTAAGATCATCTAAGATCATATTCTGATTGCATGCCTGGCAGTTAATTAACATTTCTTGCTTTTCTGGAACTCGTAATTTGGGATAATTTATTTTCCTGTTCTTTATGTAGCCTCTACTGTAAACTGGGTCAATGGGCATGTGCATTGATGATATGAGACACTAATATATACTCCTCCGTCCCATAGTAATATGCAAAAAGACACCTTTTGGTCGTTCCAAAGTAATCAGCAAAGTCTCAAAATGGAAATGGGACCCACTTATCATACTCACAACAATTACCCACTTCACTTTCTCTCTCCTACCTAACTATCTACACTCACAACACATCACTTATTCACCTTTTTTCTCTTAATTCTTGTGCCAAGCCCATTTGTGCATATCACTATGGGACGGAGGGAGTATATATTTATATAAATGTGAGCACATCAGTTTGCTCTTTAATGTCTTCTAATTCCATAATTGGTTATATTTTAATTAGTTTTTAGAAGATTAATAGATTCAGCTAGTTAATTGTTAGTATAGTGGAGATAATGGGTATCAATGAAGCAGTAGTTATTTTGAATTAGGGTAATTTCTGCAATCTTGAAAAGCTATATACTGTTCAATGTGAAAGCTCCCACTTTAAAGGTATGAATAGCATGAGATAGGTTATATGGCAAATTACTAAATAACATGCTTTCATGACCTCAGGTTCTTCCGGATTGTGCATGCGCCAGTATTCCTCCGCTCTTTTGCCTCTGATAGAAGACACATGAAAGATTCTGAAGGAAACTGGCAATATCCACCACCTTTACATGAAGCCATAGTTGCAGAAGGTAAATTTGGATGGAACTACTCAGGGAATTTATTCTTGCTATATGAAACATGTTTAAGCTGAAATGTAATATAAAACTAAACAAGTTAGAATCTGAAATGAAACTCAAGAGACACAAAAAGTAGCCCCTATAGAAAATAGTACTCCCTCCGTTCCGTCCCGGAAAGTTTGTCCTACTTTGACATTCATGGTCGACTCATCGAACTTTGACCATAATTTTATGAAACCTAATTATCCTTGTGCAATTCTAAAAACTGTTATTGATAGTATTTCTAATATTGAATCAACAACAATTTTTAGAATTGCCTAGGGATAGCTAGATTGGCATAAAGTTGTGGTCAAAGTTAGATTGAGTTGATCATGAAAGTCAAAGTGAGACAAATTTTCCGGGACAGAGGGAGTATTTGGGTAATATTGTTTGTAATCTTAAAATCTAAACCTGTTTAATGCACTAGTTTGAAATTATGAATATTTAAGATGCTACGTCAATGCTAAATTACCGAGGATATGAGTGAGATTGTTTAAACCAATCTTACTTGGTGGAACTAGAGTAACGGAGAAAGGCTCATGTGGCTCACATAATGGACAGAGGCTGAGGTCTGTTGTAATGTCAAATTGTCAATCAAATGTATGTATGTTCTTTTAAAAGTCAATAAGAGATATTACTTTATTTGTTGCGGGGGATAGCTGATAGCTCACGGATGTCCTTAGGAGGGACACTGTGTGTTTGTGTGTTAGAAAACTAGGTTGAATGGTATAGTGGGAAGGATAAAGTTGGATCCTGAGGAGATAATTGTGGAAATCACATTTATATTGATCGTCATCCTAGTAGGCCGGAGTATGCGAATCTTGCCTATGCATGAGTTGATTGGTGAGAGAGAAGGCCTTTGAGTGGCAATAGAACATTGTGAGATCTTTTTCAGCAGATGTTTGAGGAGCAGTGTCTAGTATTTATGGGATGAAGACACATGGGCAAGAGATTTTACATGAACTTTCATATTATAATTACAGTGTATTACTTTGGATGAGCAGATACAAATTCTTACGGAGTTTCATGCAAATGTGGTTAATTTTGGACTATGAACTCCACTTTCATTACTCTTTTTATGAAAATTGATGAATATCGTATTTAGTGCATTTAGTTTGGTCAGTAGTGTCTATAAGATCATTGCTTAGGCGCTTTAGAAGAGATGAGTGTGGTATTTGTGATAACATCTTCTTAACGCAAAGAAGCGAATTTGATGCAGGGCTCGTGACTCCCCGTCTCCGTTTATGTTGCTGGGATTTGGGGTTACAAATGCAGCGGAAAAACTTTATAAAACAACAAAACCCTAGCCTTGAATCTGTCTAGCACGAAGAGATGAAATCATATGAAATAGATTTTACATACCTTAATACGATTTTGTTGCTCGAAAAACGGATCTTAGATTCAAACTTTTGAATCGATGTCGAACCTTGATTTCCTCCTTGGTCTTCCTTGTGATGAATCGATCTCCAAGCTTTAGGTAATAACGGAAACCTCTAATGGTAATCCACACGCGAACGAACCAAGAACAATCCTTGTAGGATTGCTAGATGATCCTCCGATTATTGAATTGATATTCAATAATCAATAGCCGAAACAATGGAATTAATTTGGGAGCTTTTGATATTTTGATTCTTAATCAATATCAATATTTTAGTGTTTCATAATCATGAAAACATGTGTGTTTGTGGCTGAGAGAAGGTTTATATTTATACTTGTTATAAAATTCCTAACCCTTAGGGAGAAACCTTGTCCAAACCAAAATCTAGGCAACAAAGGAAAACGCGTACGGAACAAATTTCGCCGCAGGCACGACTCGTGCTCCTGGGCACGACTCGTCCAAAACCCACGAGTCGTATATGCCCATTTTCCAGTCGTTCCACGAGTCGTGACAAAATTATCACTCGTGCTGATCAAGGGAACGAGTCGTGCTTGAGGGCACGAGTCCGTGACAAAACGTCACAAGTGTCACGAGTCGTGACTCAGAGCACGAGTCGTGCCCTTAGCCAAATTTCCCAATTTTTAGCTTTTTCCAATTCGTTCTTTTGTGTGTGACCCTTTAGGAATTATATTTATGTTGGTAGTGAGTCGAAATATCGACCTCACAAGATATAAGTGGTTTCTAGCAAACCATTATATCCACCCAATTAATATAACATCAAAGCTTGATTCTCGATAGATCAAATGTCACAATCCCTTTCGTCCACGACGTCAAATTGAACATGAGTCATGGTCCTCGTCAACTCATATTGTTCAATGCTTTCTCGATTTCGAATACGTTGATAATCCAAGTGCATTTGATCTCTATCAAATCTCTTGAGTGTCGCCACACATTTCATCAACATCATTCATCGAGGGGCCCAAGCAAACATCTCTCTCAACGAGAGGGACAAATTCCATCTTGACTTATCATTCTTCTCTACAAGAATTCAATCGTGCCAACATAGCTCTTATTGCTATCCTATTAAAGATAGTGTTAGACTACCTCGAACACAATGTTCATCATGTGGAAATGCGGAAGACGATGATAATCTCAGGTACAAAGGATTTCAATGACACGACTATTATGAGATTTAATCATGACATAAATGACTATGTAATTCACGCCATAAATCTCATAGGTAGATCATGTCCAATACTTGTTCTCTAGCAAGTACCCATAAGTGTAATGTACATCGCATGCATATAATCAACTCCATAATTATCCATTACCAACTTATACTAGTCATTCACAATAACTAGGGACGCAGGTTATTATAATAAGCATGCAAACATATAATAAACCAAATAAACATTCTCTATGATAAATGATAAAGACGATTACATAGCGGCTTAAGTTAAAAGTCAAACATAACTAAATGCCTAGTGGCATTACACCAACAATCTCCCACTCAAGGCCAGTGCTCCATCTAGCGTATCGTATACCCAATGGACCTAAAATGACCATCATGCTATTGCTTGCGCGAGGGGCTTTGTAAGCGGATCCCCAATGTTATCATCTATTGATACTTTGCATATCTTAACGTCTTCCCTATCAATGAACTCTCGAATGAGATGGAAACGCCTAAGTATATGTTGATCGCCGATGCGACTCGTTCCTTGCTGCGCAATTGCACCATTATTGTCACAATAAAGTTCCACCTGATTAGTGATACTGGAACAACTTTCGCACCACTAATGAACTTTTTGATCCAAACTACCTCCTTAGCCGCATCGGATGCCGCTATATATTCGTCCTAGTCAGAATCGGCTATAGTACTGCTTGGAACTCTTCTAACATATCGCACCTCCGTTAAGCATAAACACAAATCCCGATCGCGATCGGAAATCATCTTTGCCGGCTTGGAAGCTGGCATCCGTGTAACCTCTTACAACAAGATCATCTTCCATCCCACCAAAGACCAAGAACGCATCCTTAGCTTCTTTTCAAGTACTTAAGGATCGTCTTAATCGCCATCAAATGGTTTTCACCAGATCAAATTGGTATCGAATTGTCATGCTTAGAGCATACGAGACGTCGGGTCTAGTACAAATCATGGCGTACATGATAGATCCAATAGCCGAAGCATGGAACCTCATTCATCCTCTTTCGCTCATCGCTTGTCTTAGGATACCGAGTCTTGCTAAGAGTAACACCACGACCTATCGCAAGTTACCTCTCTTAGAATTTTCCATCTTGAATCTTCTAGCTTTAACCTTGTCAATGTAAGTACTTTGACTCAAACCAATTATCCTTTTAGATCTATCTCTATAGATCTCTGATGTCAAGGATTTAAGTGCTTCACCCATATCTTTCATTGAGAAACATTTCAACCAAGACTCGACAAAGCGCGCAGAATGTCGTTTCCAATGAGTAAGATATCATCGACATACAATAAGAGAAATAATACTACGCTCCCACTGAATTTCATGTATACACAAGGTTCATCTTCGTTCTTGACAAAGCTCAACTCTTTGATCTTTTCGTCAAAACGAAGATTTCAACTCCTAGAAGCTTGCTTCAATCCATATATGGACCTCTGCAACTTGCACACCTTGTTAGAATTTCTTGGATCGACAAAACCTTCGGGTTGTGTCATATACACGTCCTCGAGTAACTTCCCATTTAGGAAAGCTGTTTTGACATCCATTTGCCATATCTCATAGTCATAATACGCAGCTATGACAATTAAAATTCTAACAGAATTAAGCATGACAACAGGCGAAAGGGTTTCATCATAGTCTACACCATCTCGCTTATATCCCTCCGCTACAAGCCTAGCCTTGTAAGTATGCACCTTCCCATCCATGCCACTTCTTCAAGACCCACTTCGCACCCTATGGTTTTTACACCTTCTGGTGGCTCAATCAAGTTCCAAATTTGATTATCTCGATATTGATCGCAATTCGGATTCCACGGCTTCTAACCATTTATCCGAATCGGAGCGACATCGCCTTCGATAGGAAGTAGGTTCGTCATTCTCAATGACTTCCACTTCATTACTTTCTCGACACGAGAAATCCATATCTCTTGGGCGCGGATCGTAACCTATTCGATCTACGATGGACTTGCTGGATTCAACCGGTTCCACAACTTCGTGGACTCTCGTTCCGTCTCTACTATCGTTCCATGTTATTTTCGGTTCGAACTTCTTCAAGATCAATTTTACTCCTACTAGTTCCTTTATCGAGAAACCGTTTCTCAAGAAAAGTATCATATCGAGAAACAAATACTTTGCTCTCATTGTGGCCGTAAAAGTAATACCCTCGTTTCCTTAGGTAACCAACGAAAATAACCTTGTCGTGATTTAGGTGTTAACTTATCGTAGACAAGTCTCTTCACATAAGCTTCGCAACCCCATATCTTCATAAAAGACAAACTAGGTTTTCTTCCATGCCACATCTCATGCGGGTTTGTAGAGTCGATTTAGTAGTGACTCGCTCAGCCAAGGAACGCAGCTAGCCTCTAAATGCATGTCCCCAAAAGAAAATAGGAAGGTCAACTTGACTCATCATCAAACGAACCATATCTAATAAGGTTCTATTCCTCTTCCTGATACACCATTCCATTGTGGTGTTCCGGTGGAGTCAACTCAAACAATTCCACGCTTTTGAGATGATTGTCAAACTCGCTTAAATATTCTCCACCACGATCGGATCGAAGTGCTTTAATAGTTTTGCCAAGTTGATTTTGTACTTCATTTTGAAATGTTCTAAACATTCAAACGATTCACTGACTTCATCGATAGACATAGCCATATCTAGATAAGTCATCAGTGAATGTAATGAAATACCGAAATCCTCCCCTAGCAATGCTGCTCATTTGCCCTCACTTACGGAATGGAGGCCGTACTTCCCATCGAATTGGAAATTTCCTCCCTCCGCGTGTTGTTGGAAAATCAGATCAACGAAGTCGAATGGCTCCAGAGTCGTCACGATGAGTTGGCCCTGCTAGATGAACGCCGTCTAAAAGCCATGGAACACACCCGGGCCTACCAAGCAAAAATGGCCAGGGCCTTTGACAAGTAAGTGAAACATCGGGACATCCGAGAAGGCAACCTCGTGTTAAAAGAGAAGCCTCCAACCCACGCCAATCCACTTCGCAAATGGGAGCCCGTCTGGATCAGACTCCTACGTAGTTCCTCAAGATCTTTTCTCGGGGAGCCACGCACTCGCAGACTTAGACGGAAATCCCTTCGTGCATCCGGTGAACTGAGACAAGCTCCGCCGATACTATGCTCGAAGATCGAGTCACTTCCTCCAAAAGTGCCAAAAGAGTAATACCCAACTAGGCCGAAAACCCGAAAGGGTAGCCTAGGTAAAAACAGGTCGCACTTCTCTTTACCCCCTGCGAAAAAAAAAAAAGAGAGAGAAAGCCCAAGCAAAAGCATCAAAAAAAAAAAAAAAAAAAAAAAAAACCTCAAGCGTATGCTTCAAAAAAAGAGAGAGAAGAGCTCAAGCTTTACAAAAAAAGAGTGCTAAAAGAGTAATACCCAACTAGGGCCGAAAATCCGAAAGGGCGGCCTAGGTAAAAATGTGGTCAGCACCTCTCTCGTCCCTCTCTCTACCTTCCCTTTCTACAAAAAAAAAAAAAAAAAAAAAAAAACAATAACAATTCATATTCGAACTACTGAGACCCGAGCCCCTTAGTCCACTTGTAAGAGGGGAACGTAGGCAAATGAAAAACGGTTCGGTCTAAAACATAAATAAACATCATATTTCGTCATCAACACAATGATCAGATCTGCGTCTCGAAAAACTCTAATGCAATTCACCCGTCCATTACAATTAAAAACTTCTTGATGAGTTCAAGCCCGGCCTACTCTTAAACTCACAACCGCTTCTAAAAGAAAAGACATAAAAAATACATAACCAAAAACTAATGTAGTTCGCAAGTGGCGATCAATGGATACTCAAGGGTCTAGCCACTAGCCAAAGATCCCCCCTCCGTCCTCCTCCGTCTCCCTCCCGCCATGCCTTGTGTTCTTCCTAGGCACGGAATGATGTCCGCCCTCCTCCTCCCTAGCTCCCAAGATGTGGGCCGGTCCATCAAGCCCGCCTCTATCGTAGCTCGTCGCCCGGGCCTCGTCTCTCGATCTCCCCGCCTCCCGGGTAGCGCCACGGGAACCCCGTCCTCTCGTCGTTCCACTCTCATCTCGTAGTCGAACATGTCATCTCCACTCCCGTCATATAGGCTAGCCCTCGCCTCGCCTCCTCAATACCGAAACAGACATCTTCTCGGTCCCACCATACGGCCTCACGCCTCCTCATAAGAGCCACCCGAGTCTCCCCACGTGTCCCTCATACCAATCCAAGTACCAAGTGGACGTATAAATGCGCTCCTGACGCCCGAGAAGGACCATAGGAGGAAAAGCGTGATACCTCCATACTGAGAAAGGAAGGAAAATGCAGATGGATCATCCATGGGAACAGATATCACCACCCGGTGGCAATATCGTCGCAGCCTCCAAAGGAACCTCGCTTCCATCCCAAACCTGCTCGAGAACCAAAGCCGGAATATGTAAGGTAGACCAACCGAGCCCCTAAGCACGACTACCCGAGATCCCTCCCGAAGCGTCCTCCCCGGTCTCACCGCAGCGCAAGGAATCCACCATCGGATGTCCCGGGTACGACGCCGAGCCATCCAGCCGCTCCCACGAGGCTCGATCCTCGATCTCAACCGTAACTACCCTCTCGGCAAAGGTCCATGACTTCAATACAAGGAGCCTCCCGCAGATCCCCGCCTCTCCATCGCCCACATCGATAATGTAAACGGGCTTCCCCGTGCATATACCGCTTCCCGGCAGCCTAACCTGGCCAATAGCATGAAGGGTCTCTCCCAAGATCAAGGGAACTATATCCCGCCCGATCGGGCAGGCACAAATAACGTCTAACAAAGGGACCGGTGGCACATTCCAAAGGAGCAAAACCATGAACAAGGACCCGATTGCACAAAGAGCAAAGGCATCCCAATAGCAATCACCAACCATATCCAAGCTCCTAAACCTATCCGGAGACCAAATGTCAAAATAGTCGGGTCCTCGAATCATACTCTCTAGCTTCCTCCTAGGAGATTTGAAGGAGGTTAGACAATTTGTTGACAAAGGACATCCCTCCAGTGCAAAGGAAGTGCAACTTCCTCCACCTCGGCCCTCCAAGCAACGCCCGAAAATCTTCAATGGTGGGAACCATCTCGTTGTAGGAAAAGCAAAAGACATGCCTCCGAGTGTCCTTAACGAGGCGAAAGCCCTCATCAAGTCGTAATTTGGAACAAGCTCTTTAAGAGACCATAAGGACTTGATCTTGTACCTCTCTTCAAAGAAAGCCCTATTCCCATGCATGATCTCCCTAGACCATTCCTTGAACTTGTCAAAGAAGATCATTTGCAATTCTTTCGGCAATTTAGGAGAAATTTTCATGATTTCCATGGCTTCTTATGGTTTTGGGTCGTGATTTCAGAGAGAACAGGGAAGAAGATGAAGTTGAATGGTGAAAACCAAGCCTGAGGTGAAATTTAAATAACCCTGCCAGGTGCTGCCCTCGTCCGCGCGGATGAGATTGCAGCCTCAATCTCATCCACGCGGATAAGATTGTTCCCCAGTCCAAAAACTTTTTTGACAACAATGAAAACTGCTTGCCCAAATGAGGAAATCCTTCCCCAAACGGCTAAACATGGAAATATGCCCATCTCCCATGATTTCCATCCAAAATCCCAACAAAGATGCCCCCTTTGTCCCCATAAAAACACCAAACTGGGCTCATGCTACTTGCATTCAGTACAGAATTAACAAAAAAATATATATACAAAAATACATAGCAAAATAAAGTGTATTAACCTAGTTATTACATGCCAAAAATAAAAATAATGTGCATAATGTATATGTGTTTTCTACGCCCTAACAAGTACGCTCAATCGGGAATCACTATCCGAATCAAGAGCGGGATCCTCCTCCTCATAATCTCCTTGCCACGTCTCCGAACCTCCGAGTCGTGCTCGGCCCTCCGCCGCTCTCCGAAAAGCCATCCCTGGATCTATGTCGTCCCGCTCGCCGTCGAGTACGGCCTCTGGACGGGCCGCACGCCCTGGTACGGCCCGCCAATATCTCGCAAAAAAAGTCGTACCCGAAGGAGAAGGTATTCGAACTCCGAACTCGCCGTATGTGCCCCCGGGTCCGCAAAGGCGGCATCCCAGAACCTCCCTGCGGCTCAAAAGCACTGTAATCTCCGCCGTGTGAAGAGGAAACCTCACCGGTCCTCGCCCTCGTACGAAGCCCGGTCCCTCCATGCCTCCAAAGATAATATGATCTCGGAGAGCTCCACGCTCCCGTCCATATAGTCCGAAGGAGAAGCGTCCGTCGACAACCTCGGGCCGAGCCATGCGTAGGAGTCTCCATGTGATCTCCCGCCCGCATAGTCTCGCCGGGTAGGAATAGGGACCTCTCCCGCACGGAAGGCACCGGATCCTAGCCGCCTCGCCCTCTCCGAGCCCCGAGCATTCCCTTCGTCACGAGGTTGCGAATGAACCTCTTCGCCCCAATAACCTCGGCGCAAAAGCCGATCCACAACCCGGGACGAGTACCGCAAAGAAGAAACATAACCATTAAAAAAAAAATCGTCGAATCACCGACTAAAGAAGTATAAAGTTTCCTAACAATCCGTAACGCAATCAACACATACCCGAGCATTCGGCCGAGGCCGAAAAGCTTGCGGTGTCACCTCGGGAGCGGAATTGCGCTCTCATCCTCACCCCTCCCGGGTATACGAAAATCCGCCCGAGGGATCCTCACAACCGATTCTCCTCGCTAGCACCCGAGGTGTCCTCGCCTACGCCTCACGAACCGCTAGTAAGGCTCCTCGCAACGAACCTGTGGCGTGCCGCCCACCTCTAAACCAATCCCGCCATTGCCCTTCCCCGGGAAAGAGCATGTCGCCAGGAGGCTCATGCGCGGCGCCAAAGGTGTAACCCGAGACCATGCCGCCTCGTCACCCTCTCTCCCAAGTAATAAACATCGCAGCGAGTCCCCGCATAATCCACCTCTCGCTCGCCCAGCCGCTCGCCGCCACCTGCACTGGGTCCACCTCGAACCGGCTCCAAGGGTAAAAATTAACCCTATCACTAGTCCCCGCCTCAAAGATGGCACCGTCACCGTACTCGCCTTGACCCCGGTCCGGGTAGTCCTCTTCACCCGGAGTTCTTGCCCACCAAAGCATAGCCGGCATGCAAAATTCTCCCCGTGACATGGGTCCCACAAGGCGCACCTAAAAATCTCCAAGGCCCAAACCCGCATCCAACAAAGGAGACCCGTCAAAACCAAGTGGCGCATACACATTATGTACGAAGGATAAAGGAAGAGAAAAAGAGTACCTCCAAAGGGAACTCGAAGCAGTCGTGAGATGTACGCCTTCCTCGCTATATCCGTCCAAGGCGAAGCACAACTCCGCCAACCCCGCCTCTCCCTGTGCGTACTCATCAATCCCGTCTATATCCGCCAAGGACCCCAACAAAGCAAACATGACCGTACTTTCGCATGCTCCAAACAGAGGCCGGGAAAGGGCGAACCATAAGAAGCATCGAGCACCGTCACCGTGATGGTCAGGTCCCCTCTCTCGTACCTGGCGATACTCTCGTCCAACTTAGCCTCAATCACGGCATACTCCATGCCCATCCCCTTCCGCGGCACGATAACAATCCGTAGCAGGTTCATCAGCTCCGCATCCGTATACCCGTCATGCCACTCCAAGCTGAGCCCCTTGAAGGACAAAAGCAAGAATGGCAAAGATAATCCGTAGGGGTCACGGTAGCCTCCCCCATGAAAAGTGAAAAGTATGGGTGACATCCCACCAATACTCGGCCAACGCCAAAGTGATCCCCCTTGCTCTTATGTAAGCCACACACCCCTATCGTGTTCTCAACAAAAACCACAAAGCTTAGAAGCCACCACAAGCTGATGTGGACTCCGATAGCCCACCCTGCCAGCCGTAGGCAAAGTATCCCATAGCCCGACAACCGCTCCACGGATCCTCATTTTCAGCCTTATCCAACTTGCGTTGATGATATCACCTCTCTCCGAAAATAGACACAACACGAATATGTCATCAAAATTGCCAAGGTAATATAAACAACAAAAGAGTAGGAAAGAAAGAAAATAAACTCCGTCCCATTTTCGGATACATTTCCCTACACACATTCCTTTTTCACACTCAATTTTCATTCAAAATCTCTTATTCAAGAGTCCGTTCCAAATTCGGCAAATTTGTGTTCATTTTAAAAATGCAATTTTCATTCAAAATCTCTTATTCAAGAGTCCGTTCCATATTCGGCAAATTTGTGTTCATTTTTTAAAAAAATGCAATTTTCATTCAAAATCTCTTATTCAAGAGTCCGTTCCAAATTCGGCAAATTTGTATATTTTTACCTAGCATGCATCTTTTCTCACATTCGTGCATCACGTCATCAAGCATGCAATCACAAAAACAAATTTTCACCACAAAAAAATCTCTTACGCAAGAGACCGTCCCAAATTCGGCAAATTTGTACCTACTTTGTTTTTACATTATGCAAACTACTCATGTTTTTCATGAACAAATTGCATATTCTTTCTACCCATGACTCCAATTGAACACATGCATCATCAATTTCAATTTTCCATGGCAAAATAAACAAAAGCCCCAATTTTAGCCATTCAAGCCCTAAGTCTAACATATACCAATTTTGACAAAAAAAATCAACAAAATAGGCAAAATTGAGTGTCATACCATGCGGAGATCCTCGTCGGTGGCCCAATACTGCCACATATCCGGATAATGCTCCTCATTCATCGATTGTGAGAGAGTATAATGTCGGTGCATCCTTACCAAACCAAGTCTCCTCTCCGCCGCTTCCCGACTCACCCGAACTCGGCGAACGAGCTCCTCCCCTTTGCTCCATTGCCTTGATTTTGAAGGATTTAGTGAAGAAATTGAGCAAAATGGTGGTTTTTCTACTCCTTCTCTCTCGTTTTCTCTCTCTTCTCGATCGATTGATCGAAACTCTGGAGAAGACAGACACTACTGCCTGCGTCTTTTTTTAACCAGTGCGCTTATGGTCCTGGGTCCGCGCGGACGATATTGTAAGGCAAAATCCCTATTTTGCCCCTTTAATTCCCTCGGCCCTCTGCATTCATCCCCTATTTAACAAAATAGCAGCCTTTAACGAAAACCCTAACTAAGTCCATTCCCTTCCCCGCTTTCAACCCCGGCCGTCATCGTAAGTCCGTTCTTTAACGAAAACCCTAACGAAAGTCCATTCCCTTCCCCATTTTCGACCCCGTCCGTCATCGTAAGCCCGTCCTTTAACGAAAACCCTAACGGAAGTCCATTCCCGTCCCCGTTTTCAACCCTGGCCGTCATCGTAAGTCCGTCCTTTAACGAAAACTTAACGGAAGTCCATTCCCTTCCCCGTTTTCAACCCCGGCCGTCATCGTAAGTCCGTCCTTTAATGAAAACCTTAACGAAAGCCCATTTCCTTCCTCGTTTTCAACCTCGGCCGTCATCGTAAGTCCGTCCTTTAAATGAAAACCCTAACGGAAGCTCATTTTCTTCTTTGTTTTCAATCCCGGCCGTCATTGTAAGTCCGAACCAAGAACACACATCCCCAACGGATAAAACCCGTCTGTCATCGTAAGCCCATACGCATCCCAGCAGTTTCCGAACTACGTCCAGGCTTGATTCTCATCCGGGATACGTAGGTAGCCTACCATAGGTCCAGCCACTTGACCGACACGGTCACCCTCAACCCTGGCAGTCATCGTAAGCCCGAATCTTCCCCAGCGAGAACGCCTTCAAATGGCCCCCCTCCTGAACCAAAACCCCAACTTAGGTTCATACTCCTGAACTAAGTCCCGACCTAGGTTCATACTCCTGAACTAAGTCTCAATTTAGGTATAAACGCTTCCGCTAGGTCGAGAACGTCTTAGGCAACGCTTCCGCTAGGTCGAATACGTCTTCGCCAACGCTCCCGCTTAGGTCGAATACGCTTCGCAATGCTCCGCCAGTCGAATACGCTTCGGCAACGCCTCCCGCTAGGTCGAGAACGCTGCAACGCTCCCGCTAGGTCGAGAACGTTTCGCAACGCCCGCTTAGGTCAAGAACGCCTTCGCAACGCTCCGCTAGGTCAAGAACGCTGCAAACGCTCCCGCCAGTCGAATACGTTTCTGCAACGCCCCCGCTTAGGTCAATGCTCTCCGCCAGTCGAATACATCTTCTAACGCTTCCGCTAGGCTAGTCGAATACGTTTTCGACAAACGCTCCCGCTAAGTCGAGTCCGTCTCCGCAACGCCTTCGTTAATCGAGTCTACCTTCGACAACGAAAATGCGCGGGAGGTCCATTCGTTCGACCGCTCCTTTCCCCCGCAAGACCCGAACTACGACCGACTTGATTCACAAACGGGTTACGTAGGAATCCTTTCGTTAAGGGTCCAGCCCATCCGACCGCCCTGGCCACCTCCTCACCCATCTAGGTAAATTTTCGTGATTGGGATCTTCATTTTGTCGACGACCCCACTTCCCTTGGAAGTACCGTCGCCGAGGCTACTTTAAGTACCCCAATCTGGGTCATTAATGTTCCGTTAGCCCAAATTAGTGATTTATAATCATTTAGGCATTTTGGACATTATTTTGACAATTTGAATGAGGAAGGATCTCTTAGGAATAAAAATATACAAAATCTCGCCGATATTTGTCATTTCCAATAAAAAAGGAATATTGACTCAAGAACAAAATGCCAAAATCAAGCTTCGCACAGATGTGCACGCTCGCTGTCAGTCGCGCGGACAAGATTGCACCTACAATCTTGACCACGCAGATAAGATCAAGATCCAAAGAACCCTATAAATTCAGCCCTTCTCCCTCTGTTTCAGGAGGCCAAAAAAAATTTCGAAAACGTACTGTTACTCTGTCAAAATCCCCTCTCAAACAGCCCTCAACACTCTCACCACTCAAATTCCACACCAAATTCAACACCAAATTCACTCCAAAACCACTCCCAAGCCATTGAAACCTTCAAATCCTAACCACAAACCCAAGAAAAATTGGTAAACCCTCAATCTCTTCACTCATATCTCCCTCATTCACATATATTCATACCATGTAGTTTAGTTTTCTCCTTTTGTTCTTCCTTCTCCCTCTTGTCTCAAGGATTCAAGAGGATCTCCATGGAACCCATTTCCATGGATGATCCTCCAAAATGATCCACATCCCTTTTTATTTTATGTCATTTCCCCACTCCCTTTTTTATATTTCTTAGTACTTGCTTGTTTGACCAAGAAGATGGTCAACTTGGAGTTCATCTCCAAGGATGACCACTTCAAATGGTCCATACTTTCATGCTCCTTTACATGTTCAATTTTATTTGTTCCTTGACCTCAATATGGTCATCTTGGAGTCAATCTCCATAGATGATCATTTCAAATAGTCAACATTATTTACATTTCCTAGCAAATTCCCTTTCCCATGTCTAAGATGCTCACCTCGGGAACACTTTCCATGGATGAACATCATCTAGACATCACAAAATGGGTCACACAAGATGTACAAGATACACTTGAGTTTAGGTCTCAAGGATGGTCTCCTACGACTACCTTAGAGATCTTCCTCTAAAGGTTGATACATCTTGACCCATCCTTTGTCAAAATTACCTTTTATGTCAAAACCCCACTCCCAAACAAATGAAATGCTCACAAAGTCCCAACGTACTCTGGATGACTTGATTAATGGATTTCATCACTTATGACCACTAATCAAAGTCTAGTGGAAAGAGAGGACAAGCATGGATGCCAAAAATCCAAATCCCCTTTTACTTTCTGTTTTTCACATAATTCCAGCTTAAGTCTTGTAAATTCAAGCTTAACTTTCAAAATTACAAATGACTAAACCGGAAACCGTAAAATATTGACACCGCAGTTAGCCCGCACGAATAAGATTGCATTCCGGTGACATTGTCATAGCAAACAGCCCCTTCCTACGCTAAAAGTGATGACATTGTCATTTGCAAACAGCCCTCAATTTTCTCAAGTTATTTTCGCTTAATCCTCAAGTTTTCAAACCGTTTTTCACCCAGTCCCTAAAATCCCAATTATTTTCGTAAAACCCTTTTAAAACACACACACACACAACAAAAGTTCTCAAGTAAGGAAGACTCCTCGTACGAGGCATTCCGGGTGAACACTAACGTTCTTCCCGTAATGTAACGTGACCTCCGAACTCATTTTCTCTAAATCTTGGGTATTTTTCAAAGTTTTGGCTCTTAAACCAAAAACGGCGTGACGACTCCAAAAAATGATTTTTTCCAAAACAATTCCCAAAACGAAAAAAAGGAAAAAGGAAAAAAATAGCGGATGCACATCATCACACTTATAAGCCTTGCAATTACGCTTCCAATGACCAACCTCTTGGCAATGGTAGCAAATCGCATCCCTTTGAGATACCTTGGGTGTTGCATCTCTGGCAACGGCAACTTTTGCCTTAGGTTTAGCAACACTTGCTTTACCTTTGCCATCTTTTTGAACCCTTTACCTTTGTTAACCATTAACACATTTGTCGTTCTCCAGTGCTTCTTAATATTCTTCTCTGCGGTCTTAAGCATCGCATGCAATTTCGAGAGATTCTTATCCATGCCACTCATGTGATAGTGCATTATAAAATGACCATAACTTCGTGCAACGAATTCAATATCGTATTCGTGGCGAGTTCCAAACTCATCGAATTTTCAAGCCTTTCGAGACGCTCAATGTAACCCTTCATCTTAAGGACATGAGCACCAACCGACTGCCCCTCTTGCATCTTGCATGCATTTAGGGCCTTTACCACGTCATACCTCTCTTTGCCTAGCTTGCACTTGGAACATTTCCTTTAAGCGCTCGGCTAGATCAAAAGCGGCTTCCATGTGTTCAAGGTCCTTCGAAGAGCCTTACGTATGGTGGCAAAGCATAAGTGCATGCTCACATCATTAGAATCATCAGTATGTTTCTTATGTGCATCCTTATTTGCCATTGAAGCACGGCGGTGGAGGTGGAATGGGTTCGTCAAGAACGTACATTTTCTTCTCTTGCCTTAGAACAATTCTTAGGCTTCTGATCCAATCAGATTAGTTTGTACCATTCTCTTCGAGCTTGTCCTTCTCAAGGACGGATCGCGATGTGGCCGATTATTGTGAGTTGCCATTACTACAATAAAATATGCAAAGCAATAAACATATAAGTATCAACGCATTTATCATCTAAGAGCGAAATAATGTATTTCATAAATACTCCCACCTTCAAATACAAGCATGTATCATATAATCAAAATGGGCTAAGATCCATATTTCACTTGATTTTGGTTTAACTGAGTCAATGCCCGAAATCAAGCTATTTAGGTAGAAAACATCAATCATATCATATATGACTCTTAGATCTTTTATGAGATTTCTAGACATCATATGTCAAAAACATGTTTTAATCTCATCTATGCCTTGGGTCAAATCTCATTTGAAAGCACCAATTAAGTTAAAACCTTTTCAAACGTGTGAGACATGGAACGATGCACCTAACTGAGTCAAAACTACATCAACCATTATCTCATCTTGATCACAATTTAAGATATACTTGATCACAATTTAAGATATAATGATGCACCCAACTGAGTCGAAACTACATCAAAATACCCTAAAATTTCACAAGTGTTCTAATCAAGGGGTGGCATAAAACTTAAACATTTAGAAGGTTTTACACATAACAACAAACATCGCATGGTTGTAACATGAAACTTATGTGTACATAATCGTGAGCATAGGGCTTCCTGAAAATATTTCCAATCAAACAGTTTGATACTCCCTCCGTCCCAGACCAAGGGTATATGGGGGGGATTTCACGCTTCTTAAGAAATTTTTTAAAAAATGAATAAAAGTTAAATGTGAGATAGGGAATAGTAATTAAATGTGTGGTAGGAAATATGAGAAATAATGTAAAAGTTAAATGTGTGGTAGGGAATAAGAGAGAGAATGTAAAAGTTAAAAATATTTAATAGGAGAGAGAATGAGTGGGAGGAATAGTAGTTAAATGTGTGGTAGGAAATAGGAGAGAGAATGTATAAGGATATAATGAATGGTTTTTGTGTAAATATATGAAGATGATAAGGGTATTAATATATTCAAAAACTTGCCTTTTTTGGAAATGAACTCTTGGTCTGGGACGTCCCAAAAGGGAAAGATGAACCCTTGGTCTGGGACGGAGGGAGTACAATTTTGAGAATTTACTAATCTAATTAATCATATTAAACAGATCAATAACCTGTGTAAACGACTAATCATATTAATCAATTATAAATCATGACTATGACGTATCACATATAATTGTTTTCTCAAAACAATACACATTAAAATCATGGATCTATTTCATATAGCATATAAAGCATTTAATCAAATTAAATCTAGCATGCCAATTTCAATCCTAATCATGATAAACACGACTCTGATACTACTGTTGGGATTTGGGGTTACAAACGCAGCGGAAGAACTATATAAAACAACAAAACCCTAGCCTTGAATCTGTCTAGTAGCATGAAGAGATGAAATCATATGAAATAGATTTTACATACCTTAATACGATTTTGTTGCTCGAAAAACGGCTCTTAGATTCAAACTTTTGAATCGATATCGAACCTTGATTTCCTCCTTGGTCTTCCTTGTGATGAATCGATCTCCAAGCTTTAGGTGATAACTTGGAATCACCCTCTAACGGTAATCCACACGCGAACGAACCAAGAACAATTATTGTAGGATTGCTAGATGATCCTCCGATTATTGAATCGATATTCAATAATCAATAGGCGAAACAATGGAATTAATTTGGGAGCTTTGATATTTTGATTCTTAATCAATATCAATATTTTAGTGTTTCATAATCATGAAAACATGTGTGTTATGGGCGAGAGAAGGTTTATATTTATACTTGTTATAAAATCCCTAATCACTTGTGGAGAAACCTCATTCAAACCAAAACCTAGGCAACAAAGGAAAACGCGTACGAAACAAATTTCGCCGCAGTACGACCTCGTGCTCCTGGGCACGACTCGTGTCACGAAGTCGTTCCCAAAAAACCCACGAGTCATATATGCCTATTTTCCGGTCGTTCCACAGTCGTGACAAAATTATCACTCGTGCCGATCAAGGGAACGAGCCGTGCACGAGGGCACGAGTCGTGACAAAACTTCACAAGTGTCACGAGTCGTGACTCGAGCACGCAGTCGTGCCCTTAGCCAAATTTTCCAATTTTCAGCTTTTTCCAATTCGTTCTTTTGTGTGTGACCCTTTAGGAATTATATTTATGTTGGTAGTAAGTCGAAACATCGACCTCACAAGACATAATTGGTTTCTAGCAAACCATTATATCCCCATCAAAGCTTGATTCCTTGATAGATCAAATGTCACACAATGAACATGAAGTCATGATCCTCGTCAACTCATATTGTCCAATGCTTTCGATTCCGAATACGTTGATAATCCAAGTACATTTGATCTCTATCAAATCTCTTGAGTGTGGCCACACATTTCATCAACATCATTCATCCGAGAGGCCCACAAACATCTCTCTCAACGAGAGGGACAAATCCAATCTTGAGCTATCATTCTTCCTTACAAGAATCTAATCATGCCAACATAGCCCTTATTGCTATCCTATTAAATATAGTGTTAGACTACATCAAACATAATGTTCATCATGTGGAAGACGATGCTAATATCAGGTACAAAGGATTCAAATGACATGACTATCATGACATTTAATCATGACATATATGACTATAGACCATGTCATAAATATCATAGGTAGGTCATGTCCAGTACTTGTTCTCTAGCAAGTAGCCATAAGTGTAATGCGCATCCCTATGCATATAATCATCTCCATGATTATCCATTACCAACTTATACTAGTTATTCACAATAACTAGGGACGCAGGTTATTATAATAAACATGCAAATATATAATAAACCAAATAAACATACTCTATAATAAATGGTAAAGACGATTACATAGCGGTTTAAGTTAAAAAGTCAAACATAACTAAACGCTAGGGCATTACACCAACAAGCGTAAGGTGGTGTGAAGAAGCTTCCTCATTCAAATCTAAAAATCGGGCTAGGCGGTTTCCTTCCCCCGATTTCTTTTAAATCGGTGATATTAGGCGTTAGGCGGTTTTAGGCGGGTTAGGCGGCGCTTAGGCGGTTTTGGGGGCGGCTATGCAGGTTAGGCGGTTTTAGGCGGTCTTGGTGGAACAAAGTACATGGTAATCCAAGGAGAAGGTGGTGCAGTTATCCACGGGAAGAAGGTGCATAATACAATAAATTCCTTGTTCTTTAATGTTGTTTTGATTTATGACTGTCTCTTGTGATTGTTGCTGCTTGCTACTCCCTCCGTCCCAAAATGAATGCCCAAAAACTTTTCAAAGTTACTCTTGATCAAGAGCAAATTTGAAAAAAAAACCAGACATTCATTTTGGCACAGAGAGTACATTTTTCATTGTTTTGGGGGGTTTCACTGTTTGGGTTCTGTGATGGTCACTTCATGTCTATATTCTCGGCCCCGCCCGAGCGATCTAGGTGCTAGGCCCAGCTCCGCCCTGTAGCGATTTTCAGAACCTTGGTTGAGGCTATCGACATAATGAATTGGATCTATGATTAATAAGAAGGGTTTACATGACCATGCATGGTCTCAGGATGTCTTCTTTTCGCTTCTCTTCAGTAAGTAGTTATTGGAGCATATATCTTTGTTTTAAGGCGTCTACAAGCTTGAGACAGGCCTATAAAGCCTGGCTTATATAGTGGTCCCCATCTCCTTTCCTTTCTCATATCAGGTGTCTACTTTGACATGTACACTTGGAGCTTTATTCTCTTTTGTATATGGTGATGAGAAGAGAAGAGAAGAGAAGAGAAGAGAAGAGAAGGATGTTTGTTGGCTATGTTCTATAACTTATGCAGGCCATGGAAATTTGTCCTCAATCTCATGTGTTTGGAAGATCTCTGGTTGGAGTCACCCTCTTTCTATTTCTTTTCCTCAGTTATGTTGACTCTTTGGATTGCACCCATCTCTAGTTTTTCTTGTTGAGGAAGTAATCGTGTTTTTGCACAGTTTCAGTTCTTACGAACAAAGACAATAGAAGCACAGTTCTAATTCATGTTTTTGATTGATCTGATCACACTGAGACATTCTTTGCATGTAAGTGCTTTATTTTCTTTACATGAGATGAAACAATTGTGTTTAAATGAGTAAAACAGTGTCATGCACAAGCAGTTGGTAACTCTTCCCTTCCCTTCCCTTCCCCATACCTGTAGTCGGTGTTTGAGTCTAGTTATAGTTGATGCGCTTTCTATCTAGGCATCCACTTTCACTTTGTATTCCCTCATTCCAAGAAAGATAGTCCTGCTTTTTAATGGTTAATTTGATTGAATTTTGACAAAAATTTCGGAAAAACTAATTATCAACTAAAATTCTAAAACTTGTTATTGATACGGCATTATAAGAATAATATTTTTGAGATTTTCATTAGAGTAAATAAATTATTGGGTAAAGTTGAATCAAGTTTACGGAATATTTGTATGGGACGGATGGGGTAGTTATTTTTGTTTGCAATGAATAACTGTTGGATGTTGTAGCAGATGGAAGTGTGAATAATCTAAATGAATACATGAACATCCCTACTGCAAATGTGGTGCAGAAGGTTGGAGCTGAATTGAGGAAGGATGTTTTTAAAGAGAAATTTGGTGTACTTGTTGGTGAAGACCAGTTGGAGAAATTCTTTTCCCTCATTCCCTGATGGATTTGTTCCCCGACCATCTGAGTCATTGGAACATAATATGGGAACTGGATGTTGGTCACTCACTTGGTTCATTTTGATCATTAACCTATGTATTTATTGTTCCATGTTATACTTACAGCTGCCGCCAACACCGCACCATTGGTCTGCCACCACCCACTATCGTCGTCTCCTTTAAAAAAATATACTTGTATATTGATAGAAGACATACGTTCATCAATAGTTGAAAAATTTTATTTGGAAGCAAGATCATAATAGTAATTGTTGCTAATGATCAATCGCACATATGGAAATAATAATATGGTGCAAGCCTGCTAAAATAATAACAATCTAGATTGCTTTTTCGTTTCATCTCAATTTAAAAAAATTCTCCATTCGTCCTTGTCCTTAAACGAATGTCGACATTTTCAACAAATTTTTATTCCCGAAAATGAATCATCATTTTTTAAAAAATATCCTTGTCCCTAATTGTTTTTTTACCAATTTTTTTCTTTTACTAGTCACTTTATATTTGTAAAACTAAATGTTTTGGAATGTGAAAAATAAAAAAATATTTATGCATCTTTGTCATTAAGGCTCACGTTTGTTTCGGGACAAGTAACAATGTTTTAGGAAAAACGTTTTGCGGAAAATGTTTTCTGTAAAATGTTTTCATATGTAAAATGTTTTTACGGAGAGTAGAAGCGTAAAATGTTTTACGGAGGAAAGGGTGTAAAAATGTTTTCGGGTGTTTGGTTAAACGACTCATATTTCACAGGTGACTCACTCCCCCCACCCACTCCTCCCCACCCGCCCCCGCCCCCCAATTTTTTTTTTTTTGTCCTTGTAATCGCCCCCTACGCTATTTCAATTCTCACCCCACCCCCACCCGCCCCCGCCCCACCCCAATTTTTTTTTTTTTTTTTTTTTTTGTGTCGCCCCACCCTTAGCCTACCCCCCAATTTTTTTTTTTTTTTTTTTATGTAACGCCCCACCCCCTCGGCCCTACCCCACCACCACTCCACCCCCACACCCCCCAAATTTTTTTTTTTTTTTTTTTGTAATCGCCCCCTACCCCTCAACTCCGCTACCCACTTCCACCCCCTCAAAAAAAAAAAAAATTTTGGGGTGAAGTAAAAATGGAAACAGAACGACCGTCCCACAGGGGTGAAAGTGAAGTAGGGGGTAGGGAGGCGATACAAAAAAAATTTTTTTGGGGTGGGGGGGTGTAGGGGGTAGGGGGGGCGAAATACAAAAAAAAAAAATTTTTGGGGGGAGTAGGCAGTGGGGTGGGGGTGATTCTGAAAAAAAAAACAAAAAAAAAAAATTTTTTTGGGGGGGGTGGGGCAATGGGGGGTAGGGCAGGGGTAGGGGGCGATTACAAAAAAAAAAAAAAAATTTTTTTGGGGGGGTGGGTGGGGTGGGGTAGGGCGGGGGTAGGCTGGGGGGTAAGCGATTACAAAAAAAAAAAAATTTTTTTTTTTTTTGGGGGGGTGGGTGGTGGGGGGTAGGCGGGGGGTAGGGGGCGATTACAAAAAAATTTTTTTTTTTTTTTCGGGGGAAGTGGGGTAGGCACGTGGGTGGGGGGCGATTCTGAAAAATTAAAAAAAAATTTTTTTTTTTTTTTTTTTGGGGAAGTGGGGGGTGGGATAGGCAAAGTGGGGTGGTTGTACGGCGTAATATGAGTTGTACATTAAGTGCCTCCATTTTTAGGAAAATGTTTACTTAGACAAGGTCGGTAAGGTCAGTTTTTCTTAGGAAGGGGCGTAAAATGTTTTCCGGAAAACGTTTTTACTTAGGCAACCAAACAAATGTGCAAAGCTTGAGTTATTTTCCGGAAAACATTTTCCTGGGGGCCTAACCAAACACCGTAAAAACAGGTTATTTTCACGGAAAACATTTTCCCGAAAAATGTTTTACGGTGAAACAAACGAAGCCTAAACTTATAAAAAATACACATTTTCAAAAGTTGTCTTAAAATGAAATTTCTGAAATTCATTTGATTAGAAACGAAGAAACCTTGATATTTAAATCTATCCAACACAATTCTTCGTTAGTTTTAAATGAAAGAGATGAAAGAGATATAATGTGGAAATCAATGATTGCATCTATTATTATTGCTCAAAAATTTTAAGAAGCTAAAAAGGTTGGTTTAATAATTTTTGACGTTTTAGTTTTGGTAGGATTATCATTTTTGGGAAAAAGGGAGGGGGACAAAGGGAGGGAGTATTTTGGGATAAATAAAGTAGTATTTTTATATATGGTAGGAAATTAAATTCATACCATTTTTTATAATTTCCTACAATGTCAATACATAGTAAAGTATTTTTTTGTCCTTAACCTCTTTTTTTTTTTTTTTCTTTTTTAAGTTTTTACCTTTCCGTCTCGCATTTTTTTTAAACCTTTCGTCATTAAACTTGCCTGTTTTAGGATTTATTAGTCCTCTCGTTAGTGAGTTGTTTATGTTGACGCTAAAACAAGCTGAGTTGGCATTTGAATGTCCAATTTAACAATAAGTGGTGGCTGACTAAGACATTGCAATGTAAAAAAGTCACGCTCGCTCGACGCACATGACCTTCTTTTTCAACACATAAAAGCACATACCGCTTACTTTGTTTGTGGCGGTCCAAGGCTGGAACTAGCACCATTTTGTGGAAAATATGATCCAAGGTTGGGGCAAAAAAACTTATTGAAAATCAACATTTATTTTAGTGACAGAGGGAGGAGTATATTTTATTTTATTTTGTATTTCATTTGATGTTGATGGAATATGGGTCTTACTCAGTTAAACAAGACAAATCAAACAAACCACACCAAACATAATGTTTAAAGAAAACAAACAACCCCTGTTAAACAATTAAAACAAGACAAAATCAAACAAAAACCACACCAAACAAAAAATGTTAAGCTTGTTTAACGTCCTTATTTCCATTAATCAACTTAAACAAGTATGTAAACAAAAACCCAACCCCCATCCATAAAAACCAACACCATCACTGTCACCAACCAACAACAAACTCTTTAATTGTTAACAAAAATATCCACTAGCTACCGAACATCAAAAAGAGCATCATAAATGTTTACAAAAGCCTGCCATAGTTTTTTTTGTGACTTGATCAAAAAAATCAAAAGCAGGCCAACAACCAACAAAAAGCCTACCATAGTAGAAATTTAACTCCTCTTTCTCTTGTTTTTTAATGATTACTTGGGTAGCGATTCTCATTATGGATAAAATACCTTCCCCTCCTTGTGAAATTTGGTTCAAGGCCACTCAGAGTCATGGGTGTTATGTTCTAGGCTTATAGGTATTTTCACTCATAACAATACCGTTACGTAATCGCCTTTACCATTTATAATAGAGAATGTTTATTTTGATTATTATATGTTTTACATGTTTATTATAATATTATGTGTCCCTAGTTATTGTGAATAACTAGTATAAGTTGATAATGGATAATCATAGAGATGATTATATGCAATTAGGATGCACATTACGCTTATGGCGTACTCTGTTGTGGTAACGTGCCGCACTCACCGACCCATCTATGAGATTTATGACGTGGTCTATGGTCATATATGTCATGATTAAATCTCATGATAGTCGTGTCACTAGAATCCTTAGTACCCCGAGATTATCATCGTCTTCACATTGCATTTAACATCAGGTTTCGATGTAGTCTTACACTATCTTTAATAGGATAGCAATAAGTGCCATGCGTTGGCATAACCAGATTCTTCAGAAAAGGGAAGAATGATAAGTCAAGATGGGATTTATCCCTCAGAAAGAGAGATGTTTGCTTGGGCCCCTCGATGAATAGTGTTTGATGAAATGTATGGCTATACCTCGTTAGATTTGGAGAGATCAAATGCACTCTGAGACTATCAAATATCATATTTGGAGTCGAGAAAGCATTGAACAATGTTTATAAGTCGACAAGGACTATAACTTATATTCAATACGTACATCGTGTGATAAAGGGATTGTGACAATGATCTATCAAGGAATCAAGCGCTGATGTTATATTTAATCGGGGTGGACATAATGGCTTACTAGAGACCACTTATGTCTCTGTGAGGATTGGATGCTTCAACTCACTACCAACATAAATATAATTCCCATATGCATACACACAAAGAAACGAATTGAAAAATGGCTCAAAATGTGAAATCTGGGGCAGCGGGTCGACTCGTCCCCAAATGCACTAACTCTTGGCTTCCATAAGGGGGACGAAAGCAGACAGATGTCGGCTACAATAGGGGACAACTCGTCCCCTCGGGGACAACTCGTCTGCCGTCAGGCTCGGAAGGCCATTTTCACTTGGAAAATTAGGGTTTATTCTTAAAAGTTAGGAATATTTATAAAATATAAATAGTCCCTTTTGTCCTGGGTCAAAACATACGAAAATTAGGTTTCGAGAAACACTAATGGATTGATTTTGATTACGAATCAAAGATCAAAAACTCCATAGATTCATTCCATAACAACTAACGACACAAAAGAGTTTCAACAATAGAGGACCATCTAGAAGCAATCCAACAAGAAATAGATCTTGGTTCGTTCACGTGTGGATTACCAATAGAGTGTGATTTCTTTATCACCTAAAGCTTGAAGATCTACCATTGTTGATTCATCACCAAAGAAGAACAAGGAGAAGATCAAAGATTCGTCTACGATTCAAATTGAATTACGAATACGTTTACGAAAGACAAAATCGCAACAAAGGTTAGTAAATCTACATTCATAATTCTATTCTATTCATATTAGACGGATTCATGGCTAGGGTTTTGTGTTTTATTCCAAGTCTGGGCCGCGCTTGTCACCTCCCAAAATCCAACAAATGTATCGTGAGCCACGTTTTTAATCATGATTAGGTTAAAATTACACGCTAGATATCAATCGATTATACGCTTTAACATGCTAGATGATATAGATTGATGATTTTATGTGTATTGTTTTATGAAATAATTATATGCTTATATAACATGATTATGATTAATAGATGATTGATGTAATTAATCTTCGTACGTGGGTTATTAATCTCTTTAATTTGATTAATTAGATTAGTAAATTCTCAAATTGAAAAAAAATTGTTTGTTTTAGATTTGATGTTCATATTTCATTCCGATTAACATGATTATTTGAATTCTTAAATTTTGAAAATTGAATAATTATGTAATTAATAATTGTTATTTATTACATGATTATTCGTATGATCCTAAAATAAGATATTATGTGAAATTTCATGTTCATGATTATGTACACATAAAGTTTCATAGACAACCGCGCGATGTTTGTTGCTATAGTGGAAAACCTTTCTTAAATGTTTTTAAGTTTTATGCCACCCCTTGATTAGAAACACTTATGAAATATTTGAGTATTTTGATGTAGTTTCTTGACTCTACTGGGTGCATTATTATATCTTTAATATGGACCAAAATGAGATAACGGTCAGTGTAGTTTCGACTAGCTTGGGTGCATCGTTCTATGTGTCTCATACGTTTGAAAAAGGTTAAACTTAATTGGTGCTTTCAAAAGAGTTTTTGACCCAAGGCATAGATGAGATTAAATACGTGTTTCGACATAAGATGTCTAGAATCTCATAAAAAATCTAAGAGTCAT